>OZ020567.1:56235555-56404618 GCA_963971475.1 Chrysops caecutiens | reverse complement strand
GATTTTCTAGCAGGCCAATCAGGGAAGTGAATTTGTGTTCAGTGTGCCATAATCAACTCATCGATGACAATTTAATTTCTTGTGGTTTTCATCAATCTTGCATTAATTTTACATTCACTTTATTAATTAATTTATCTTCTTCATTATTTATCAAGCAAATAATGTTTTCCATGCAAAGGTCTGAACACTACAAAAATATTTTGGACGAATCTTTAGTTTTTAAGGATTTGTCCGGGGGTGGGATTTTTCCGTCCGCACATAGATGGCGACGGATTTCCGATGAATTTGCGTACTGGCCATCACATGTGCGGACGTTACAAAAAGTTGGCGTTGGAAATATTGTGACATATCTAAGCAACGTTCAAGTGTTCCTAGATCACCGAACATACTGCCCCCCTTGAACGGCTGTGTTCAATTAACTTCTCTTAATTTTTTTCTTAATCTATAAGGGTACATTATCGAATATTAAGTGTGAATAGCATTGACTGCTGATATGGTAAGAATTCATTTTCAATTACATTATATAACCACCTAATTTATTAATTCCAATTTTAATGTTTGAAGCAAATACAAACTGAGATTCCAAGTTATGTTGGAGCCGATTGGCTCGTTTCCACGAAAGGCAGCAGCAAATTTTGTTAATTGCTCGTTTATATTCTCCCCTAGCAGTTTTGATCGTCGCCACTCGAACAATATCGTCCTTGCCGGGATATACCTTGACAACACGACCCAGTGACCACTGCATTGGTGGTTGATTTTCTTCTATGAGTATGACAAGTTGACCACATTTAATTGACCTAGAGGATGCCTTCAACTTGGTTCGTATGGCGAACTGCTGGATAAACTCCCTTTGCAACCGCCTCCAAAAATGTTGCTTTAGCTGCTGCGCATGCTGCCAAACTGACAGTCTGTTGGTCTTTTTGCCTTCTCAGCTGGGTTGGGGAAAGCTTGTAAGTGGGCCAACAATGAGGAGGTGGGAACCAGTTAAGGGCAAAAGATCATTCGAATCATTGGACATGGGAGACAATGGCTTGGAATTTTGTATAGCCTCTATCTCTATTAATAATGTTTCTAGCGGCTCATAAGTGAGAAACGTGTCTCCAACAATTCTAATCAGGTGGTGCTTAAAAGATTTCACCGAAGCCTTCCAAATTCCCCCCAAATGGAGAGACTTGGGAGGTATAAAATGCTATTCTATGTTCTCCTGTGGCAAATAATTTTTTACCGAATTATTGTGCAGCTCCGAATGAAGCAGACGTTGGAATTTTAACAACTCGGACACCAACGAAGTTTGTGGCGTTTTCAGAATAAATAGATTTTGATTTTCCTCTTCGCGAGAGAAATCTCCTCAGACTTGCAATAAAGGCATCTGTTGTTAAGTTACTAACTAATTGAACCGCGCGCGTCACCAAGCATACATATATTGCAGCACATACCTTTATTATATTTTTGTTACGGAACCGTTTTATTTAATAAACAAATGACCACAGTAATCAACTCCTATGTTAAGAAATGGTCTGCTAGTTGACAGACGAACACGAGGCACATCGCCCATAAGGATCTCTCCTGGACCAGGTCTTGCGCGAAAGCAGTTAATGCACTCGCGTATTAGTATTCGTGTTACGCTCCGTCCGTGAATTGGCCAGTAATGCTTACGCTCCGAATATGAAACAAATAAAAAGTGGTTTTAATTAAATTAAAACATCAGGTTATGGGCCCAGAACGCTCAGAAATAAGAAGAGTGAAGAATCTCTTAATAAACTAGAGTTAGAGGACAATTTATGTAAACATTACCTCAAAGCAACAACGTGATTTTTTGTTAGTTGAACTTTCACAAAATATCCGTATTCAAATTGAGTGAATTCATTAAAAAAGGCTGCAAATAATCAATAAGCGTTTATCGAAAAACTAGCCGGTTGCAAAAATTACGCAACCTGGCGATTTGCAATGATGACGCATCTACAACATGAAGAATTGTGGGACTGCATAACATCCGACTCACAACCAGAAAAGAGATACAAAGGCGAAAACAAAAATCATCCTCTCAGTTGATCCAACAATTTATAACAGTGTTCCCGGAGATCCTCACATGAAGTTGCATAAAGGAGATGGAGAAGCTGCTGGTAAGGATATACCCTACAGAGAAGCTGTCGGCTCCTTAATGCATTTGGCCATTGTGAGTCGACCGGATATTATGTTTGCTGTTAGTCTGGTTAGTCGGTTTTTTAACTGCTATAACAAAATCCATTAGAATGCAGTCAAAACGATTTTCAAATATTTGAAAGATACAAAGGAATACGGGCTGTGCTACTCACAAACTACACAACCCGCAGAAGTCATCGGATCCAGTGATGCAGACCACGCAAATAATCTGGATACACGTCGTTCAGTCACTGGTTACGTGTTTATTAAAAATGGAGCGGCTGTCACTTGGTCCACCCAAAGACAGCAAACAGTAGCTTTATCTACAACAGAGGCCGAGTTCATGGCAGCCTGCGTTGGATTAAGCAATTTTTAAGTGTCATTGGACAATCTTAGTGTAGAAGATTGAAGTCTTAATTTGGACAATCAAAGTGCAATTAGTGTCATTAAAAATGTTAACTTTCATAAAAGATGTAAACACATTGAAATCAAATATCACTTTATCAAAGAAAAATATCATCAAAAGATTATTTATTATTAAATACTAAAGTTTGTCAGTTATTATTATCAATATGCAGATATACTCACAAAAGCATTGCCAAAAGACAAATTTCAATTTTTGAGATCTAAACATGGAATGTGCTCACATAAGTCACTTTGTATATGATCCAGAAAGATACTATATATACATATATATATATAAACATTGGCTTAAATTGAGAAGTCCTTAATTAAATTTGTAAATTAATTTTTTTATTATTAGTTAGTTTACCGATTATTGTGAGACACCTTATAAATATTTTTTAGGGCTTAAATTCAGGAACGGTGTTGAATACTTGTATAATTTGCGCCTTGCAACACTGATTTGCTTGCTGCTGAATGTAGTTTTCAATGTTCAGTGTGTGCTCGAATTTCTTTTACTCTCTCTGCTCAGTCAATTATAATTAACATCAATTTGAAACAACTAAAATGTCGTTTTAATTAAATAAAAACATCAGATATGATGAAGTCTTGTGGCTTTTGACCACGGGATATTAAATCAGCTGGGTTGTCTCCCGTGGGTACGTAACGCCAATGACAGGATTGCGTGGAATCTTGTATTTCCCCTTCCCTATTTGAAACAAACGTCTTTAAAAGATGTGCTTCTGTGTGCATCCAATGCCACGTTATTGTAGAGTCTGATCATAGATACACGGAATGGAACTCCATGTGTATGGATTCCGTTACAGCAGAGTATAGACGCGAAAGTAGAAGTGCTGCACTCAATTCTAATCGAGGCAATGTTAATGGCTTCACCGGTGCCACGTTAGATTTTGAGATATCAAGCTTATATTGACGTTGCCCAGCGCATTAATTGATCTAGCATAGAAACCCGCTCCATATGCCTCTTCGGAGGCTTCACAAAGCCCATGCAATTGAACTTTAACAAGGTTTTTTATTGAAATTGCACATTGAAGAAGGTTTGCTCAACTTGTGGCAATTGATCTCGAAACTCCACCCAATCGGTATGAATATTGAGTGGAGCGAATTCATCCTATGTAATGCCAGCCTTCCAAAATGAGTGGATTATTATTTTTGCGTATACGTTCACAGGACCTAATAGTCCCAAAGGGTCAAATAATATTGCAATGTGCAATAATATAGTACGCTTAGTAATGCCTTCCGTAAGAGACATAGGTTTCACTGAATCATATATATAATCCTTGTGAGAATCCCAATGAATTCCTAATGTTTTAGAGGAAGCATCTGCACTTAGGGACATGTGTGTATTTTGCTGATTTTCTGGAAAGTCCTCTTATATGGCAGGCTCATTTGAAGCCCATTTGCGCAGCGTAAATCCACATCATTTTAAAAGACTATTCAAGCCATTTTGCAGATTCAAAGTCTCGTCCCGGCTGCCTGCTTCAGTCAACAATTCATCCACGTAGAAGTCCCGTCTAAATATTTTGGAAGTAAGTGGATAATTTTCGCTCTCATTCGACGCTAATTGTAGTAATGTACGCGTGGCTAGAACGGATGCTGAGGACTGTTTTGAGGCGGAACTCTTGCATCGGCAAATTTGGATTACGACGAAAAATAATTTGTTGACATTTTGTATCATCGGGATGCCATAGGATTTGCCGATACATATTCTTAATATAAGCAGCCAGAGCAACGTGAACCATCAATTAATCGTTTAGCGAAATGCCCGTGGTAGTTTTGGCGGATGCATCAAATACAACGCGAAGTCTTGCTGTGATACTATCCGCTTTTTTCCGGCATGATAGGATAAAGTGAAACCTTTATCACTGTTGAGGTCCTGACTGGTGGACATATGTCCTAATTGCTCATATTCGTCCAAAAAATTAGCGTACTCCACCTTTAGATTTTGGTCTCTGGAAAATTTATATTCTAGCGATATAAGTCGTTTCAGTGCAATATTCCGGAATCACAGAGTTTACCTATTTTCTCATTAAAGGGTAGCCGTACTATATATCGTCCCCGGGGAGTGCGGTTCGTACTTCAGACAAAATGACCTTCGCAAGCCTGTCTTGGCAGAGGGAATTTCCTTTAGCTCCCAAAAGTTGGTCAGTGTTTTATCTGCAGGGTCTGTATCTATCGCGAGGTGACACTGAACTTCACCTTTTGAAGCGGCTTGATGGTATTCGCCAGCTTGAATCCAACCAAGTTGGGTCTTTTGAAGAAAAACGCCAGTTTGCAGTTTGAGAATGATTTGGCCTACGTTCAAAATCTTTAAGAATATTTTAACACCTATTAGAAGATCTATCTTCGCTGGTCTATCAAAGTGAGGACCAGCTAATTCTAAGTTCTTAAGGATCTCAAGACCGTTTCGATCAATACCCTTGGACGGAGTTACCCTTGATATGCGAGGAATAATTAAAAAATCTAATTTTTTCCTATACTCACTCGTTCGTGATTTTAACGTTGCCGTAGCTGAATGCTTGACGTCGACCGATATACTTGCAACGCCGCTTACTGAAGAGTGAACTTGTTGCTTTGCTCATTTTAGAAAGGACGCAACTTTTTCGGTCATGGCATGTGGCTGGGGGCCAGGGTGTCAAAGAACGCGACAAGTTTTGATCTTTCCCTGATTACTTACGAAATCCACTAATGCTGTAGCTAAAATTGCTTCGGAAGAAGAGCAAACATTTAGAGCAGGGGTTCCCATCTTCTTCAGCCCGCGGCGCACTTACATGTCTAGTACATTGTCACGGCGCCCTACCCTAGCTAGCTATGTGAAGATACAGATACAGACGAAACACAAAGGTACCTTAAATCATAGGAGTTAGGTAGATAGGCACAAAAAATAAAACATCTGCAATATGAAATTCATTTTTTTTATTATATTCATACAGTAAAAATTCAGAATTGAAACAGAAAACAACTAGAGAGGCTTAAAAAAACAAAAATCAATTACAAAAGCTACTCATTCTAATCAATGTGACGGGTGAGCTTGGTGATCTCCGCACAGTTTTTCGTAGCGGGGAATAAGACTTGAGACTGCTACTCTCATTTCTAGCTCCACATTGATCCTTGTGCGATATTTGTTCTTGATTGCAGCTACAGCTGAAAATCCAACTTCACATAAATATGATGTTGCAAACGGAATGAAAATTCTTAAAGCTTTTGAAGTTAGATTTGGATATTCATTTTGAACGGATAACCAAAACTCCACCAAATCGGAACTGGTGAATCTAGTTTTAAGGCTGCTGTCGCAAGAGAGTTCTATGAGACTCTCTTCCTCTTGTGATGTCAATTCTGGCGGGGCTTGTGCATGGAAAGGATCTTGGATCCACGCAAATTTTTCGACATCATCATCTGCAAAGTATTTCGAAAACCATTCGATAAGCTTCGAAAAGTGTTCCTTGAAAAGGTCCATCAGGTCTTGTGAAACAACCAGCTCATTAGATGCCGCATATTTATACAATTGCGGGAAGCGGCAATCTTCTCCAATAGTTTTAGAATGTGCGTGTTGTTGCCTTGCAAAGACAGATTCAATTTATTTAGTTTATCAAATATATCGCACAAATACGCTACTTTTAGCAAAAAATCTGGTTCAGCAAAGTATTTGGCGTGCTCATGACTTTCTGGTTGTAAAAAAGTGCGAAATTCTTCGTGTAATTCGAACACACGAAATAGGACATTTCCACGTGAAAGCCATCGTGAATTACAGTAATACAGCATGGCCGTATGTTCAGCTCCCATATCTATGCATAGTTTTTTAAAAAGTCTGGCCTTTAGCGGCCTAGTTTTTATGTAGTTAACTGCATCAATGACACATTCTAGTACTTGGTTCAATTAAGAGCTCATTGACTTTGATGCAAGAGCTTCCCTATGGATGATGCAATGGGTCCCCATAGCATTCGGTACTTTTTTACGAATAAGCGCTTGCATTCCTCCATACCTGCCAGACATGGAACGAGCACCATCAGTACACACACCGATACACTTTTCCCAATCCAAACCATTTTCTGTAATGAACTTTTCAAGAATTTCAAACAAGTCTTGGGCCTTCGCACTTTCAGTAATGCTTTTGCAGAATAAAAGTTCTTCGACAATGATATTATCAGCCAGAAAGCGTACGTAACATATAAGATGTGCATCATTATTACTGTCAGTACCGTCATCATGTTGCAAACCAAAATTCTTGCCTTTAGTTTTTTCTATTAATTGGTAATTTAGATCCTCAGCTCTGTCATGGATTCTTCGACTGATAGTGTTGTTAGATAAGGGTACCTTGGAAATTAATTGTCCTGCCGATTCTCCCACCATAATATTCACCATATTGAGAGCAGCCGGTAGAATAAGCTCTTCTGCGATAGTATGAGGTTTTTTGCATTTTGCCACCCTGTATGCTACCTTGAATGATGCCAACAGTGAGTTACTCTGTACTGACGTTTGCACATTTTTTGTTTTTATTAAATTTTGTAAGTTCCGGTTAAAAAAATCACGCGATTTTTCAGCCATAGTTGGATGAATTGTTTCAAGATGTCGCTTTAACTTACTCGGAAGCATACTTTCGGATGATAGTATTTTTAAACAAAGCACACATTGCGGTTTTTCTTCATTGTTTATTTCTACTGAAGTAAAACCAAAGTCCAAATAGCTATCATCGTACTTCCGGTACTTTCGCTTCTTTGCTTGTCCACCACCACTAGTTGATGCTATTTAATTTTTTAAAACACTGTCCATTTTTCAAATAGTTAACAATCTGATCTGTTCGAAAGAATTTAACTGAATGAAAATTTATACGATCCAAATATTCGAATTGGTCAGTAACAACAAAGAATGGATATAATATCGTCTAGAGCCGAGGTCATAAATAATTTTTATCGACTCCAGACGATATTTGTCTGAGCTGATAAGAGTATAAATGTTGCGACAATGGTGCGCAACAAGAAAATATTGTTGCAAGTTGAACTAAAATATTGTTACTTTACAGATACTCGCAAATACTTATAGTTTCGAATAATGATAGAGGATCGTCTCACGGCGCCCCTCTTTACTTTTCACGGCGCACCAGGGCGCCGCGGCGCATACTTTGGGAACCCCTGATTTAGAGCAAGGCCGGCAGAATTTTCTTCGTCTGAGGATGCAGCGACTGTATTCTGAGCCCCTTAATTGCTAGGAAAGTGAAGAAGTGAATGGAGTTTGCGCAAACAAGTACTGCAGCCACTCGAGCGGCATTGGGCTACCTTATTCCCTTCCTTAAAAATATTGATACAACTTTTTTGGCATTTAATTAGCTCGTATAGTTTTGATGGGGTCAACGAGAAGAACTCTGCACAATTTTTTACGTCGTGGCCCTTATTGCCCGCCAGACAACCACGTTTTGTCGCCACAGAGGCCAAGCAATGTTGTGAGGGATGGTTGTTTCTCAAGTTATGTTTTTGGCGAGAGTAGCCTTTGCTGAGTTCTGCGATGTATTCGTGTCCTCCAATTTCGCACGGCGCTGTAGAAAAGTGCAGACATGTTGGATTGTAGGTCGAGGCAACTCGCTCGAAAACTCCTTTTTGTTCTTGGGTTTTTTGTTTTACCTTTTTATTTGTCTTTCTTCTTTTTTTTTCTTTTTTGGCTACTAAAAAATTTTTTGTTTTCAATTATACAATTCCTTTTTTTCAATTATACAATTTCTAATACACTTAAAATACAAATTTCTAATACACGTACTGGTCAATATTCTTGTTTCATTTAAACAACCAAAGGTAAATTCTATAGTGTCCTAAGCTTTGAGAACTATTCTAATGGCATTCGTTTCTATTTATATCTATTCCTTTAATGATAATTATTTCTTTAACTTTTTCCCGTAGATATTGTGGCCTTCACACTAAAAAATGTACTTGGGTGTTTCCTTCTTGTATGTTTTATCATTGCGTCCTCAGATCTGAAAGCACAACGACTAAATTACGAGTGGTCTTCGATGGATCAGCGAAAACAACCAGCAATCTGTCACTGAACAATGTCTTGGCAGTCGGGCCAGCCATTCAGGGCGACGTCTTCACAATATTACTACGCTTCCGCCTTCCTCGATACGTCTTCACCGCGGACATCGAAAAAATGTACCGGCAAATCCAAGTTGACCCAGCTGACCAAAAATAACAGTTGATATGGTGGAGGGACGATGTTAACAAACCGTTGAAGTGCTATCAGCTTTGCACTGTCACGTATGGTACTGCTCCAGTTTCTTATCTCGCCACGCACACTTTACATATGCTGGCCGACAATGTGAAGGACCAGTACCCCTTGCCGCTCAATCGCTCAAAAACGACTTTTATGTGGATGACGTTTTGTCTGGTTCAGACCACTTGCCCACCTGCCTGCTAAAGCAAACCAAATTGTTATCATCTCTGCAAACCTCGGGCATAAAGCTTCGTAAGTGGTGCGCAAACCATCCTCACTTACTCAAAGAAATACCGGCTGAGGATCAAGCAATTGATCTAGACTTTAGTAACCACTCCGATGACAGCATCAAAACGATGGGGTTAACCTGGCAACCCAAATCCAATTCTTACGCCATTCGGAGTACTTTAATTCCTGCGCAAAGGGGCACGAAGCGAACTGCATCATCGGACATTGCACACATCTTCGACCCACTAGGCATACTGTCGCCAGTGGTCATAACAGCTAAACTGTTTTTGCAGAAATTGTGGGAGTTAAAACTCGATTGGGATGCTGCACTCCCTCAAGAATTACACACCAAGTGGAACAACTTTAGAGATGGCTTAAGTGCTCTAAGTCACATAACGTTCCCCAGACATGTTTTTGCTCACAAAATCACATCCCAGATACAGTTGCATATCTTCGCTGATGCCTTAGAGAAGGCATATGGTGCTGCCGCTTATATCCGTTCCATGGGTCAAGACAGAGTTGTCATCGTACGATTGCTATGTGCCAAGTCTAAGGTTGCACCAATTAAGCAAATCACATTACCTCGGCTCGAGTTATGCGCTGCTAAACTGGCAAACCAACTCAAACAACGCATCAAAAACGATCTACAGTTGAATAATAATCAAATCTTCCTTTGGACTGATTCAACAATAGTCCTCGGTTGGATCAAGGCCGAGTCATCAAACTTCCACACTTTCGAAGCCAATCGCATCTCGGCCATACAGCGTGCTAACATCCCTGAACAATGGAGACACGTGTCATCTTTGGATAATCCGGCGGACTTATTATCAAGAGGCGTCCCCCCTGAAAAATTGGCCAACAACACTCTGTGGTTCTACGGTCCAATGTTCCTTCATGGCAGAGAAGACGCATGGCCTAATCTTAATCCAAACCCAGACGAATGCACTCTGGAGCAACGGACTTAGATTCAATCCACATGTCTCGGATTCACAAGGGACGACGACTTCCTACTCAACATTAATCATCAAAATTCCTTCAGACGTCTTCAGCGCATAATCGCCTATATTCTACGCTTCACCAAGGCCACGAAACGGTGCTCCAGAGAGAACAATTCACCCGTTCCATCAGTGATAGAGCTAGACGACGCACATACTCTGATAATCAAACATGTCCAGCAACAAGGATGCACGGACGATCTCCAGCATATAATCAAATATTGCGAAGTTTCAAAGGGTAGCTCAATCAGCTCGTTGACCCCCCTTTTGGGCCAAGATGGAATCCTTCGTGTAGGCGGACGCCTCGAGACATCAAATCTCGAGTATCGAGCCAAGCATCCTGCGCTTCTTCCGAATTGTCATCCAATCACCAAGATGCTATTCAATGCGCTACACACAGAAAATATGCATGCGGGTCTTCAGGCTCTACTCGCCATTGCACGACAACAGTTCTGGCCACTCGGCGGCAAGAACCTAGCTCGCGAAGTCGTACAACACTGCATCCGTTGTGCCAAGGCCAAGCCCAAACTATTAAGGAAATGGGGAATTTGCCACCGGACCGCGTTCAGCCTGCACGACCATTCATAAATTCCGGAGTCGACTGTTGCGGGACGATATACGATCATTTCAAGATCCGGGGTAAACAGTAAGAAAAGGCTTACATCGGTGTTTTTTGTTGCTTCGCTACGAAGGCCGTTCATTTGGAATTGGTGAGCGATTTCTCAACGGATGGCTTTCTTGGTGCCTTGCGTCGATTCATATCACGGCAAGGACATTGCCGGAAAATTTATTGCGACAACGCCACGAACTTTGTCGGTGCTCGAAATCAATTACAGGAGCTCAATGATGTCTTCAGCAAGAATGCTTCCAAGGAGAAACTACTCAAGGAATGCAGTTCTCGAGGTATTGACTTTCACTTTATCCCTCCTCGAGCTCCTCACTCCGGTGGGCTGTGGGAAGCCGCCGTCAAATCTGCAAAGAATCTAATGCAGCATAGTCTTGCTTCGGCTTCATTGACGTATGAAGAAATGGAGACAGTCATCGTGGGAGTAGAAGCTATTTTGAATTCTCGCCCTATTACGCCAATGTCTGATGACGCCAATGATCTCGCAGCCCTCACGCCACACTTCTTGATTGGTGAGCCACTAACAGCGCCCGTCGACCCTCAGGCTCATTCAAACAAGGTCAGTTTACTAACTCGGTGGAAGCTTGTCACGTACGTCAAGAACGAGTTCTGGAAACGATGGTCGACTGAATATTTGAATCAACTCCAACATCGAGTCAAATGGAAACATACGGCCCAAAACGTCTCACCCAGCACAATGGTCATCATGAAGGAAGATAACCTTCAACCGTTGAAGTGGACATTGGGGCGCGTAACCAACGTCATTAAGGGAGAGGACGGACTCGTTCGAGTTGTCGACGTAAAAACAGCAAACAACATCTTGCGCCGACCAATACACCGATTGGCACCACTCCCCATCGAAAATGAAGACGCGAACGACATGGAATCAACCGAGCAACCAAAAAAGAGAACGATGCCTCAACCATCAGTGAACCAAGGCCCCACGCCAGTTAAACACGCTCGCTCCGCCCTTTTCACCGTGTTACTGGTATGTCTCTTCCTGTCCCCGGTCACGGCATCTCGGGCAACGATAACTCCGTTCACTGCAAACCCAGGCATCTATTTCGAAAACTTAGGCAGAGCAAACATTATTACCAGTGATTGGAATGTTATTACATATTATGACATGCAATCATTTTGGAGGGAGTTCGAACTTCTACAAACGTGTAGTTCATCTTTATGTAACTTATCATCTACCATGCTCAATCCGGAATCTCATCACAAAATAGCCAAGCAAATTTACCGTGTAGTGGATGAGCTCAGCCAGACCAATCAACTTTTAAGAAGTCGTCCATCAGGTCGAGCAGGACGAGGACTGCTCAACATCGTTGGCAACGCAGCAAACTTTATGTTTGGTGTCCTTGACTCTAAATACGCTGAAGAAATGTCCATGACCATTGACTCTATAAAGAACAACGAAGGACATTTAGCAAATCTGTTGCGCAACCAAACCTCCATTCTAGACGCTACGGTCAATATTATGAAAAAGGATCACCAGGCTATTGACATGGAGTTTCAGAGAGTTGAGTCTCACTTAAATGATTTATCCACACAGATAAACGCAATATACAACGAAGCACAACAAGAAGCTCGACCTTGGTTCTTCATCCTATTGTCGTTACAAGCTACACTGCTCGCTGCCAACTTCCAAAGGACTCACGGCCTGATTTTGGATGCCTTAGTCAATATGCATCGAAGAAGAGTCAGCAGACATCTTTTATCGCCAGAGCAGCTAAGAACCGTTCTACACACCATTCGGGCTAATCTTCCTTCAAGTTTAAGACTACCAGTCAATCAGGATGATATACTCCATTTTTACAATCTTATTACACTTGAAGGTAGAATGACAGACAAGCACTTCATTTTCAAACTCAGAGTGCCCTTAATCTCGGTTGAAGACTTCGACCTCTTTCGAGTGGTTCCAGGTCCACTCAAGATGAACGATAGTTTCGTGGCTATTAGACCATCCTTTCCCTTCTTATTGGTTAACTTACATCGGGACCACTATTATCCGCTAACGGAATCTCAACACCGCATCTGCACTACGATGAACGGAAGACATTTATGTAGTCAACATTACCCGTTGTACAAAATTGGATCATCTATCTCTGCCTTTGAAATCAGCCTCTTGAATCAGTTAACTCCACACCATTGCCAGTTGATGAGAGTAGATGCCCATTCCAGTTGGACCCAACTGCACACACCAAACCAGTGGATCTTCTCCTTGCCAGATAAAACCACAATCAACATTGTTTGTGGAGATGACATGTCACAGCTGACCCTCCAACGGACGGGTATCTTAACACTTGATAGCAATTGCGCCATTAAGCAGCCTCTCATCACGATTCGCGGGCACAAGAGCTACTCCACAGTCAGGCACGCTTCCTACGTTCCGGCCTTTAACTTGACTGACCTCATTGATCCGCTCAACATGACATCAGTATTGCGTTATCAACACCACTTCGCCCCACATATCCAGGAATTAGAAACAGGCAAACGCAAGCTTTCAGAAATGGACGGCCAAATCCCAGCCTTAATACAGAGACACCCTAGTCATCGTCAACCTTTGGCCTATGGAACCCTCATAACCATCATTGGGGTAATCATAACCGTTTTAATCATAACCATCATTGGGGTAATCTGGATTGCAACAAGGACTTATCGCGCATACCGGACATCACAACCACCATCAGGCACAACTGCTGAGGATGTTCCAGACAGCCAGGACGCTGTAAAACCCCCCGAGCCCTTCACCGTAAACACTTGTTGAATGATTTTCATTCAACGCCGGAGAGGATGTTCAGAAATCTCTTACCTCGCTGTTACTCACTGACTAAAAATATTTCACCGCAGTGTACCGCACTTACCTTCGTCATCACACCTTGACCGATGGGATCGTTTTACTACAGGTGCCATCGACCAAGCCTCGTCAGCGTCTTCCAGAAGGAAAAATGATCCGAGCATGCTTTCATTCATCGTCGAAATAGCTGAGTCAATTTTGCTTATTATTAAAATTCAACTATTTCGACGATGAAATAAGTACCTAGTCTAGTTACTACTTACCTGTGGCAAATTGCGTACAAACAAAACATTATTAGTATCCAAGGAGCCAATTTGCCCAGGTAAGCATTTTTATGTATAAAAATCTCGTCAAATTAAATAAAAGTTCAGTTGTTAATTAGAACCAAAGCCTTTCACTCCTTCCTCATAATCAATCGTGTATCGGTCTAAGACCTTTGCACACTTCAACACAAGTCTTGGTGTAACACCTTGATTTGCTCTGTCAAACCTTCCCCCTTTTTAAAAAGGAGTCAAAAAGGGTTAGTTAGAGGTGTAATACCTTAACTAATTGCATTAAGGCACAGGCAAAAGAGTCTGCGCTTAACAAATAGAACAACGTCTTTCAAATCCGACCGCAGAACATCGAGAACGTCATCAGAAAGTGGCCTGTATTTGGGCGTTTCTTTGTGTTCAACTGGCAGTTGCAATAATCTATGAATCGTCAATCCATTAACATTAAAGGCGGCAATACCCGGTGGAGCAGCTACAGCTACTCTTTTATATAAATGTTTCTGTACCCAAATTTTAAGAATTTTGATAATAAAACTTTTACCTATCCCACCAGTACCACCTATGAAACAACGGAGAATTTCGCTTTCATTGGACAAAGTTTCCGTTACCATATTAAACACACTCTTTTGATCGCTATTAAGTTTGCTTATCATTTTTCTAAATTATTTTCATCTCCGTCATTTTTTATATTATTAAAGTCATCCATCGCATTAACCGCTTCAAGCAAAGCCTTTCGTAATTTATTTTGTAATTCAATGCGTAAATTGACATGTCTCAGCTCATTTTACATATCATCTTTCGCAAAGTTGAAAGCCTCAGTGTATGATTCAAATCCCATTTTCAAATCTTGTAGGTTACGCCATGGTTTAAACAATAAAAGCATCGAAAAGTAAAACTTTTCAGGCATTTGTTCAACATCGTACATGTAAAAGTTTATAAGATAAGGTCTGTCTCTTTTCTTTAAATAAGTTTTCCCTCCGTCTAACGTATAATATTCTTCTTTTTTAGAAACTGGGCGTTTTTTTCACGACATCATAGAATTTAGAGAAATTATACAAGTTTACATGTTTTAACTATACTGGCATAGCTGGATATTTATCGTCTATCCACGATTCGTAATATGTTTATGTTTGTGGAATCGGGATTCAGCATTGTCATTTCTGTTTTAGACTTGACTCTCCGATTGCGGTTCATGTTGACATCTAGCCACCTAATTGTCGTCTGGGGATCAGTGGCATACAATGGCATACCCAACAACGTATCACTAGCCTCTAATGCACCACACTCGATTTGACAACATTCTTAGCCCGATGTTAAACAATCGACTTCTCAAGCTCTTTGTAGAGTTTATATCATCGAAATCAATCAGCGCGTGTGTCTTTTCTGATTTTGTTGTGTATTTAGTGACGTAGTAGTTTAATATAGCAGTTTTATCGCCTACATATTGGATATCGATATTGCCGTTCCATGCGAGTAATACAGATGGATTGTAATCATTAATCATTCCTTTTTGCGTAAAATATTATATAAACGTTTGTTTGGACAAAGAGTTTTTCTGGCTGCGACTGATTCAACTGTATCTCTAATAGTAAGAGTATGAGTAACGGGTCGTGGGTAGGGTTACCATCTGACAGGCATTTGACAGGCATTTTACAGTTTAGACAGGCGTGCGGCCGGCATTGGTCTGAGGCAGGCATTTTTAAATTTCGCGCCCGTGCGCCGCGCGTATGCGTTTGCATTTTGAATGACAACGGCCGGTCGCGCGGCGCGTGCGCGACCGAACGGTCGTAGTACAGCGGCTGCGCGAGAATGAGAGGGAGAATAAGCTACGGTGCGGTGCGTGGGCGAGAGCGAGACGGGCGTCGGTGTTTTCTATCACGCACTTCACCAGTGAGAGCGTTTCAATTATGATTTGTTTACTTCATGAACCAAAACAATATTTAGTCTGCGTGATTGATTAGTTCAATCAGTTCGCTACAAACCAAGTTCAAGTTGTTTTATTGTTTTACAATGGATAATAAAAAAAGAAAGCTTTGTAAGTTTTCGGAGATTATAGCAAGTAAATTTCCTTGTCTCGTGGAAGGCCGCAATGAGTCAGAAGCTAAGTGTAAGGTATGCGACTGTTATTTTAGTTTTGGTTCTAGAGGAATCAAAGATGTGGAAAGACATTTGAAATCCCAAAAACATCAAAAAATGTCTAAAGCAGTGTCTTCCAATAGTAAGATGGATACATTCTTCAAACCAACCCTAAATATTATTTCGGAAAGAAAAGCCGCTGCAGAAGCTACGCTTGCTTACCATACTGTAAAACATCACCAGTCTTATAAGTCAATGGATTGCACAGGAGGATTATTGAGGAAGTTATTTTCTGATTCAGATGTGGGAAAGACGATAACCTGTGCCCGGACAAAAAACGAAGCAATTGTTAACAATGTTATTTCCCCCCATCTAATTGAAGGTCTTGTGGAAACATTAAAATTTGATTCAGTATTATATTTTGGTCTATCAACTGATGCCAGCAATCACGGAGCTCGAAAAATGTTTCCAATAGTAATACAATATTTTGATTATCGCGATGGCGGAATAAAGACTAAAATTTTAGAACTCGATGTATTGCCAAACGAAACTGCCGAAACAATCACACAATATATTGTTAACACATTGAGAAAACATGGCATTGAACAAAAACTGCTGATAATGCCAACGTCAATTTTGGTGGCGTTAATAGACCAACAGGCGGACAAAATGTTTTTGTATTATTGAAACAAGAACTCCAAAAGCAAATTGTAGGCGTTGGATGTCCTGCCCATATACTGCATAATTGTATTAGACACGGTGTAGATCAATTGGAAATTGACATCGAGTCCACAGTGATGAAAATTTATAATTATTTCTCAGTCTACACAGTTCGCACAGAGAAGTTAAATTCATTTTGTGAAGCTGTTGAAATACAATACCAGCAATTGCTATCCCACAGCAAAACACGATGGCTGAGTTTATTTCCAGCAATAGAAAGGATCCTGAAATTATTTCCAGCATTAAAAGAATATTTTTTATCTGTTGAAGGAACTCCGACAGTGATCAAACGATTTTTTGAGAACTCTTTCTCAGAGATTTATTTATGGCATATTCACTCATTAATGCCTCTGTTTCAATCGAAAATTCAGGATATTGAGAAAGAAGATGTGACTATTGTAGAAATTAACTGTATATTTAACGCAACTTTAAACGCTATAAAATCTCGGAAAGAGGAAAATTTTAAATCATTGACAGTTATTCGACTACTGAACACTCTGGAAAACAACGGAATTAGTACCGATAACTTTAAAACGGAGATTCTGGGCCTGTATGTGGATTTAACAGCTTATTTGGAAAAATGGATACAAAATATCGACGATTTCTCCTCCTTCCGATGGATGATATTGCAAAAAGAAATGAAAAGTTTCTCAAGTTCTAATTTAGCTTCATTTGTAGAATTTCTCTCTAAGCTGAATATCAGTGTTGACGACGTGAAACTGTTTGACGAATACGAAGTTCTAAAAGAATATTGTAGATGTTCAGATAACATATTTTTTTCTGAAAGCTTAACTACACAGTGGTGCAATTTTCTTAAAAGTAGGAAAGTGAATGGTGACATTACAGAATTCGTGAAAATCTGCCAGTTTGTGTTCTCTATTTTGGCACACAATGCGAACGTAGAACGTATGTTTTCTCTCGTCAACGCCCAGTGGAGTAAAGA
Source organism: Chrysops caecutiens (assembly GCA_963971475.1). Lineage (NCBI taxonomy): Eukaryota > Metazoa > Arthropoda > Insecta > Diptera > Tabanidae > Chrysops > Chrysops caecutiens. The sequence continues at coordinate 56,387,196 of OZ020567.1, read as the reverse complement.
AAGAAATCGGCTGACAATTGAATCAGTAAAAGCAATATTAATTACTCAGGAAAATTATAAAACTGTCTCTTGTGAAGATTTTTACGTTTATGTACTAAAAAAGAAAGAACTTTTAACGAAAATAATGTCCTCTGACAAATATCAGTAATATATATCCTTCTTCATTATTATCTATTGGCTTTTACTTATTACCTACATCGTTTTGCTTTAGACAGGCATTTTTCTGAAAAATCAGGCATTTTGGGTACCATAGACAGGCATCCCTCTATTTACATGTGGTAACCCTAGTCGTGGGAAACCAAATCGACAGACTGATATAAATCCTTTCTTTATTTTTTTTCTTCTCATACAATATTTATTATGTTTGTGAGTTTGGTATCCTACGACTCGTTGGTGAAGAGTTGGTGCAAGATTTTTTTTAGGTATTTTACATGTAACATACTTTGAAATTAAAGCTGCCCCCTCATCGATTGGTGAATCATGAAGCACAGGAGCTCCTTTCACCCACACCATCAAATGAAAATGTCGGGCTCCACGAGACTGATACTCACACCTCCAAAAGTTATGCTCTATTTCTCCAAGAGGTTGTTGCGGCTCAAAAATACTACGGCCGATAAACATCTAGAATGCTATCTGTGGCCTACATAAGAAAATACCCACACTAGCCAAATCTCACCAATTTATGCCAAAGCCACATCCAAATTGACGACCCCACCAAAGCTCCTAACCTCAGATCAAACACACCACATTAACCGGAGATCCATCCCACCATACTTCCACACCACCAAGAAATAGGCTCAAATCCAGAAACTCTAGGTACAACCAGCCCCAACCACACCGTCCGAATAATTTTCCTCCACGAAATTATTACCCCAACGGCAACGCAGAAGATATAATAATAACTTCGCTCGAGGAGGACCAGAAAGGCGGCAAGTGAGATGTGAATTTTGTAATAAAATGGGCCACATCATGGCAGAATCTCGTACACGGCAAATGACACCGTTTTGCTCCATATGTAGAGTGTACGGGCACACTAACAAAAACTGCCGCTCCCAAAAGCAGCAAAACCAATATCAACAGGGAAAAAGAGGCGAACATCAGAGACAAGTAAACCAAACCACCACCAGTGGGGGTAGTAATCCCTGCAATTTTCGTCTAGCCACGGACCACCGGGAAACTAGATGTCTTCTTAAAGCAAGATATGAGAGAATGCAACTAGAAGATAGGATGAATGACACGTCAATGGAGACGATCGAGCGCACCGCGAATCATCAGTAGAGAGAAACAGGTGCGCGATCATGCCCAATTTGCCTATAATAACGATACCCACAAACATAACAACCCAGAATGCCCCAAAATTTATAATCGACACAGGGTCAGAAATCAGCCTCATAAAGGCAAAAGAAGTAAACGCAGATAAGGTAACATTAAATACCATATCCGGGGAAATAGAATCGGAAGGTACCATAATGGCTTACCTAGACACAGCGCGCCCATACGCCTGTAAATTCCACGTGGTTAAGTCTAATAACCCAGCAAACGTGGTTGGAATAATAGGCAACGATTTTGTAGCAGAGAATTGTAATGTAGAGGGACCAGCTAGAAGATTAGTTTTCCCGACAATAGGAGGACAAGAAGCCATAACAATACCTTTTCACGAAAATCCACGTAGAAGGGTAGACAAAAACCGTTTAGTAGACGTCATAGCGACAGGCAGGACAGACGTCAACCAAGAAAATTCCTTCGAAGCACACACAAAAAGTCGCAGCTCGCAACCTACGGCGTGTGAACTAACTTCACATAAAACCAGCTCTATTACAACGGGAAAAAGACAACAGGCCAGACAACAGGTCTCAGTCGTGCGCTGAAGCATCAAAACGATGAATGAAACAAACCTGGAGATGACTCGGCGATACAACCAATTGGTGCGGAAGATTAATGAAATAAGTAACAGGGAGCACAATGAAACACAAAAATACACCGAAGAAATGAGAAGCATGCAGAGGAGAACAGATATAAATGAAATCGTGATACTAGTATTAGGAGAACTACAGCAAATATACCTCGATGTGACTGACTTATTCATCATAACCGAAACCATTAACAAGAGGGAGTTGAGCCCCCTGCTTATACCTTCTCATCAATTCCACGAGTTGTACAATAACGATACCAAAATATATTACGGGAAGGAGACCAACATAGACTTCCCCATTTTACAACGAATCACCAAAGTCGATTGTCAATTCAATGAACTAGGAAGACTAGTTCAAATACGGATACAACGCAGTACGGTACACTACAAACCGAGTATACACCACGCCCGTACCCACCAATCATAGTACATTCTTCCTGTATGACGTGAACGTGGAATATTATATGAATACGAGCATCTCTCAACTAAGTTTCGGTATGACTGAATTGGACTATCGATTCCAATGCATCACCATAAACGAAACATACGTAATCTGTCATCGGAATCAACCAACCCGAACTCATCCCACTGGAACAAATTGCCTTACGGAATTATTAAGAGAGACAAATGGACAAACTGATGTTTGCACTTTTCGCATAATGGAAGAAGCTAAAAACATGATCGTACCCATGCATCAGGAGAATGCCTGGCTCTACTGGCTACAAGGAACCACATCCCTAGTTGCTCAATGTGATACTATGGAATACACGGAGATTCTTCAGGGACTCGGAATAGTCATGTTGAAAGCAAAATGCGCGTACCATCTAGCTGGTTTTACACTACCCTACGCGACCGATAGTATACACACCATGAAAATATACCAGCCAGAAGAAGATCCAGTACCATCAATCGATTTTTCTCGCTACCAACCCCCAAAACGGGAAAGTACCGGAAAAACTGGGATAAAAATGCTCCACCCAATTACATTCAATGATAACCTAAGAGCTGAAAGCAAGGCCGTGGACAAACTAGAGCAGGAGATAGTGGAAAAATCACGTGAAAAACTAATATCCATACAAAGTACTATCGGTACAACCATATCAAGCTGCCTCCTCGTTTTTGCGATAATGTGGATTAGCCTAAAGATTTATGGAAGGAGGCACGTGGCCGAAAAAGAACCACCCATAGAAACCGCAGAATACTAAGTGTGAACATCATACCGATACCTAGGCGGGACCAAATCATACAAACAGAGAAGATAAACAATAAAGAAACCCCGACAAACAGTGCCGCAGCAAACTAACAAACATCGAGAAAAGAGGGACTAGAATAAGTAGAACCTAAGCTAGAACTAGACATCATACACCTAATAAGAAAACTTAATAGAAACAAGGCAACAATTACTAATATCTCAAACTCACATTGGCAGCGAACCAACGCCAGAGGGAATAAAAAGTAGAGACAGCCTCGGACTCGACGGTCAAAAGAAATTAGATAACTTCCTAGCAGAAACAGCCGAATGGATCGAGAAACTCGGGATTTTGTACAAAGAAGAAGATAATGACAGCGAAACAGACACACCTAAGACAAATGTTAAGAGAATTGCAAGAGACCACCGAACCCAAGGTAGGACCCGCGGAGAGCACCGAACCCGAGATAACGGAACCCTATATCGAATGCGCAAGGACTGGCATCCGACCCCTCCTGTACCCAAAGTTTTTCAAGTTTCGTTACCCGGAAAACATGGCCAACAGTGACGAGACAGCGGCACGAGATGTCGTTGAAACATAACCACCATATACTGGTATAACAAATATAGGATAGGATTAAAGCAATCAATCATTAAAAACTTTGAAATAGATATATGTACTCACATAATATGTAACCTTAGGTAATGTTAATGTAATGTCAAAAAAAAAAAAAAACAGAGAGAGATAAAAAGTAGGATCAATACTTATGTTTGTTATATGGGGAATTAAGAATAAATAAAATATATCTAACATTTACTTCTATAGCCCTAGAGTAGTTGAATCAAATGAAGATGTAAGGTTGAAAGAAACCGAAAATAGAACATAAAATTAAATTGTAACTGTAAATTAACTAAGTTAAATTGTTAACCTTGTGGAATGCAGGAATGCAGCCAAATTAGTTATTCAAAAAAAAAATACTATGTAAAATCAATACAAAAAATACTATGTGAAGTTTAATTAAGTTCAACCAATTGTAACAAGTTAGGAATATAGATCTTACATTATGAAAAACAATTTATATTATAATATATATATATACAATAAACACCTATGGCTGGGGGGAGCTTCTCTAAAGAGGGGAGGAATGTTGTGACTCAAAAATACTACGACCGATAAACATCTAGAATGCTATCTGTGGCCTACATAAGAAAATACCCACTCTAAGCAAATCTCACCAATTTAAGCCAAAGCCACATCCAAATTGACGACCCCACCCTAGCTCCTAACCTTAGGTCAAACACACCACATTAACTCGAGACCCATCCCACCATACTTCCACACCACACTCAAATAACCACACTAACCTCAGACACTCACCTTACCTTATAATCCCACCATCACATCAAAACAAATGAAAATGAGAATGGAATCGAGTCACCCAGTGACCTAGTTCCATAAGTACGAAAGTACTTTCGGTCACTTACCTCGTATAGATAAAATTAAGCATTTTCGCTGAAAATGGCCAAACACTCTCGGCCACTTACCTCGGAAATAGCTGACCCAGGTCCGTTTCGGGTCGATCACCTGATGAAATGGCAAAAGGGAGTTTTGCTTTAGAGAACAATGTGCCAATATAGATACTAATATGCCAAATCAATCAATATGGAATTGATTGATTGACAAAATCAAACTAACAGGTGGGGCAATCATACTATAAATAATGAGACACAATCAACGGGAAGTCAGTGATACACTCAACCCGTTCCTGAAGGAAGATTGAAGTCAACTCGATCTGAACACCAGTTCCTGAGTCTTGGCAGCCAACCCGTTCCTGAAGCCGTACCACGAAGATTAGAGACATCCCGCCACCTCCAACGAGAGTCAACAAGGAGTCAACAACCAGCCCAACAGTCAACAAGGAGTCAAACCATGAGCCGTAGCATTTATTGCCACCAGAAGAAGACGGGCATGGCAGCACTACCGAAGTAAGGATCTTAGAGTATAGTTTGGAATAAGTAAATTTGTATGGAAATTAGTAAATAGATAGTAATAAGAGTTGGGTTCAAGGGAAATTTGTATGGCAAATAAAATATAGAAAACTAAACAAATATCTGGACTTTTGAGAAGAAAAATATTAAAATCCCAAGCTAATGAAAAGTACCCAATTAGGTTCACTAGCAGAAGTGAGAAAATCTAATGTTGCATGAAATTTATCTATATATAAATAGGCGACATGTTTTTTTGTTATCCCTTTTACAGGAAACCAGGTGAACTTACCAGGCTAAAAATTATACCATTCGAAAGATTAGTTTTTCCTCTATGTGCATCGATTAATTTTTTTCTTAAATTTAATTATAAATTAGTTTAATTTTAAATTGAAATTAAAAAATGCAATTGGATAGTATGTGTGAATTGAGCACACGTATAGCGCAGATGATGCTTTTGGGAAGCATGTATGCGTGTGATTGTTTTGTTCTTTGCCTGGAAATATGCAACCATATGTGATTTTTTGGTTTGGGTTCCCGATAAATGGCAAGTATTAAATTAGTCGAAAATCAAACCAAATGGATCAATGTCCTACTGGAGACACCAACCAAAAGAAAAAAGCATATAATTACATTCCTCTACGTAACAATCAAAATATAGAACATACTTATTTAACATTATCATTTGCATAGATCATACATTCGACTGAATAACCTACCATTTATGCCAAATACGTGCATTATTTTCACTCAAACTTATTATCGTTCCCAATGATAATGTGAGGGGCAAATGCAGTCATATCCCAGACAATAGGCATATGTTCATTCTTTTGCTTCTTGCCTACAGAAGGCAATCTTTGGGTAATAAAATTGCATTCTTCCAGACAAAAGCCAAACAATGAACATATGGCCACAGACAATAATATGGATGCATTACCACAGACAAATTTAAGGCCATCGTTTACTTATACCATTACATTTTGCTAATTTGATAAAAATATATGCAAATTTTATTTTAAAAAATATGGAAAATCACAATTTTACAGTTAAATAACTAAAAAACGCGAGGTCAACTTTCACGAATGTTTATGGAAAGCGAGCCAAAGTCTGAATTTTATCATATTTCCCAACTTTTGTATGGACCCACATTTAAAAACATAATTTAGAGAAATATGATATATGGCCAAAAGTTGGGAAATGAAAACATAATGGGGGTTGGACATACCCCCTAGAATGCTTGATTTAGCCGCTACGAGCAAAAAACTGTTAAAAATTCAAAATCTGCAATTATATCATATTTCCAAACTTTTGTCTGCATACCTTTAAAACTTCAATTTAGAGAAAAACGAAAAGGTAGGAAATGAAGGTTGGTTTGTTTGTACGGAAATTCAAGATATATTTTATTTACAATATATATGTATTTCCCACAACTCCATAATTTAGTTAAAAGCCATGTGACCCACGGTCCATGTGGTTTATTGAATCGTATGAGAGATGGTATATGCAGCAAAAGCTTTTCTAAGGACTTTTACAATACAACTCAAGCCAATGTTAGATGCGTCGTGTAAATGGTATAATAGTTGACTTTCGTGGCCACTCTGTTGGTAACAGTTATGCTGTTCCTTAAAATCCATATCTTCTAGCGAAATTTGATTGGTACTTATCTTGGCACGGTTGAGAGCCTAAAATATATGTACAAATATGTTCATGAGGGATACGACTGTGCCTCATTACAGTTTGGAAGAGTTTGAAAAGAAATGGAAAAAACCTCAGAGAGGAAGTAGTAGAGCTATTGCCAGATTATTTTATGTTTTAGGTGGAGTTGTTCCATTTGAGACTATTTTGCTTCATGTTCGAGGTCCCATCAGGATTTGGGTACTGTTGGGAACATTATTTACTGCACATTTTCAGCACATGCATGACGTATCGTATGAAATGATGGAGAGTGGCGTGAATATTTATTAGAAGTAAAAGAGTGTAAGTCCTCTCAGCAGTTAAGAGAGTTATTTGCCAGATCCTATTTGTGGTATGATTTTTCCTACAAATGCTTAAGATTTTTGGAATGAATTAAAAATTTTCATGTGTGAAGAATTTTTAAGAAATTCTTCAGAAAATGATTCATATAAGCATGCCTTATTATCTATTGAGGAAATTTTGTTCAGTAAACGATTCATTCGGTACTTCAACTAAACTTTTCGGAGGTAAGACTATTTTACTCTGTGGAGATTTTTGAGGAAAATTGCCAGCTTTATCTCACGGTACACGTGTACCACTTATTGAGAATTGCCTTACTTCATGGTCCGAATTTTCAAAATCCACAAAATAACTTTTACTCAAAACATGAGAGCTTCACCTCATGAGATTGAATTCGTTGAATTTCTTAAATCTCTTGGTAATGGAACTTTACCCACATTTCCAGATTACAGCCAAGATGTTATTGAAATTCCTTCCCATTTAGTTAGCAACTTCATGAATTCAGATACTTATGGCAATGTATCTGAAACCATAAAGTCTAACGATACTCTCAATTCGGTTATATTAGCACCCAAATATGAAAACTGCACTTTCATCGATGCAGAAATCTTTAACAGTCTGTCCGGAGAGGAACGAAGGTATTTGAGTTCCGATAACATCTTGAGTGATGACTATAGGGAGCAAAATAATTTTCCAGTAGAATTTTTAAACTCAGTCGATGTAAGTGGGCTCTTGATCCTACAAATTAACTTTCAAAACCAAATTGCTTACTTTTACTTATTCGTAATTTGAGTACGGGACATGACTTGCTTGGTCAATGGTCCACCTATTCGTTTAGTTGAAATGCAAAAGAAAATTGTTTGGATTGTGAGATTTCAGCAGGAGTTTTCCGAAACACACGTATTTTGACACTACAAATAAACCTTAATTATACAAGTACACTTCTGTCTTTTTTCTTTCAAAAAACTCAATTTCCCGTTATTCTGGCTTTTGCGATGACAATTAATAAATTCCATAAATCCCAAACGTTTCAGAGAGAAGGAATCTTACTCAAACTACCTATATTTTCTCACCGTTAATTGTATGTTGTAACCAGTCGAGTTAGATCGTTTGATCGATTGCGTGTCTATGTGTATTTCTGAGACACAAGGCTAAGGTCATTTGGCATTAGATGAAAGAATTCTTACAAAAAGTATTTTGTATGAGAAAATTTTAAGATCTTTATAGATCCGCAACCGCACCCGCAAGGTTTTCGATAATTATAGAAAGGGCCTCATTCAATATAGATGTACTTTGACGTGCAAAATGTGCTGAAATGATTGCTACTACAGTCTGAACTAAATAACCTTTTTACTTACAATGCTACTGTATATATAGAACCATGCGCGAGCTATTAGAGCGCGAGCGAAGCGAACGGCGGGGTTTGGCGAGCGTACCGAGCAGGGGGCGTCCCTCTAGTTATCAATAAAATGAGAAGTGGATACTGGATCTGAGGCTGCTAATTCACTTGTTATCTTATTGGCCATCTCACTCGAGCTGACTTCCAGTAAGTGTTCTCTTGAATCGTCCCACAACCATTCCGACGGGCTCATAGTGAGAAACCAAGTGGCTGGTCCATAGTGTTGTGTCAAGGAGTTCACGTCGTTCCTGGGTTTTTTCCAATACTGTTCAGTGTTTCTCAACCTAGCGAATATAGCAGTCAGATCTCCTTCTAAGTCATCATTATTCAACATTTGCAAATACTGTTCGGCAGTTATTTTTTGTTTTTGATTGACTCTTTTCATTTTATAAAATATTCCCGAATTCAACTGGCGGATTCGTAATCATTCAACTGGTTTATCTCCGATGGAATCGTATCAACAAATAAATCATTAAGTACACATGTAGTTGGAATTTGATTAGCCCGAATTTTTGTGAGACATGTATGGCATATATGTAGGCTATGATCCATATTTTTAGAACTATAGTATTCAATAAGCTGTGACCAAACACTTGTAGAAATAGGCTTCCTTAAACGATTTAGATAAGAAGGATCCATTGAACAGTAAAGTTTATTACAAGACATACATTTTAAGTTAGGTGTATGATTTTCGTCTAATTCTTTTATTTTCTCCACGTTTATAGTTTTTAATGCAGTATCAATTTCTTTGATCATATCGCAATCACTTTGTAGCTGATACATTTCTCTGATTAATGTTCTTGATCGTGGAGAATGAGACTTTACATTGTTAATGGAAGAACTATTAGCCTTGAGACGTCTGTTCAAATATAGCGGATACATTTCTGCTGGTGATTTACAGTTAAACTCTTCAAATATTTTTCTTAGTTTAAATAGTAACTGTTCATCCAAAGCACATATGGCATCATTACAACTCCAGACTAGACCTTTACCATGCTTTTCCGTTTTTTCAAAGACAGCTTTGCCGGTGCCATCAATTGCGATTGCGTTTTGGTTAGTGTAAGCCTTATGTACTCTCCATAAAACGTGTACGTGTACTCTCCATAAAATGGTTTTTGGTTATTTCGACGCTCAAGATTTCCCAGTAACATTTCCTGTTTTTCATAAATAGTTATATTTTTAGGACATTCTCTTAACATTTCTAAGGCCGACACACACATATTCTTTATTTTTTCAGCTGTTTTTAATAGACCCCCCAATGTTTGTTGTCTCTAGTAAAAAGACCATTTAACAAGTTTTTCTGCCTCCAGTCTGTCGTTTATTTTAGAACTTAAACTTTTTATCATTCGCTCAACATTTTTCGTCTTAAATTGTAATTTTTCATTTGATCTTTTACGACTAGCTACTTCGTGGTTAACTTCTGGATGAGAGGCTGAGTATCGTGCAACTGCCTCACGGTTAGGGTTACCACATGTAAATAGAGGGATGCCTGTCTATGGTACCTAAAATGCCTGATTTTTCAGAAAAATGCCTGTCTAAAGCAAAACGATGTAGGTAATAAGTAAAAGCCAATAGATAATAATGAAGAAGGATATATATTACTGATATTTGTCAGAGGACATTATTTTCGTTAAAAGTTCTTTCTTTTTTAGTACATAAACGTAAAAATCTTCACAAGAGACAGTTTTATAATTTTCCTGAGTAATTAATATTGCTTTTACTGATTCAATTGTCAGCCGATTTCTTTCTTTACTCCACTGGGCGTTGACGAGAGAAAACATACGTTCTACGTTCGCATTGTGTGCCAAAATAGAGAACACAAACTGGCAGATTTTCACGAATTCTGTAATGTCACCATTCACTTTCCTACTTTTAAGAAAATTGCACCACTGTGTAGTTAAGCTTTCAGAAAAAAATATGTTATCTGAACATCTACAATATTCTTTTAGAACTTCGTATTCGTCAAACAGTTTCACGTCGTCAACACTGATATTCAGCTTAGAGAGAAATTCTACAAATGAAGCTAAATTAGAACTTGAGAAACTTTTCATTTCTTTTTGCAATATCATCCATCGGAAGGAGGAGAAATCGTCGATATTTTGTATCCATTTTTCCAAATAAGCTGTTAAATCCACATACAGGCCCAGAATCTCCGTTTTAAAGTTATCGGTACTAATTCCGTTGTTTTCCAGAGTGTTCAGTAGTCGAAGAACTGTCAATGATTTAAAATTTTCCTCTTTCCGAGATTTTATAGCGTTTAAAGTTGCGTTAAATATACAGTTAATATCTACAATAGTAACATCTTCTTTCTCAATATCCTGAATTTTCGATTGAAACAGAGGCATTAATGAGTGAATATGCCATAAATAAATCTCTGAGAAAGAGTTCTCAAAAAATCGTTTGATCACTGTCGGAGTTCCTTCAACAGATAAAAAATATTCTTTTAATGCTAGAAATAATTTCAGGATCCTTTCTATTGCTGGAAATAAACTCAGCCATCGCAATTGCTGGTATTGTATTTCAACAGCTTCACAAAATGAATTTAACTTCTCTGTGCGAACTGTGTAGACTGAGAAATAATTATAAATTTTCATCACTGTGGACTCGATGTCAATTTCCAATTGATCTACACCGTGTCTAATACAATTATGCAGTATATGGGCAGGACATCCAACGCCTACAATTTGCTTTTGGAGTTCTTGTTTCAATAATACAAAAACATTTTGTCCGCCTGTTGGTCTATTAACGCCACCAAAATTGACGTTGGCATTATCAGCAGTTTTTGTTCAATGCCATGTTTTCTCAATGTGTTAACAATATATTGTATGATTGTTTCGGCAGTTTCGTTTGGCAATACATCGAGTTCTAAAATTTTAGTCTTTATTCCGCCATCGCGATAATCAAAATATTGTATTACTATTGGAAACATTTTTCGAGCTCCGTGATTGCTGGCATCAGTTGATAGACCAAAATATAATACTGAATCAAATTTTAATGTTTCCACAAGACCTTCCATTAGATGGGGGGAAATAACATTGTTATCAATTGCTTCGGTTTTTGTCCGGGCACAGGTTATCGTCTTTCCCACATCTGAATCAGAAAATAACTTCCTCAATAATCCTCCTGTGCAATCCATTGACTTATAAGACTGGTGATGTTTTACAGTATGGTAAGCAAGCGTAGCTTCTGCAGCGGCTTTTCTTTCCGAAATAATATTTAGGGTTGGTTTGAAGAATGTATCCATCTTACTATTGGAAGACACTGCTTTAGACATTTTTTGAAGTTTTTCGGATTTCAAATGTCTTTCCACATCTTTGATTCCTCTAGAACCAAAACTAAAATAACAGTCGCATACCTTACACTTAGCTTCTGACTCATTGCGGCCTTCCACGAGACAAGGAAATTTACTTGCTATAATCTCCGAAAACTTAAAAAGCTTTCTTTTTTTATTATCCATTGTAAAACAATAAAACAACTTGAACTTGGTTTGTAGCGAACTGATTGAACTAATCAATCACGCAGACTAAATATTGTTTTGGTTCATGAAGTAAACAAATCATAATTGAAACGCTCTCACTGGTGAAGTGCGTGATAGAAAACACCGACGCCCGTCTCGCTCTCGCCCACGCACCGCACCGTAGCTTATTCTCCCTCTCATTCTCGCGCAGCCGCTGTACTACGACCGTTCGGCGCACGCGCGGCGCGACCGGCCGTTGTCATTCAAAATGCAAACGCATACGCGCGGCGCACGGGCGCGAAATTTAAAAATGCCTGCCTCAGACCAATGCCGACCGCACGCCTGTCTAAACTGTAAAATGCCTGTAAATGCGGCAAATGCCTGTCAGATGGTAACCCTACTCACGGTGAACCTTCGGATGGGTAGCCGAATATCGTGCAACTGCCTCTCGGTTCACCTCCGGATGTGAAACTGAATATCGCGCTACGGATTCGCGATGTTGTTCAGTGTGTGATTGAGTATAACTTAGGACTGTATATTTTCTTTCTTCAGGATGATTTTTACGGTAGTTGCCTGCAGCTTGTCGAATTTGTTCATTTCGTGATAATTCTGAAGTTTTAGGTCTTCCTCGCTTAATTTTTTTTTGGTCTTCCTGCTTTCTTCGAACTGGAAACTACGTTATTGGATGTTTGAGAAACAGTCATCGAAACGAGAACGTCGTAGTGACCACTTAAAAAACATCCACTGAATCGCAAACGTTTTACAGGCCCGCCGATATGAGAAAAAGTTCCCCTTAAACTATTATCTTGATAGAATTCAAAAGTGAATGGATAAAGAGCTGCTGCAGCCATAAGTATTGCTATTCAACATATCCCGTGAATAACAATCGGAATCATGATAGATTTCCCCATTGTCGGCACAAGTATACAATTGTAGTTCATCCCAGTGGTCTACAACATATCGCACAATAGCAGTCCTGACTTGCGACGCCACTTAAAAGTCTATTTCTTCGTACATTAAATATGTCAAGGAATGGAAGAGGCAGAAACCATCTCCCGGCATATGAACCACACGATGACGGCAAGGTCCAAGCTCTACTTTAGGTTCAAGTGAAACTATTTCACAATCCATGTTCACTTATAAATCAGTAGGAAAATCGACAAAGTTGAAACTAACGAAAATTCTAAACGAATACTGGATTAAATGCAACTTTTTGCCTACTACATCTAAGTATATAAAATGAATATCTAAGACAATCGACAATCGACGCTCTCGCTGTCAAGGACAATTATTATTTATTTTTAGCTACTACGTGGACGTAAGAGGCAGGAGATGTTCGCGCACTACTATTTATTTATATTCACATTTCACAATCCATGTTCACTTTTAAATCAGTAGGAGAATCGACAACGTTCAAACTAACGCAAATTTTTAGTTACTACGTGGACGTAAGAGGCAGGAGACGTTCGCGCACTAATATTTACTTATATTTATTTCACAATCCATGTTCATTTTTAAATCAGTAGGAAAATCGACAACGTTCAAATTATTAACGATTGGTAAACGAATACTGGATTAAATGCAATTTTTAGATACTGGACTTTAGATACTTACGTGGACGTAAGAAGCAGGAGACGTTCGCGCACTACTATTTAAATTTATATGATGTGAAGTATGATATGATACGAAGTATATGTCGATTAAAATAAACATTTTTTTTTCTATTACATTATTTTTTTTATTTATAATAATTTATAATAACAAGGATATGAAGTATGAAGTATATGAAATATATGACAGATGTCGATTAAGTCGATTTTTTTTTTTTTTTAATAATAAGTTATAATAACAAGGAGTACCTATACTTGTATATATATTTATCTGGGGGCATCAATTTTCAGATCGGATCAGACCTCTAGCGTCAAATTTGCAGGTCTCATACAAATTCCCATCCCCTAGTTTAAGTGTTTGGGGGATAAAAGTTACAAGTTTTATAATTTTTTTGTTGTTTGTGTACTTATACTAGCTGACATACAAAATTTCAGCTTTGTAAGACGTTAGGAAATACCCTAAGAATTTTGATGATCATCAGTGAGTCAGTGACGGAATCAGGGTTTTTTAGATATTAATAAAATCTAAAGTATAGTTGCTATGTAATTAAAACTTTATATTTTTAATAAGTCTGCTAGTGGCAACATATTCCGAAAATTTTGTTGATCTGGCATAATCCAAACCCAAGTTATAAAGGTTCAAAAAAACGACCAAACGTTTCGAGAAAAGGTAGGTAGTGCCCTTGCGCTTGCGCTTCGCTTGGCTCGTCTTGGCGGGTTTCAGATTAAGGCAATAAAGGCATCCAGACTGCAATGGGCTGGACACGTGCAAAGAATGAATAATGAGAGGATGCCCAAGCGGATTCTCAAAAGACTGGTGGAGGGAGTGCGTGCCAGAGGAAGACATCGCAAAAGATGGTTTGCAAGGATGGAGGACTTTAGCAGAGGACCGACAGTTATGGAAAGGCATTGTTGAGTCGGCCAAAAGCCATCTTTAAGGTTACTACGTCCCTAAATATATAATATATATGTATAAACAATATATATATATATATAATATATATTGGTATTTGAGGGAACGTTAAATTTGACAACTGACAGAGTACTGTCAGAAGGGACACCGCTGTCAGGGAGTGCCCAAATTTCGGGTTGCTGTGAAGGGAAGGAAAGACCGGTAGGGGAAGAGTCAATTAACTTGGAGCTGGACTGTGAAGGGAAGGATACGTCGGACGTAGCTGGGCATCGAGGGGATAAGGCAATTAGTGGGGCGGCATCAGGAAGGCATAATGCGGCTTTGTTGGGTCTGGTTAGACTGATCGCTTTACTTGGAGGTGGCCTCTGCCGTGATGAAGTTGCAGGATGACCCTTGGGTATGGCTTGGGAAGAAGTAGCAGTCCCCGGGAAACTTAGATCCTTCAGGGAGTCTAAGGAGCTTAAAACCTCAGAATGGAAGCCAGCCGAGCCTGAAAGGGTAGACCCAAGCTTTCGCAGAACCGTGCTGATTTCTAGAAGACGAGAGGTAAGAACGCTAAGGGAGAGTTTGCGGCATCTAGAGCAATAGCAATTGCCACCTGAATTTATCGATTGAATTCTATCGGCAATTGCACCAGTTAGGCCAACACATTTAGGATGGAAAAAACCACCACAAAGACCATTGTAGGATAGAAACCTGTCTGAGCTGACATCTTTACAGGTCGCGGCGGCGCAATACAAAGACATGTTGTACGGTCTAGTATCCCTAACCCGACGCTGAACTTACAACAAGGAAAATTATAAAGGTGAAAAGGATGTAGGCTAAATTAAAATAATAAGAATGTATGAGTAATAAGAAAAGAGTAAAATGTACTTAGTAATCAGAAAGTATTCTAGAAGAGTGAGAAATTATTCCAAGTAAGAAGCACCATGTGATGACGTTACCCTTGTACCGTTAGTGTAACTAGTTAAGTTTGGTAGCCAGCATCTGCACAGATGTTATAAGGCGGAGTCATGCAAGGATCACAATGTCATTTAAATCCTTCTCTTTCCGGGAAAGACTGTAATGACCTATGTAGCGGTTGTAACAGTATATAGCGGTTCAATAGGTTACGCCGATTCAGTGAACATTTTTTTTGCGAAATTCTCAAAATTTCTTTATTTTTCGCAATTTCATTTAATCAGAAATTAAAATTCACATTTGAACTTTAATGAGTATTGAATTTTCTTTGTCTCGATGTTTTATAGATGAGAATTTAAAATAAACCGCTAAAAGTGACGCGTATTTCAGTTTATTTTTATTGAAAACTTTATCCTTGAAATTCACAGAATCCACATTTGATATAATTTTAATCACTGCGACAGGATTCTCCAATGTGCACTGTATTTTTAGGATGTTTTTAAGAAGTTCATCAGAAATGAGGTCTGTTTCCTGACAAGAATATTTCAATATAAAGTACATACATTTTGTTGTAATTATTTTGATGTTAAAACGTCTTTACGCTCGTTAAGTACACTTATAGCCAGTCAAACTTTCTTGCGGTACAGTATACCGTAAGGTTTCAATCGCCAATAGCTACGAGGCTAATTATGCGATAACAACTGCTGAGGCCACAAGGGATAAAGAATTCCTGTACGTATTTATCGCGTAGCATTTGTTTTGCGAGTGACGCCATCGGGCTAGTTCACGTACGCATGATTGTTGTTAATAAGCGATGCATAAAATTATAAATCAGTGTAGCGTGAGAACGCAATCATGTAGGACGTTCGTTCGGGAGTCGTTGTAAGGAGTTTGCAAAGAACTACTAGGACCTAAAGTTAAACAATAAAAATAATCGCCGAAGTATAAGTGAATATCGGTATTAAATTGAAAATTGAAAAAAAAATTAGAGATATCGTCTCATATAGGTCGTATATATGTGCCGAATTGAATAAAACGCAAATCAAAGAAAGCTTGCATCAAATCGAATTCAAAAAGACCTAAAGTGTCCAATGCCGAGTAAATATCAGAGCTACGGCAGCATTAAAGTGGAAATGAAAAAAGGCGCGAAAAAATAAACATGTGATTTATCTTTTTTGTTAAAACGTCTTTACGCTCGCTCGAAATTTTTTTTATATAAAAAACGTATTACTCTATATGACCATTGTATAAGGGACATTGATTTAAGAGCATACTAATAAGAAACACTTATTATAATTTTATGCCGAATTTTTCACGGAAAATCTACGGCGCGCACCTTGACTGGGCCCTTCGGTTTACTTTCCAACCTCCTTCCTAGGTTACTTTCTTGGAGTACGAAAAATTTTGGGGATTAATTCTGTAGAAGGAGTGAGTCGTTTTTTTGTATTATATATATTTTGTTTTCTGACGAAAAATTTTCAGACTGTGCCTCTTAAACGGGATTTCTTGTGGGGGCCTTTTCTTTTTGGCCTGGTTTCTAGTGACGACCCGGGATATAAGTAACGGGCTAGTCTAAGCTGCTTAGACACCTCCCTAGCCACCGGACGCGGCCACAGGTTGCGGATAGTGAAAGTCCAAGAGAAATGTTCTTGGATCGTCGAGGAAAAGGCAGAAGAGTACAGTTACTGAACTCGGAAAGCTCAATACTCGGCCGCGGACAGTGGGAGGACCCCCCTTTTTAACTATGGAGGGTTTGAGCAACACAAACATTACCCCAGGTGGTGCGGCAACTCAGTCGTCAAACTCATCCATCTCTTCGGAGGTGGCCGTGGCCCATTCGGATTCTGGGGGGGGGGGGGGACTCAAACCGTGTACAGCAACGACGGTGGAACACTTGGTCAGCGTTGCGGTGAATGTTACAAGTGGGAGACAGGGCACAGGTGGATCGACCAGCCTCTCTACAGGCCTGGAGTTGAACTCCCAAACTGACGACGGCATGTCCGTCAATAGTACAGGGAGCATTGACTCAGAGGCCGAAAAGAGATTGCCGGACGAGGCTACCGAAGCCAAGCTCTCCGAGAAGAGGAGGAAGAAGCCCACCAAAGCGCAACTGTCCCTAAAAAGGTACAAAAGCGTCAAGGCCAGGCTGAAGAAGCTCTTGCTAAGAAAGCCCGAAGAGCTCTCCGATAAGGAGAAGGGCTACGTAGCAAGAAATAAGAGGATTGTCGCCGACTTTGAGAAGAACATTGCTTCACGGAAATTGCAGACAATCACTGAGGAGCTCCCAGGACCGTCAAGGCCTGAGGCCGGAGCATTAGGAAAGAGCGCCAAACTACAGTGGTCCAATGCTGTTACATCCTCACCCTCAGGAAAACTCCCACAGCTGACTTCCCAGAAGAAAGCTTAAAGGGTGTGATCCAACGAGGAGGAAGAAAACCGGTAAAAAAGGCCAAAACCTCGTCGGTAGACCAAGCGCCCGCCGATTGTCAGATGGCTATCATAGATCGATCAGATCTAGATGGCAAAATTTCTGGCGAGAGGTGGGAAAAGGCCGAGACGAGGTTGCTGTATGCAATGGCAAGCGAGCAGAGTGGCTCGAAAGAGGAGATGTCCTTTGAAGGGGCAAGCTGGCACAGGGGTGTCAAGATGATTAGGTGCTCGGGGCGGAAATCCGTTGATTTCCTAACCCGGGTGGTCGAGGGTCTTGGCGAACTTTGGCCGGGTGCCAAGTTAGAAGGTCGTTCTGAAATCGGTCCTACCTTTGAGGAAACTGGCACTATTGTGGATTGCTCCTCCACTAGTGGATCCGGATCATGGGAGAATTCTCTTTGATATTAACCGGAATGTTATGGAAAGTAAACTATACAGGAATCCGAGGAACACGGACTGGGACAGATTTTCCACAGAAGTGGAGAAGGCAATGAAAACCACGAACAAACAGTGTTCGGGTGCCTGCCTCCGCACAGTGGAAAACCTGGAGAAGTCCGTTAAACGACTTAGCGAGTTCTTGCTAAAAGCCTTCCAGAAAACTTGTTCCATTAGCAGAGCTCGAAGGGAAACCAACAGGTGGTGGAACAAATAGCTCAAGCAGCAGAGGGACGCCACTGGCAGGTTTTACAACAAGGCAAGGAAAAGTAGAGAAGAGGGAGACTGGGCGAAGTACAAGCGCAGTTTTAATGATTATAAAGGTAAAGTGAGGAAGGTGAAATGGGACTCATTGGTCGACTTTCTCAGCTCCATAGAGGATGCGAATGAGGCCTCAAGGTTCAGGAAAATTCTTTCCAAAGATGTCACAGTCACAGGAAACCTGAGGAGACCAAACGGTTCGTGGAGAGAATCAAGTAAGGAGACATTAGAGCGGCTGATGGAGACTCACTTCCCCGGCTGCCCGACGACAAGGGACAAATGACAAGGGTGCCCAGGGGTCAGGATTCGTCCAAAGGTAGATACTATTAAGGACACCATCAACAGGGAGAAGGTAATATGGGCGGTGAAAACATTCGAGCCATACAAATCCGCGGGGCCGGATGGAATCACACCAGCCATGCTGCAAAATTCGATAGGCAGTATAGCAGTCAGGCAAACCAGGGGAGTTTATTGCTAGGATATATCTCGGAAGAATGGAGAGAAGTGAGAGTTGCCTAAATCGGGTTAGTCGAGCAAGACAACACCAAAAGACTTTAGGCCAATAAGCCTCTCCTCGTTCCTACTGAAGACAATGGAGAGGCTTTTGGATTTGAATATTAAACAGCGATCCAAATTAGAGGAGGAGTGCACAGTACAGCACGCATACCTTAAAGGTAAATCGGTTGAAAGTGCACTGCATGAAGTGGTCGGAACGATTGAAAAATCCCTCCAGCACATGGAATATACCCTAGGGGCGTTTGCTGACATAGAGGGAGCTTTCAACAATGTAAAGACCAATGCAATAAAGGAGGCATTAGAGGAGTTTAAGGTGGAGCCCACCATCACGTACTGGATAATAAGTATGCTAAATAACAGAATTATCAGTACAGAAGCGGGGGATCACAAGATCATAAGATGGGCGACTAGGGGCACACCACAAGGATGGATAATATCCCCACTTTTGTGGTTGCTCGTAGTTAACTCGATCTTCAAGGGCCTTAGGGGGAGAAGAATACAAAAAGACAAAGAATACAAAGACCTACAAAAGATAAGCGACATCATGGGTGGAGCGTTAAGAGAGACTAATAACTGGGCAGAGGAGAACGGGCTAGGGATAAATCCCGAAAAGATCAAACTGGTTCTCTTCACCAGAATATACAAGATACCGCAGGAAAGACTGCCAAAGGTGAAAGGGCAAGAGCTAAACCTCTCGGGAGAGGCGAAGTATTTAGGGTTTATCCTGGACTCTAAACTCAACTGGAGGAGAAATGTGGAGGAAAGGATGAAAAAAAAAAAAAAATAAACACTTTCTACACACGTAGGAAGATGTTTGGTAGGAAATGGGGTCTACAGCAATGGATCATACACTGGATCTACATTATGATCGTTAGACCCATTATCACGTACGGAGCCCTTGTGTGGTGGAAAGCCATGGACAAGGAGATCAATAAACAGATGCTAGGAAAGGTACAGCGACTAGCAGCGATATGCATAACGGGCGCAATTAGGAGCACACCTCAGGCAGCGCTCGAGGCGATATTAAAGTTGCAACCGTTAGACCTCTTGACAAAGGGACTGGCAGCCAAAACAGCCCTCAGGTTGAGGGAAATAAAACAGTGGAGGCACACAGACCAGGGTCATGCTAGTATACTGGAAGAGATATTGAAAATGGGAGGCACCGTGGAAGCCGGTGTGCTACGACAGCGCACGGACTACATGGTGGCAAAGCAATGGTTTGGGGAGGAGTTGGAGATCAGAATCCCAACCAGAGAGGAATGGAAAAGTGGTTCCAATTTGAAAGAAGGCGAAATGAGCGTCTTCATGGACGGCTCAGTAACTGAAACGGGGACTGGAGTCGGCATATTCTCGGAGATGCTAGAAGTCGAGGAGTCAACAAAGACTGTAGTATATTGCAAGCGGAAATTAACGCGATAGAAAGAGCAGCAAGACTAAAGCAGCTGACCGACGAAGAAATTCAGGATGTCACGATCTATAGCGACAGTCAAGCGGCTCTTAGATCACTGGAATCAAAGACAATCAAGTCAAAGGCTGTGATGGGTTGCCAAGAAGCACTATCCTGGATCCGAGACAAAGTCAGCCTCTGTTGGGTTCCCGCACACAGCGATGGGGAAGGGAATTTACAGGCGGACAAACTGGCAAGGATCGGAACCGAAATTCATAGTGCTGAAGAAGCTCACTCAACAAAACCACAGATGAGGTTGTTGAAAAATACCATCGACAGGATAATTCGGGATCAACATGGCAAGAGATGGAGCAACAGAGATGACTGCTTCAACTCAAGGCAATTGTGGCATCTGTTCTGTCGGGAGAAACCTCCTAAGGTGGGGGCTCACAAACGACAGTCTCTGTAAGGAATGCGACGAGGAAGAGGAGAGGGTGGAAGTAGGAGGCCAATACTGGGTAGGGAATCCTTCGGAAGGTTGGAGGAGATCGCGTGCATAGATATTCAACTATTGAGGAACTTTGCCAAGTTGTGGAAATGCCTCAGGGCAGAGGATAAGTTCAAATTTGCATTCGTCAAGCTCGGACGTACCGCTTTTCTTTTTTTTTTTTTGCTGTTGCATTTGTGCAGAATTTTTAACCTAGTTGCTTTTAAATATAACCTGAAAAGTAGAGCTACTTGTAGTGATTTAAGCTACTGTGAATTGATCTATATGACGTAACGTATAAATTGTGATGCTTCAATCAAAAACAGTTGATAACAATCAGTGTCATAATCTTGCTCTATCGGAGTTAATGGTTTAGCAACGAAAACGACATAAACATTTTGTGGATCGGATCTATGATCACATCACTGCGCCGGGATTCAATAAAGTTTTCTTACTAAAATTTCATAAATTCATAAACCAAAACATTTTCAATAGTCGAAAATTGGAGTTGAAGTGAATGTTTCCAAGTGATTTTGACACCTGTAACGGAAAGGTTTCGTAAAGGCTAACGGTTATTGACCTGGGACAAAGATTCGCCTCGTCATCACATTGGAGCACTGCCAGGCTTGATTCTTCGTTTAACCTGTTGACTGCTGACACATCGATCGGGATCACGCAGGACTTGCCAGGCTTGAGATTATCAATTTCTTTCATCATATTTTTTTTATTAATTTTTTTTTTGGATTATTTTGGATTTAAACTTAGTTACTAATTTTGCTCTGTTTTCTCTTACGGCTGCGCCTGTTAACACTCTGTATTGTACGGGTCACGGAATTTTCTTAGATATCTCGATATGACTTTGGTTTGTGCCGCAGGCACCTGCAAGGACAGGAACTCTGATAGGTTTCTTCCCTGTCATGGTTTTTGTGGTGGTTCCTTTCACCCAAAATGTGTGGGGATTTCTGGCAGTATTGCTGACAAAATTGTAGCAAAAGACTCAGGCATATACTGGTATTGCTCCCACTGCCGCAAATTTACACTGAATGCTGTCTCTTCTCGTCTTCTCGAAATTGGTGCGAACCTACGCAAACTTGGTACCGCTCTAACTCAATCGTCCACCATCCAAGCCTCCCTCTTGTGCTCTCTTGAATCTCTTAAGGGTCTTGACCACCCACAGGGTACATGTCCTAACCCACCTTTAACCACACAACCTCCAATAGGATTACTCGTTCGAACAAATCCTCATCTCTACCTACCTCAGCCCTACCCTCCCTCGTACCTCAGGGAAGTTCTGTATCTACTCCATCTGGAACCTCTCCTTCTCCTATACCTACTTCCACCTCCTGTGCTCCCCCATCTGCTGCCCTACCTAAGTCTTCCATTCTCTCCTCTCTTAACACTCCCACGTCCAAATGCAACCTTGCTCAAGGGAATTCCCATGCAACCCACACTCTTCCTATATCGTATACCTTGATCTCAAATACGTCCCTTCATCCCTCACCCGAAGCTCCCAAGGAATCTAATTCCCCATCCTTTATCACCTCGGATCCCTCTACGCAAATTATACCATCTCCCAATAACAACAAATTGACTACCCCCCTGTTGTCCCTTAGTAACCTAATGACTGTCCCTAAGACGAGGTCAGTCTTTGTTACTGAACTAGTCCCTTCTACATCTGCGGAGGATATTCTTGCTCATTTATCTAATGTCATAGGACTTGATGTTTCCAACAACAGAATTAAGGTTTTCAAGCTCTCAGAGGGTAGATGCTCATCTTTTAAGATCGTCGTCCATCCTTCTCTCTTTGATCGTGTCCTTTGTAAGCCCTACTGGCCCCAGGGTGTGTTTATCAAAGAGTTTGTCCCTAGAGGGACCTCGTCAGGTACATCCCGAGCGGTAAGTTCTCCTGCCCGTGCTCCCTCGCCCTCCAAAGCCTCCTCTCAAAAAAACTGCACGCAATCACCATCTACTACCAGAACGTGAGAGGTCTCAGAACAAAGACTCACACCACCTTCCTTACCTCCCACGCCCTTCCTCATGACATAATCGCTCTTACTGAAACGTGGCTCTGTTCAAACATCAACGACCATGAGGTCCTGGATAGCGCATATACCTTGTTTCGTAGAGACCGCTCCCTCGACGATCCTACCCGTCGTGGTGGCGGAGTTCTTATCGCAGTACGTTCCTCTCTCAATCCGACTTCTATACCAAATACCTCTTCCGAGCCCCTTGAACTCCTAACTGTGAAAGTCCCCTTCCGGAGTTCCAACCTTATACTTATTGCCTGTTATATCCCACCACGTTCGGATGTTAGTGTCTTTCTTCACTTAACCACTGTCTTAGACTCCATATTAAGTTCTCTTGCTGCTCAAGATCAAGTTCTCCTTTTAGGTGACTTCAACCTCCCCTATCTGGATTGGCGCGCTGATCTCGACGCGAACAGTCTCTCCGCTACTAATCCCACCTCTCCCTCTGAATTAACACTTATTGACTCCACTTCCTCCCTCTTCCTATTCCAAATGAATCCCGTAAAAAACATTAACCACCGTCTCCTTGACTTAGTCTTTTCTAATAGCCCATCTTTTGTGACTGTCTCCCCTTCTACGAATGTCCTATGCAACATCGACCCTCATCATCCTCCTCTTACTATCTGCCTATACCACTCCACTCAACCGTCATCCAAACCCATCCAACCCCCGCCTAGGCTTAACTTCCATAAAACAGACTTCCACATCCTGCTTTCGACACTGTGCTCTTCCCTCCAAGAACTTTATTACTTCAGTAACCTTCCACAAATCTCTATCACCGATCACTATGACGCTGTGCGTTCCTCCATCTCCTTGTCCACTCCAATCTCCACCCCTCCCCCAACTGACTGCTCTCCTTCGTGGTACTCTAGAGAAGTGAAGACCTTGAGGAACAAGCGGAATTCTCTTTGGACCAAATACCTTCGCACTGGATCTCGCCGGGACTTTGTTCAGTTTAGTAACCTCAGTGCTGAATTTACCAAGCAGCTTAACCTCCACTATCATAACTACTTATCCCTAGTTAAGGATAACCTCTCGTCTAACCCTCACCTCTTTTTCTCACTTGTAAATTCCAAAAGGAAAGGCACAGGTGATCCCTTCCCTCAATCTATTTCCTATCTTGGTTCTGATCATCGAGATCCGCAATCCATAGCAGCTTCCTTTGCAGCTTTTTTCTCCTCCTCCTTTCCTGACGGTCAATTTGTTCCTGATGTTGATTACTTCACCAACCTCAACCCGTTGCCCCCCTCTGTTTCCTCAGAGTTTCCTAACCTCCACATCACAGAGGAGGAAGTACTTGCCGAGCTCCAGGGTCTGAAGGATGATTTTTCACCAGGGCCCGATGGGCTCCCGCCTATTCTTCTCAAGAGATGTACGTTCCTTCTTGCCCCTCCTCTTACAACCCTCTTTAACCAATCTATCCAGACGGGGATTTTTCCGGACGCCTGGAAGGTTGGTTTCTTAACTCCTATTCACAAAAAGGGTTCTAAGTCGCTTGTTACTAACTACAGGCCGATCGCCAAATTATCCTCCTTACCCATAATCTTCGAAAAAATCATTGTCACTAAGACTTACCCCTTCCTAGCTTCTCTTATTGGCCCGCACCGGCATGGATTCCTGAAAGGGAAATCTACTGTCACCAACCTTGTCCATTCCACCTCTTTCTCCATCAACGCTCTCGAGCGTGGTGAAGTTGTCGAAACTATCTTCACTGATATGTCTAAAGCTTTTGACAGCATCCCTCACTCCCTAATCTTACTCAAACTTAAATTGGCTGGTTGCCCTGCCCCCTTTCTCAGTTGGACTTCCTCTTACTTACGAAATCGTACGTATCGTGTTCGTTTCAGATCTACCCTTTCCAACTGCTTTACAGCTACCTGTGGGGTCCCTCAAGGGAGCCACCTTGGCCACCTCCTATTCGTTCTTGCCACCAATGACGTCCATAGAGTGATCATGAATTCCTCTATTCTCTCCTATGCTGATGATATAAAGCTCTTTAAGAATATTGTGCATCCTACCGACTATATTGAACTGCAAGAGGACCTTCTTCGTCTCTCAACTTGGTGCGCAAAAAGCAACCTCAATCTAAATATCTCGAAGTGTGAACATATTTGTTTTCACCGGAAATGACGTCATGTCCCTCACACCTTCTACATTAATGGATCTGCGGTTAGGTCGGCTAACTCCGTGCTGGACTTAGGAGTTCTTTTTGACTCTATGCTCACCTTTCATGACCATATTGATACCATGACAAGGAGAGCGAGAGTCTTGTTAGGCTTCATCATCAGATGGTCTAGGGAACTATCTGTAGGTAAACCTCTGGCAAAAAACAGCACTTAAACAACTGAAACAACCTCCCTAATGCAATTGCACACCAATATCATCAACAAAACCATCAATATAAATAAGGAACAATTTATAAATTTAACCATACAGCTAGAAATAAAATAAGTCGATTAAGAAATATCGACATTGTGAACATCATAATAATTAATAAGGCTGCAACCTTACATTGTAATTAAAAGAAAATCAACACTAGGGACACGAAAAATGTAAAATAATAAAGGATAATTCAAATACTAAGTTTTACGTATACCGGTGTCAAGAAAAAAAAAATTTTATAGTTATGGAAATAAAATATTTGGTCACACAATAACATAAGATAAATATTTTTTCGGATACATACATAATTCAGTATTAATTGTAAACCGAAGCGTTGGAAACATGTAAGGAAAAACAAGTAAGGAGTAAAGAATGAAATAATTATAATTACGCATAAATATATATATAAGAAAAAAAAAAACTGTAAAATATTCTATTCGAAAAATGAAAAAAAAAAAAAAACAAAACATGCCATCTTCAAATTGATGGTTACATAAATATAAGACTTCCATTTGTTCTAAATTGAATAAATTGAATTTTAATGTTAAAATTTATTGATTAAATGCAGCTCTTAGTATCTAGTTTATAGTAAACCGTATATAATAAGCTTGACCATGTTAAAATATAGTAATTAATGTAATCGTAATTTTAGACATAAGTCTGGGAAACTTGTTCACTACTAGGCATACAATACTAGAAAATCAATAATTGAAAACACAGAAATGATGCAAAGAACATGAAATGCGAAGGAATCTTTTCAGAAAAAAAAGGGGGGAGCTTTTCTAAAGAGGAGAGGAAATGTAATGAACAATTTTCCTAAATTGAAAAAACTTTTGGAAGTACCTGTACCTGAAAATGTAAAACAAAATATTTCACCTGAGTCAGCGGAAAACGCTGACTCATGCGAAAACTCATGAAGGGAAATTTACGCTCGAGTCAGCAGAAAATGCTGACTCTAGCGAAAATGCAACGGAATTTGCCATTGAGGTAGGTCGAGTCGATCGCATTTCGATCGATGTCGAAATTAATTTTAAATGGGTTATGGAAATATTCAAATATTATTGAAATATGTGATGCAACAAGACTTATTTGGTTTTATGCATTCCTGACCTGGTTAATTCTTAATCTAGATTTAAATTAATGACCATGCTAGATTTAAGTATAAATTAAGGTATGAATTGTACTAGAGGGGAGTCTTAAATATACACCTGTTAAGGAACAACGTTTCATCACATTACCAACATAGTGACAACCGCAGATCCAACATAGTGACCGGACAAAAAGCTATCGATTTCATCTATATAAACTTTGCCACCAACTCCACCTCAAACTGTTCCAAACTGTGATGAGGCACTGTTGTATCCCTTATAAACATATTTGTACATATATTTTAGGCTCTAAACTGTCCCAAGAACTTCCATATTTAAGTAGCAATCAACTTTCGCTAAAAGATATGTATTTTAATGAACAGCATAACTGTTACCAACAGAGTGGCCACGAAAGTCAACTATTATACCATATACACGACGCATCTAACATTGGCTTGAGTTGTATTGTAAAAGTCCTTAGAAAAGCTTTTGCTGCATTTACCATCTCTCATACAGACGGGGCTACGATTCAATAAACCACATGGACCGTGGGTCACATGGCTTTGAACTAAATTATGGAGTTGTGGGAAATACATATTATTTATATTGTAAATAAAATATATCTGGAATTTCCGTACAAACAAACCAACTTTCATTTCCTACCTTTTCGTTTTTCTCTAAATTGAAGTTTTAAAGGTATGCAGACAAAAGTTTGGAAATATGATATAATTGCAGATTTTGAATTTTTAACAGTTTTTTGCTCGTAGCGGCTAAATCAAGCATTCTAGGGGGCATGTCCAACCCCCATTATTTTTTCATTTCCCAACTTTTGGCCATATATCATATAGTATATCTCTAAATTGTGTTTTTAAATGTGGGTCCATACAAAAAATAGGAAATATGATAAAATCAGACTTTCGCTCGCTTTCCATAAATATTCGTGAAAGTTAACCTCGCGTTTTCTAGAAACAACTGTAAAATTGTGATTTTCCATAGTTTTTAAATTAAAATTTGCATATATTTTTATCTAATTAGCAAAAAACAATGATATAAGTAAACGATGGCTTGAAATTTGTCTGTGGTAATGCATCCTTATTATTGTCTTTATTAGCCAAAGATTGCCTCCTTCCAGGCAAAAAGCAAAGGAATGAACATATGAATATTGTCTGTGATATGGCTGCATTTGCCGCTCACATTATCATTGACATAGATATCAGGTTTGAGTGAAAAGAATGCATGTATTTGGCATAAATGGTTGGTTGTTCAGTCGAACGTATGAGCTATGCAAATGATGATGCTAAATAAGTTTGTTCAATATTTTGATTTTGTCGTAGAGGAATGCAATCACATGCAATTATATGTTAATTCTTTTGGTTTGTGTCCCCAATGTGGGATGAATCCATTTGGTTTGATTTTCGACTAATTTAGTACTTGCCATTTATCGGGAACACAAACCAAAAAATCACATATGGTTGCATATTTCCAGGCAAAAAGCAAAACAATCACACGCATACATTCTTCCCAAAAGTATCATCTACGCTATACGTGTGCTCAATTCACACATACTATCCCATTGAATTTCTTAACTTCAATTTAAAATTAAACTAATTTATAATTGAATTCAAGAAAAAAAAAGGTGATGCACATAGAGGAAAAACTAATCTTTTGAATGGAATAATTTTTATCCTGGTGAGTCCACCTGGTTTCCTGTAAAAGGGATAACAAAAAAACGTGTCGCCCATTTATATATAGATTACAGAAAATATGCGTATCGTAAATACTTTTATATCTGTAAACTCTAAAATCTGCTTTAAATGTATAAGATAATGGACACATTTTTACAGACATTGTACGTATAATTAGAATAGCAATTCCGGTCCAACTCGAATTTTTTGGATAAATGTTTTTCATACTACTGACGGAATTACTGGTTAGAAAACGAGAACATGTTCATGAATCAACATTTGTGATGATATACGTGCTTGTGTATATAAACCTGCTTGCCATAGAAGGTTTACTCCATGTTATCCTCTTTATATACATTTTTCCATTTAGTATGTTTTATTATTAATAATAATTTTTTTTTACGTGAAAACGTCTTTCTTTTCGTTGAGTATGTACATTGGTAACCAGTCTAACATTCTTCTGTTACAAAACACCGTCATTCTTCAATCGCTGATAACTACGAGACTAATAACGCGATTGGGGTTGTAGTGGATAGAACATGTTTATACGTATGTATTGCGTGGCTCTAGTTTTTCCGGTGACGTCATCGGGCTAGTGTGGACACCCACGCGTGATTGTTGTTAATTATCGTTGTGTGAGGATATTTATGAGTAAAGCGTAAGAACGCGTGAAGCTAGGACATTGATTGGGGCAGGAATGTTAAGAGCATGAAAGGAGCTACCAGGACCTAAAGTGAAACAATAAAAATATTCTGCCAGATAAAGGCAAAAATCGTTATGAATTGGAAAATCGAAAAAGTATGGAAGATATCGTCTCAAATGAGGCGTAAATATGCACCGAATTATAAAAAACTCAAATCGGAGAAAACCCGCATCAAAACAAATTTTAAATAAAACTGGCAAGTGCGAATCGGACCGATAAGCAAATACTGGCGATAAGGAATACTGTCGCATCCTAACAGCATTCCTTATCGCCGTCTTCGTTTTCGGATCGTAATGCGCATTAGATCGTAATGCGTATGTTCCTCTTCGTTGTTGGTAGCGCTTTTCGTATCAGCGCGTGTATGTTTTGGTTTCAAAATTTTTTTTTATATTTTTTAAGTTTTTTTTTTAATTTTTTTTTTAATATTTTTTTCGATTTTTTTTAGACTTGTTTTTGTTATTTTTTTAATTTTTTTTATGATTTGTTGTTATAGCGGCCACAGTAATACACACTTTGTGAAAATTTGCAGTGTCTAGCTATTATAGTTCAGGAGGTACAGCTCTGTGACAGACGGACGGACAAAGAAGTCATAATAAAAGCAGCCAAGTGCCTGTCGGACACGCATAAGCCCAGGGTTCCGTAGCATGCCGGTATGGAATTGAGTTAAAATTCATTTTAAGAAGGGCAATGATTATACAGACCTAATAAACTCGTGTAAACATTTTGCTCAAAATCATCCTCTTTGATTTGTTTGGATATTTGCAGAGCTGGATCACCTGCATTATGCGAATTGGCAAAAGCGAAACTAGATATTTTGAAATTTTAGTATTTATTCCGCAACGAATTGGCAAATGCGATACTAGATATTTTGAAATTTGAGTATTTATCACGCAACGCAACATACAATTACATGGTTTGACATAAATCAGGAATTTTATCAATGTACTCGTGCCCGTATACGTTTGTGATAACTAAACAAGCGCAATTATGATTAATATCATATTGGGTCAAAATTACCTGACCATCAAATTGGGACATAAAAATTTAACTCAGTATGTCAAATATCTGTCCAAGAACGTTGACGGTGAATTCTGAGTATAGACGAACAAAGGTAGCCATATTATTCGTAATTTAAATATAGTAACTCGATCTACATTCAAATAAAGAACAGAAAATTGTCCAAGCGCAACACAAGTGACAATCTGTGCTTTCGGGTCGGCGCACTCGGCGATCTTACCACTACACGCATCAGCAGGGTTTTTGTGGTATCTTCACCCCGCGGCACGTCAAATCACCGGTGTCTCCGCCCTGATTTAGGCTACAGAATAATTACTAGAAGTAATTATCTTTCTGGTTTAAGGGTATTTTCGCTCGCTTACGATGGTCAGATTGAGTTATTGGCCATTTTATATATCTGTTCACGTACTATATTGTTAAACAAATTTGTATTTCATAATATTTATCAAATACACTATGAAAAACCATGTTTATTCTGCTGTCGCTAAATCAAATTACGGAACCATAATACCGTGCATTCCTAAATGTTATTACATACTCATTTAGTAATAAAAGCGTAAGATATCTTATCAATTTCCTTGGAAGTGTTTTCATGGTCTATATTACCATTACTTCCTTAATATTCATCAGAATTATTCACCTTTCACGTTTTTTGAAGTGAAAACTTGTTTAGCACCCTTGTGATTTGAATCCCGATGAAAAGAGAAGGAATATACATATAATTAATTGAACAAACTAAAGTTTAAATTTCCAAATCGAATATAAGCAACCAGGCTAGCAGAATCACCAACAACACGAAAATTAATGTACACGAGATTGTGCAACCAACGGTGATAAGGTGATACCCTACAAAGGTAGCGTGTGTAACGCGCGCATGCGTTTGCTCAGATGAGAAACAAACGAATGCGGGTGCCACTCATGCTCTCTCGGTGGGGTGACACCGATTGTTGACGAAATTTTCGAGTTGCTGGCGATTATGCCAGTCTAGATTTTCGATTATTTATTAGCTCGATTCGACTCGATTATATTTATAAGGAACTTACAATGGAAAAAATTTGAGTACGAAGTAACGAATATGGATGCGGATACATATTCGGAATGATTCATTATTTTTATTCGATTATTTTTGTGCAAAATATGGTAATTTTTGTGGAAAATATTCGATTACGGTGTAAAGCATTGCTATTTCTCAAAGCAAATGAATGGAAATGATAGGTTCTATAGAGATTTAATTGAGCTTCGTAGTGGATTCTCAAAAATTCAACAAATAAATAAATTTTCAATTTATTCATTAACAAAATACTAAATCTGATCAATTTAAAAAATTTTTGTATTGTCTCACATCGAAAAAAATAAAGGAAAACATGAAAAAAGTGGCAAAGGCACTTTTAAACATTACCAATGAACCATTTTTACAATCCAAAAACTATATAACTCCCCCACTCATTCTCTCGCAGTTTAGTTTTCCCGAAGGTTTCACTTCTATCGCGTGTGCAGTGCACACATATTTCTCTGTTAAAGTTACATGTGTTATTTAAAGTCACGTGTACAGTTAGTTAACCTTTTAGAACCTACTAAGTAAGATTCATATGAATAAATTATACCTCCATATAATTTTCAAAGACTTATGCAGTTTTATGGCATTGAGTTCAAATTAATTTTTGGAACCGCATATATAAGTTTGTTGGTAGCTGAAAACTTAAAATATATATTTAACGGTAAGGCTCTTATTGTTTCAACCAAAAATCGTTTACTGATTTTTCTGACTCGTCGTTCAAAAGTTAGAGGGGAAGGGACACACTTTTGACGTCTTAAGAAGCATATATTTCGCGAACGATTAGCTTAAACGCAAAAAGTTTCTGACAACATCATTGTCACTTTTAAAGGCCAAAAATACCCCACATGGATATGTGCAATGAAAAAAAAATCATGTCCCTTAGATACATGTATGAAATGCCACCCTTAATAAGACTTTTTTCGTTACTTTCACTACTGCATTTTCTAGTGGTTCACAGGAGACCCCTTATTCTTAGCTTCATTTATAAAGTTTCAATAGTTTCCGAATAAAATGGCTGTGACATACGGACAGACGGACATGACGAAACTATGAAGGTTCCGCTTTTCTACGAAAAATAAAGAAACCAAGTGCATGTCGGACACGCATAAGTTACGGGTTCCGTAGAATGCCGCAAAAAGTAATAATTTAAAGGAATCTTTGTTGGTAGCTTAAAACTTTGAATATCTAATTAAGAGTAAGACTCTTATTATTCAAACCAAAAATCGTTTACTGTTTTTATATAGTTTAACTAACTTAATTTTTTTCAGAATTTTCTAATAACGAAACTTTAAGGGTTCCGTTTTTCCTATGGAACCCTCAAAACCAAAAATGTTCAGTGCCGAGCAATTGTGAGGACTACAGCGGCATCGAGGAAGAAATAAAAAAACGGCGGAAGAAAAACGTGTGATTTATCTATTCTGTAACCGTACTGCTCTTTTTAACCATTGTAACTAATAATTTGATAATTAAAGTACATATTAGTACAAAAATTTCGATGTAATTTTTTTGACGTTCAAACGTCATTACGCTCGTTAAGTACACTTATAGCCAGTCAAACTTTCTTGCGATACAATATACCGTCGGATTTCAGTTGGCAATAGCTACGAGACTTATAATGCGATAACAGCTTTTGAGGTCACAATGGATAAAGAATTCCCGTGCGTATTTGACCGCTTGACGTCATCGGGCTAGTTCACTTACGCATGATTGTTGTTAATGCGTAAAATTATAAATCAGTGTAGCGTGACAACGCGATCATGTAGGACATTCGTTCGGAAGTCGTTGTAAGGAGTTTGAGAAGAACTACCAGGACCAAGAGTTAAACAATAAAAATAATAGCCAAAGTATAAGTGAAAATCGGTATTAAATTGAAAATTTAAAAAGAAAGTTAAACATATCGTCTCATATGAGTCGTAAATATGGGCCGAATTGAATAAAACGCCACTCAAAGAGAGCATCAAAATGAATTCAAAAAAACCTAAAGTGTCCAGTGCCGAGTAAATGTCAGAGCTACCGCAGCATTCAAGAAAAAATGAAAAAAGGCGCGAAAAAATAAGCTTGTGATTTATCTTTTCTATCATCGTATTACTCTATATCACCATTGTAAAAGAGGCATTGATTTAAGAACGTATTAATAAGAAACACTTATTATAATTTTATCCCGAAGTTTTCACGAAAAATCTACGGCGCAGACCTTGACTGGGCCTTCCGGTTTTTAAATTTTTAGCTTTGCCAAAACTGGCGCCCTTTTTCGAATTTTTGTTTCGAGACTTTGCTACATTTTTTTGGTTTTGGACATACGAGTACAGTCACAAGGAACAAGGGAAGACCGTCCCAATCACAGTTTTGTTACAAAGATTTCGCTTACATACTTATATATATACTTTGTTACTTTAACCCTCCATATTGTATGTAGTTAATAAACTATCAAACCCTGTCGAAATTCCGGAATGTCAACGTGACGATTCCCTTGCCAAATAAACTATCCAAGACTCTTTCCTTGGGTAGGGGAGATCTTGGAGTTTTATTTAGCACATAAAATTTGTCTAATTGAACTTCATAAATTCGAATTCAAATCATGGCTCTTGGATGGTTTAGCAATATGCAAAGTGATATTTGATTTTCTCAAATAATTTATTATTATTTTTCTTCTTATTATTAATTTTTAAATGAGGTGTAAAGCTCACGGTTCACAATTTTTCATTCTTTGTTGTTTTCCTTCTTCCTCGCCTTTTTTTGCGTTGCTTTCGGTGTGGATGCGCCGGTCCCTAGAGTTGTGGGCTGGCTAGGAACCCCGTAAAAAACTTACGTTGGAGTTAATTTATACTCGCCTGGAACATAAAACCCTTTTCACTTCACTTTCACTTGCGTCAGTAAATGATATATATTATGTTATTAATATGTGTATTTATTGTTGCATTTTATTATTGATTTGTTCATTTTATTATTGATTTGTTTGCTTATAATTGTTTTTGAGTCTTGGCTCTAAACGGCAAAGTCCCACCCCTGCCACCATATTGGTTAACTCGAAAAAAAGGGTTCGAGTTTAGAACGGGGATGTTTTTGGGGTAGAAGTTGTCCCGTCCCCTTCAATTCCAATAAAACGCAAACAGTTAAGGTTCTTAGACTGTGTGCTAATCGACGGCATAACCTTTCGAACGACATTTTAAATTGAAGTTCGAACTTTTTTGACATTTGATACCTTCGCTTGTCACTAAAACTGAAAAAAAACTATTAACTTATATAACTTCAAGAATATATTAAAATACTAACGTTTTTTCCTGCATTCATGTGACGTTTCCGTTTTGTTTTGAAACTATCCCTGAACGGAACAATAAAGTGCCAATATAAGGTTTGCATTTTCGGAGACAAGAACCTTTCGAAAATGTGACTTTGATATAATGCCAATCAAAATGTCAGTTGTATGAAAGTGCCGTCGATTAGCACACAGTCTGTTCAATCACAGGCATAATCACCCTGTGATTGAATGAAGTGAGCCACCCTAAACACCCGGTGGTTGATCAGACCACCAAATTTCACCGCTATAATTGCGGTACCTTCCAGCGAGCATCCTGTAGAGTCTGCCGTTTTCAAGTTTCTTTGCTCAGTTCGTTTTCTTCTATGAAATACAGAGATTGAGTTTGAATTTTCCTAAATGAGTTTAAGTTTCTAAATATTGTTAAATATTCTATTAAAGTGTATAAAGCATCTTGAAGAAAGTAATTATCAAAAGTAATGAAGACAATAAAGGTGTTTAGACAATTATGACTGAAATAAAAATGTAGTGAAATTTTAATGCCAAGTAATGAACGATCGACTAACAATAATTAACCTATCATAATTGTAAATGAAAATCATAGATGAAATCAAAATTAAAAGTAGAGGTGTAAGACACAAGAATCCTTAAGGACAAAATATATATATCAACAATAAAGTTAAGTTAATTGAGTGTAAAATAAATCAAATTAAAAAATCGACAACTAGTATTTCATAAGGAAAGTTTCAAAATCATTACAAAATTCATCATTTTGGTCCTTCGAGCCGGATTTTGAGTGCGTTTTAAGCAAAATCATCAAACATAAACAATTTATTTAACATTTTCATGAGATTAAAATACTAGTGGTACATTTAGTGTGGAGAGCTAATTTTCTATCAATCGTGAAATTCCGCGTAATTAACTATTTTGAGAAATGGCTTCTAAATTAGAACACAAAATACAACTACAAATGCAAAGACTAAGCTATTTTGAGAAACTGAAGAGTGATTTAACCACCGAAAAACTATCTACCATGAGTTTACCATCTGTAACGAGTCGATTAGAGCTTGTCGAAAAAAATGGGATCACGTGGAAGAACTTAACAACTTTCTCTATAATGGCAAGTGTGACATCCTTGAAACGGAACATCATCAGCAAGAGGTATATAACCTAATACAAGCTTTATATGGAGATATCAGAACACTACTGTTTGAGAGAAAAGAAGCGTTAATGGAAGCCAAGACCCCGAGTGGCCATGAACTACTAAATAGTTCATTCCTTGAACCAACCGTCGCTTCATCAAGTCACAAGCTACCCGAGATAACCTTACCAAAATTCTCAGGAGATCCATTTGAGTGGGTGACATTCAGAGACCTTTTTCTTGCAGTGGTCGGTAACGAACCGAGTCTTGATCCTGCTACAAAAATGTATTATCTGAAAACTCAACTAACTGGTGAGGCAAAAGATCTTCTTTCGAGTTTGCCACCCACCAGTAAAACCTTCCAACCAGCGTGGGATCTGCTTGTAAGACGTTATGACAACCCGAGAATCTTAGTGAAGAAACACGCCGAGCAAGTTCTATTTGGACAAAGAGTCACAAGAGGTTCTGCAGCCCAACTAAAGGAGTTAATCGCCACTAACACCCGAGCAATTGATGCCTTAAAGGCATTGGGATCTCCAGTACTGTACTCAGATGTGTTGTTAATAGCTGCAACGCTCAATAAATTGGATGCGGATACTGTTGCCAAGTGGGAGACTAAACTTGGATTGAGTAAAGAATTCCCATCATACGCGAAGCTATTGGAATTTCTCGAGATCACCGCATTAGTGTGGGATGGCACTGAGAGATTTGAATCGAGACCACCATCACCCAGCAAACCATCAACGAGCAAATCATCATCAAGCCAAAACATCTTCTACAAGGTGCC
Organism: Chrysops caecutiens; assembly: GCA_963971475.1. Lineage (NCBI taxonomy): Eukaryota > Metazoa > Arthropoda > Insecta > Diptera > Tabanidae > Chrysops > Chrysops caecutiens. The sequence continues at coordinate 56,351,197 of OZ020567.1, read as the reverse complement.
GAAAAACCTGCAGTGAGTTATGCTACAACAGCTTTCAAATGAGCTCCAGCTGAGAAGGCTGATGTGCTCAACGAGTGTGCCATGTGCTCGCAGAAGCACTATATTCTTTGGTGTCCGAAATTCAGAGCTCTTACTGTGAACGAGAAGGTAACTAAAGTAAAGGAGTTAAGACTTTGCTTCAACTGTCTTGGACGTTACAAGGTCCAAGATTGCAGAAGTTCCAAGAGGTGTCAAAAGTGTGGTGCTGCTCACCACACGGAGATACATTTTGAAGACCGATCCAAAGCCATCGAGCAGAGAAGACCTTCAACAACTGAGAAACCATCGGAGCCGAGATCGTCATCGTTATCGAGCTGACTTCACAAATCTGAGATACCAATTAGAGCTGAGACAACATCTTCACAAAATGAGAAAGTACTATCTAAGGTGCATCAAAATGGTCAAGCAGCTGATCGAGACAGCCAACTACCATCTAGACATCAAGACTCGAGAATTGAGAGCGAGAAGCCTGCTGTGCTGCTAGCAGTAGGCAAAGTATTAGTAATTCACCATCAGAGAAACCTGTGGAGGCACGAGCACTATTCTACCCTGGATCTGCGCTAACTTTCATTTCAGAGAAGTTCTTTAAAACATTGAGAATTCCTAAACAAGCTTCTACCATGCCTCTAAAGGGTATTGGAAATGCCTTTGGTGGAGTGACTAAAGGAGTATGTTCGCTGAAACTAAAATCGAGATACTCTGAGCTATCTATTGTCACTCAGGCCTTTACGGTGAGTGAGCTTACCTCGCATCTTCCTTCTGAGAACTGTGAAGCAGCCAGCTGGCCTCATCTAAACGGGTTGGATCTCGCTGATCCAGTTTATTATACCTCACAACCTGATGATATATTGTTGGGTACTATTCCGGTGAGTGAAAGTATGCTATCTGGAGTTATTCGAGGTAAAAAAGGAACACCTATCGCCCAGTCAACAATCTTCGGTTGGATTATCTATGGTTCTGCGCAACATCATCATGCTATACACGAGTCTTACTGTCATCATACTACGACTGATGAAGAACTTCACTACTTAATTAGTAAATTCTGGACTCAGGAAGATATCACTGAGTCTACAACATCTAAACTGAGTCTTGAAGATCAACAATGTGAAGATCACTTCAAGAGAACACACTCTAGAGATATTAGTGGTCGATACATCGTGAGACTGCCTCTAAAGGCTCCACCTACACTACTTGGTGAGTCTTCTGTTAAGGCCAAAAGATGCTTGTCAAGTATTTTAAGACGTCTTGACAATAACTCAGAGTATGAACGACTATACTCAGAATTTATGAGAGACTACGAGACTCTAGATCACATGAGAAAAGCTCCTACTTCATGCTCTGAAACACCTATCTACTACCTTCCTCATCATGGAGTTTTGAAAGAGCAGAGTACAACCACCAAGCTAAGAGTAGTGTTCAATGGGTCCAGTAAGACCATTTGGAACCTCGTTAAACGATCTTCTACACATTGGTCCAAAAATTCAACAAGATATATCAGATGTGTTGTTGTGGGTCAGAAGGCATCGAGTCCTTTTTGCAACCGATATAACCAAGATGTTTCGGCAAATAAACGTTCACCCTGATGACTGGGATCTTCACCGAGTGTTTTGGATCGATAATGAGAAGAGAATGATTCCATACCAGCTCACTACCGTAACTTATGGCACGAGAAGCGCTCCATATCTTGCTGTCAGAGTTCTTCACCAACTAGCAGAGGATGAGGGCGGCAACTTCCCACTGGCAGTCGAACCTATTCTAAAGGGCCGTTACGTTGACGATATTTACGGTGGTGGGGAAACAGTTTCTGAAGCTATCTCATCAGCTAAGCAACTAATATCCTTGTGTGCAGCTGGAGGCTTTCCCTTAGCAAAGTGGGCAAGCAATTCACCTGAGATAATTTCTACTCTATCGCTAGAGAGCACAGTTTCCGAGATCAACATTCTAGAGAAAGAGAAGGAGAATGCAGTAAAGGTTCTCGGGCTTTCATGGAACCCAACTTCTGACCAATTCCAGTTTAAGTGTTTTGAGTCAACATCACATCAAGCTACGAAGAGAACAGTGTTATCTGAAATTGCTCGTCTCTTTGATCCGCTTGGTTTTTTGGTACCTGTGTTAGTGAAGGCTAAGATGCTCATGCAGGAGCTATGGTTAGAGAAAGTTAGTTGGGATGAGTCATTATATACAGAACTGAATCTTAAGTGGAATAAATTTAGATAAGATATTAATAGAGTCAACGTTGTTAACATTCCTAGATGGTTACAGCTTACTTCATCATCATCTATTGAGGTTCATGGATTTTCTGACGCTTCGCGGCTCGCGATGGCTGCTGTAGTCTTCTTGAAAGTTACTAACGAATCTGGGATTGGTTCATCTACAATTGTCTGTGCCAAGTCGCAAGTAGCTCCTCTAAAACCGACAACCATTCCAAGACTTGAGCTAAATGCTGCAGCGTTGTTGGCAAAACTAGTCAGCTATGTGAAGAAAACCCTCGAGATACCAGAAGCACCAACCTATCTATGGACTGATTCATCAGTCACCTTAACTTGGATCAAAAGTCCTCCTTCGAGGTGGAAGGACTATGTTAAAAACAGAGTCCATCGAATACAAGAGCTCCAGCCCAATGCTATCTGGCATTATGTCGCTGGAAAACAAAACCCAGCTGACTGTGCATCGAGAGGACTATCACCTGAGAAATTGAGAGATCATTCCCTATGGTGGTATGGACCATCATGGTTGTTGAAAACATCTGAGGAGTGGCCAACGTTCAAGTTACCATCTATTCGGAGTGTGAATCTTGAGGAGAGACCAGGTCAATGCTTTGCTGTTAGAAAAGCCGAGGGGAATCCATTCTGCGAGCTGCTAGAGAGGAGATCGAGGTTACTGCCAATATTAAAAATCACTGCCATATGCCTTAGAGCAATTCGATGCTTCAAGGGAAAATCAAATTCATCATTAACCACCCCATTATCTACGAGTGACCTGGACGCGGCTAAAAGAGTACTTATCAAGACAACTCAAGGGTTATTCTTTCCTGAGGAGTTGAGGTTGCTTAGAAGAGAAGTTTCTCTACCAACCTCCAATTCTCTGTGTAACCTAACACCATTCATTGATCATGAAGGTATCTTGAGGGTTGGAGGTCGACTGGAACATGCTGAGATATCGACTGAAGAGAAGCATCAAGCTATCCTGCCACGCAACTCACCATTGACAACGTTAGTAATTGCTGATGCTCACGAGAAAACTCTACATTGAGGTACGCAGCTTACGCTAAGCTATCTGAGACGAGCCTACTGGATTGTTGGTGGTCGTGTTCCAGTTCGCTTATACATTCTACGCTGTATCACGTGTACGAGAAACCGAGGAGTACGAGCTCAATAACTAATGGGCCAGTTACCATCTGCTCGTGTCAACCCATCTCGAGCCTTTCGCCACTGTGGTCTTGACTATGCTGGACCTTTTACAGTGAAAACTTGGAAGGGTATAGGAGCTAAAACTCACAAGAGTTGGATAGCAGTGTTTGTCTGTTTATTTTCATCAGCAGTGCATCTTGAGGTTGTAACAGACTATTCTACTGAGACATTTATAGCAGCGTATAGACGATTTGTCAGTCGTCGAGGAATCTGCAACAATCTTTACAGTGACTGTGGAACAAATTTCTTGGGTGCAGATAAACTTCTGAGAAACCTTTTCCAAGCTGGAACGTCAGAGAATCAACGTTTGAGAGAGACATTATTAAAGGATGGGACGAATTGGCAGTTTAACCCTCCTAGCGCTCCTCACTTTGGTGGCAAGTGGGAAGCAGCTGTTAAGTCACTGAAATTTCATCTGAGGAGAGTTATAGGTGACACACTGTTAACCTATGAGAGGTTAACTACACTGCTAACACAGATTGAGTCTGTCTTAAACTCGAGACCACTAAGTCCACTATCTGAGGATCCATCGGACTTAAGGGCCCTGACACCAGGACATTTTCTCATTGGGGAGCCACTAAACGCACTACCTGAGCCTTCACTTCTTGAGTGTTCTGAGTCGAGACTTTCTACATGGCAGTTAATTCAACACAAACTACAATCCTTCTGGAAGAGATGGTCAGCAGAGTGTATGCAGAGATATCAAGCAATTTCTAAGTGGCACGACCCATCTAAAGAGATCAAGGCTGGGTCCACGGTGCTTCTAACCGATGAGAGATTTCCTCCAAGCAAATGGCCACTTGCTAGAGTTGGAAAAATACATCCAGGGGCTGATGGCCATACCAGAGTTGTCACCATCAGGACATCAGCTACCACTCTTACGAGAACCATATACAAACTTTGTGTTCTACCAATTTCTTACGAGAGGGAGGAGAAAAAGGATGTTGCCAACAAGGTTGGCAACGGGGGGAGTATGTTCAATCACAGGCATAATCACCCTCTATCTGAGGATCCAGTCCACTATCTGAGGATCCATCGGACTTAAGGGCCCTGACACCAGGACATTTTCTCATTGGGGAGCCACTAAACGCACTACCTGAGCCTTCACTTCTTGAGTGTTCTGAGTCGAGACTTTCTACATGGCAGTTAATTCAACACAAACTACAATCCTTCTGGAAGAGATGGTCAGCAGAGTGTATGCAGAGATATCAAGCAATTTCTAAGTGGCACGACCCATCTAAAGAGATCAAGGCTGGGTCCACGGTGCTTCTAACCGATGAGAGATTTCCTCCAAGCAAATGGCCACTTGCTAGAGTTGGAAAAATACATCCAGGGGCTGATGGCCATACCAGAGTTGTCACCATCAGGACATCAGCTACCACTCTTACGAGACCCATATACAAACTTTGTGTTCTACCAATTTCTTACGAGAGGGAGGAGAAAAAGGATGTTGCCAACAAGGTTGGCAACGGGGGGAGTATGTTCAATCACAGGCATAATCACCCTGTGATTGAATGAAGTGAGCCACCCTAGTCACCCGGTGGTTGATCAGACCACCAAATTTCACCTCTATAATTGCGGTACCTTCCAGCGAGCATCCTGTAGAGTCTGCCGTTTTCAAGTTTTTTTGCTCAGTTCGTTATCTTCTATGAAATACAGAGATTGAGTTTGAATTTTCCTAAATGAGTTTAAGTTTCTAAATATTGTTAAATATTCTATTAAAGTGTATAAAGCATCTTGAAGAAAGTAATTATCAAAAGTAATGAAGACAATAAAGGTGTTTAGACAATTATGACTGAAATAAAAATGTAGTGAAATTTTAATGCCAAGTAATGAACGATCGACTAACAATAATTAACCTATCATAATTGTAAATGAAAATCATAGATGAAATCAAAATTAAAAGTAGAGGTGTAAGACACAAGAATCCTTAAGGACAAAATATTTATATCAACAATAAAGTTAAGTTAATTGAGTGTAAAATAAATCAAATTAAAAAATCGACAACTAGTATTTCATAAGGAAAGTTTCAAAATCATTACAAAATTCATCACAGTCTTAGTTCAATATGTTATTCAAGATTCGCTAATCCTTTGTCCCAGATTCAGTATTTGATTCATGATCCACTCTGTTCTGATTCTGTTCAATATCTTATTCGAGGTTCACTGTTTACTTTCAAATAATATATTATTTTGAAAGTTACATCATTTTTCTTTTGCCTAATGTAATACCCAATAGTTTTTTTTTAAAACTTATGTTAATTAAGATAAATATTTATTTATTTTATTTTGTTTAAAATATTCTATCCTAAATTCACTGTTTCCTTTCATTATTTCGCTATGTTATGGTTTAAAATTTTGTTCTAAATTCACTGTTCCTTTTCGTTATTTTATGGTTAATATATTATATAAAATTCACTGATTCTTTTCCTCATAATTTTGTTTTAAAATTGTTACGTTATTTTATGTTTAACATTTTATTTAAAATTCACTGTCTTTTTTCGTCATTTTATTTAAGATTCATTGTCTTTTTTCGTTGTTTGATTTAAAATTTCCTGTTCCTTTTCCTAACTGCCGAACGAACCAAAGCGACTCACCACCCTCGAACCACTACCAACGCCGACTCACTCTCCGCGTGAGTTCCGCCGTTCTTTTTGCGGTTGAAAATAGCTGATTACGCACTAGCTGATTGGCATGTCGCGCATGGCGAAGAAGAATGCGCATAATAAGCACTTTTGCTAATTTTCTTTCACACGATCCGATTATCGCGCATCGAAATCCGATCACTGAGCAACACTGTTGCACATGTTTCATGTGATGTTGCACATCAGATTTTTATCGCGCGTGGAGACGAAATCCGGTCGTGGTGGGCAAAATTCTTGCTTGTTCGAATACTGTGTCAGCATTTTGTGAAAACTTCACCGCGCGTGTCTATTTCTATGGTGCGGAGGGGTACTGTGGGGAGGCATTAGGAGACATGTAGAGACATGTGTGACTGCGCTTGGGCTCAGTCACAACAGCCTGGGCCCATTATCTGAAGGAAAGTAATAAGTAAAGCTCACAAGGTTTCTTTGGAAGTTAACTTATATATATTATGCGCCTTTATTCTTCAGATGCTATATCCGTAAAAGTGTTATATATACTAAAAACTCGTTTCTTGTTTAAAGGCAACATATACACAATGGTGTTGCCATCCTATGATAACTACAACAAATCGTGATAAACTTAAGGCTACTGATAGGCAAAAGCTTTGCCCGATTAAAGGTATTACATTGAGTCTTACCAAGAAGCTAGAAATACAAGGCCTTTAAAAGCAAATTCCTAAGAAAAACTACATTAACTGACCAATGTGAATAGCAAAACACAATAACTCAAACAAAGAATGCGATCATAACAAAACCAAGTCCAAAAACCAAGAACACTTAGTAAGTTCCAATGACTATGTATCGCAAGAACTGGGTAAGATATATGAACACCCTTGACAAGTGGCTAACTAGGCTTGAAAATAGCTCTGACAAGATCGCTGCTATGTAACACAAATGAGTGAGCAACTGAAAATAATGGAACAAAAAGAATTACAGGTTGTGCATGACATAGAAAACGTAGATCTGTTTGATTTCCGAAACACATTTTATAAAACTATCCTTCGTATGCTTTAGAGGATACCAAATCTGCAATGCGCTACATCCAGACAACAAAGCCAGAGGAGGCAGTGCAATTATAATTAAACAAAATCTAAGTCATTATGAAATAAGTGAAATTGAATATGAAAAATTTCAAGTAGTAACTTTATGTGGGAAAGCAAAACGATATTCAATGAAAATATCAGCAATATATCACCTACCAAGGCACCAATTAAAAAAGTCGACTACATGAAAGTACTGAACGAGTTAGGAAGCAGATTTATAATAGGAGGAAACTTCCACGCAAAAAATACCTATTGGGGATCTCGACTAACAACAACCAAAGACGAGAGTTGTTAAACCCAGCAACGGGAATGAAATGTGAGTTTATATCTCCCTATATGTTTACTTTGCAGTGACGACTGATGTGGAAATTGTAAAAGGATAACGTGGAACAACTCCGGCCAAGCTCTGACCGATCAAACCGCAGTACTAACAAGGGTCATAGAAGCCTCGTTTAACGATTTCAAGTCAATAAGAACACATCAAACTGACCTGATAAAGTACATGCTAAAGCTACTGGCAACAGTAATAACCACTCTACAGAACCAAAAATAAAATCAGTTATGCCAAAAAGCGCTCTGAAATGTCAACAGACTAACCCAACATCACCACGAAGAACGAGCACTCCTAGAAATCAACATAAAAGATGTTATGCTGATATCCGAGACACATTTCACAAATAGAACATAATTCAACATACAAGAATACATCACAACAATTATGATTTGCAGAGGCATAGCACGTTACAAAACGGACAAATACGAAAATGAAGCAATACAGGCAGCCAGCATCAGAGTAACCGGCTGGCAAGGACCTCTAGCTCTATAATTAGCTTACTGCCTACCAAAATGCAAGAGAATTCCTCTTTTCTCTAGGTTCTAGATTTATTGCAGGCGGGGGACTACAATGCCAAACATGACGAAGGTAAGAAGATGGATATTTAAAGCATTACTCCGTTCACTAGGTTCTTGATTTATTGCAAGGGGGGCTAGCATGCACAACATCTGCAATGGGACTCAAAGCTGCCGACGACCAATCTCATTCTGCATAACAGCAACATAAATTTGGCTGCCTATAGGAACTTCATCAACATAAACATTATGATGAAACTCCTGTTTAAAACAAAAGACAAGGATGATAATGCAACAGAACAAATCTCACATCGCATTTATTCTTTTTTTATTTGAACATACGAGGGTCCACTCAATCTCAACGAGGGAGCCTAATCAAAGGCGAATAGAGCGAAGAGAGAAGGGAAAGGAGATGATGAACTCAAACTTCTTTCTTCAAGGATCCGGAACGTGATTGGAGCTAGCGTTTTTCGACACAGGGCATTGCTAGCTAGTTCGGTAATTGGGGTGGGATCCTGCTCTACGCTGATCTCCGTCTCCACTACGGAAGAAGATTTACACGTTGTAAAGTCTATGGTGACGTGAAATCATAAGGTTTCCCTTGTAGTTCATATGACGTGGATCAAACAGAGGAAACGGAAATTGAGGGGCCTCTACAAACTTGTACTCCGACGTTGCAATATTTCAAGAGGGGGAAAGAAGGATCTCACACGACGGGTTGACAGGGACAAGAGAAACAAACTTTAAAAAAATGTAAGGAGGACGAAAAGAAAAATAAAAAAGACGAATAATAAGGTTCAGAAGGACGAGGGAAAGGAGGACTATGAGAAACGGGACTAGTGGGGAAAAGGGAAGAGGAAAGATGCTAGGTAAAAGAGGTTTGAGCAGAAAACGAATGGATCCAACGCGATTGGTTGGTGCTTTAACAACCTCTGCTCCATGAATTCTGATGTTTTTGATTCGTTTACCCTCCCAACTCTGGAAAGTATTATTCCAACCGGTGGTACGTAGTTTTCTTGTAATTTGGTGCGAGGATTAGTGGAGCAGGTCAGACGCGAGGGAAACGGACACCCATAATATCCTACTTTCTTACATCATTTCGGATCGTGCCCTTCAAGTCCGTAAATAATTCCTGCGACTTGCCAAGTATGAGCCGACAAAAAAGCCTTGAGCGGGTAAATTCATTATATGTACATATACGTTATTACTGTTATTTATGGTCACGTTCTTTTAAGCCGTAGGCCTCTATGACCCCGTGGACTTACCGAATGGGTAAAGGAACTGCGTCTCACAAGAAATGGCTGATGACCGAAAAAGGGCGGGAAGAAGGTTATTGGCTCGGGATTTCGGGTAAGACCCCAACCAACCCTCATCAATGCCCCGAATGTTGAAGTCTCTGCAGCAGATTCCGCTCTTACAAAATATAATTCGTTGGACCTTAATGGGACGGAAGCAGAATCCAACTACAAATTTTATGCAAAGAAATAAATTTCTCGTCGCAGAAATCTTCCTGTGTAAAGGTGCCTACAGACGATCATATTTCTATGATGTTTCATCATATATATGACGAAAATATATGATGTAGCTGTACACACGGAATATGACGAAAAAATATGACATATATCTATGATGCTTCATCATATATATGACATAGAAATATGTCATATTATATGATCGTGTGAACAGTTCATCATATATATGACATATAAATATATCATATTTTTCTTTTCCATTTTTGATGGAAAAGAAATCTATGATGAAAAGTACATGATGAAAAGTGGCGCCAGTTTTAAAATTGAACTGTTTGTTTTGGAAATAGTTTTGGGGTTCAATTTTTCTGTCTGTGACGAATCTAAATAATTTTTGTAGCAGGTTATTTCCTTGTAAATTAAAAGGAGTGTGGTAATTAGGAAAATAAGTTATAATTTTTATATATTATTTATGACTATTTTATATTCATCACTTATTTTATCTGCAATTTGCTCACTTCTATTATAACACCATCGAGCAACATACAACATTAGAAATATATGTCATATTAAATTGTAAATTGTACTTGTATTGTGTAAATTGCTTTGTCATATAATTTCGTCATAGAAAATTTACATCGCAGTTTTCGTCATATTTTCAAAAACGTGTGTGTACAGTTCATCATATAATATGGCATAGATATGATATGATACAAATATGTCCTATAATATGATGTATTTTTCTATGATCGTGTGTCGGCACCTTAACAATATTTTCATGAAATTAAAAGTTTATTGACGCATTAGAACCAAAAACATTTTATTTTCTTGCTTCAAAAACAAAATGAACAATTCAACAATTTTTATTTAATAGATAATTGGGAGTATATTCTGTTAAGATCAAAAAAATTCCTCATCATATATGTAAGGAATGTATTCCTTAACGTTATTGAATTTAGCGCTTAGATCAGTTCGGTATCGCATCATATGGATCAGATCGGAAATTCAGACTTTTTATTGTTCTTGTTCCTACATGCATAAGTGGCAAGCGACAAAGTAAGCCATGAAGAGCACACGTCAAATTCTCAAAGAAATTTAATCAAGAGTTGTAAAAGTAATCTAGAAACAAGAGTGTGAGAATCGACATTGAATGTTGTTTCTTTGATTATTTCAGGTAGGATTACGTATTATTTCAAGTTATTTTAGTGTAATTTTGTATAAAATAATAAAAACTTTGATTATTTCAGAGAAACACTTCTTGTATTATTCACACCATAATTAATCATCTTATATACATATATATGACATATTTTTATCATATCATATATCTGCCATATTATCTGACGAACATATATTTGGCATGTTATCATGTATCTGACATATGATCTGTCCAGTGAGTATGCAAGAAAATGTGAGCTTTTCACACGACACGACAAAAAACTTCTAATATTTGATCAAATTAAATTCTCCTTGCCATAAATAACCTATATAAAAGACGAAAATGAAGAAAGGGGAAAATCTTTAAGATCCTCATTAAATTATTTTCCCCATTACCCCACTACTTTTTATTCAAAAAAAAAAAAATTTTTTTTCCGTATTCCAGGACGGGACAAATAGGCAATGAAAAGAAGGAATAGTTCAAATTCAAAACTGGCGCCACTTTTCATCATAGAGTTTTTTTCCATTGAAAATGGTCATATCGCTGGTGAATCGTCGACATCATATCATGCTTCGCCATATTTTTTCATACATATATATGTATATGATGAAACATCATAGAAATATGATTGTCTGTAGGCACCTTAAGAAAGTGCTCTTTGTTTACCTTAATTCATCTGTGGATAATTTCACAAATATATATATATATAAAAACTCATTTATAAACACAATCATTATAAACATAAAAAAATAAATCCAATGACGTTACGTCTTGTGTATCACTCTTCAAAATATTTACATCTAACGTGAATACATCTCTAACATATCATCCACTATTAAACAATAATATTGCATGAAAACTATTGCTTTGATTCGTGGTTTACGAAAACTCAAGCCCAAATAGTTTCATTACTTCAAACTGTACCCAAAGCACATCACCAAATAATAAAAAAAATTATTTAGGGTTTAATTTAAGTCATATGTTTTCTACTTTAAAAAGCTTTGAGCACAATTCATTCAACCCAATTGTTGGCAGAGTTGGTGAAATTAATTATAAAATGCTTCACTTTTATATCTTACTTTATTCTATATTCAATTCATATTTACACTCATAGTTCTATCTTTCACAAAGTACTTAACCCAACAAATTTTTCAAGTAACGCCACGCTATACTCATTGCTTTTAATGTGCTCTGTTCGTTGTAAGTTTTTCCTTTCTCGACTCCCTTCTGGATGTAATTTTTTCTTTTCATAAGACAAAATAAAAATTTTTATCGTAATAGCAATATAAAAATGCATATTTGACAGCTTGGAGAGAAGACGCGTGCTTCAATTAGTTGCAAAATTTTGCAAAAAATACAATTTATACTACGTAATAGTGAATAAAAGCTACATACATAAAAAATTAAGAAGTTCCTTCATTGGAGTGTTGTGAAGTGCAGTGAGATAGTCACTTTAAAATAAATAATTTTAATTAAATCAAAAAAAATACGGTGTAAAATGTCAAGAAAGACGAGACAGCAGAGCAGACATGTACAGCTGTCTCACTCTACACTAGACAGTGATGATAACGATGATGCTGAATTGTCAGAAGTACTAAAGAAGATGGAACGTCAATTCGAAAGACAAAAAGAACACCTGAAAGAGCTGACAGAATCATATCAGTATATGAGTAAATCATCTGACACTCTGCATTCCGAAATCAAAAAACTATCAAAAGAAGGTAAACAAATGAAAAAGGAAATAGAAAAGTTGCAAGTGAATGAAAAAGAGATGATCAAACGCATCCAGATACTTGAAAAGGCATCAATAAGCATGAGGCAGAGTGGAAACGAAAACCACATGATTGTAACAAATCTGCCAAAGATAAGCAATGACTCAAACCTGAGAAAAGTGATGGAAAAAATCGGCCAGCAAGTTGGATATCAGGTAATAGAAAGTGAAATAGTGGAAATCTTTCAAAACGAAAATAAAAGATTCAAATCGTATCCAATTATTGTCAAACTGAACAAGTCAGACTTCAAAGCAAAGTGCATGCAATTCAGAAGGGAGAATAGAACCATTGATGTCAAGGCAATATTATCGAACGCAACCAACACGCAACTGAATGTAAATTTTCATCATCTTGTTGAACGTGAAATTGCTGAATTGCTGAAGAAGGCAAAGGATTTGGCTACGAGCAAGAAATACAAGTATGTCTGGTTTAAAAGTACAACAGTAATGTGAGAAAAGAGGATGAGTCACCGGTTATTAAGATTTGGAACGAAAATGGTCTGAATAAAATTGTATGAAAATAAAATAAAAGAAAGAGTAAACATTAAACTATTTTCAAAATATATTAGAGAATAAAATTAAGATACGATTCGTATGATTTGAATGAACTGCTGAAGACTGATCTGATAAAGCACTACAACAATAATATTAGATTTTTAAGCGAAAATAATATAAACATCCTTTACATAAATATACAAAGTATACGAAATAAACTCGATGATTTACATATGCTTTTAGAAACTATAAACAATGAACATAAGCAAATTATACATATCATAGCTCTAACTGAGATATGGATATATGAAACCCAAAACAACTACTACAACATCGACAATTATGAGGGTTTCTTTCAGAATAGGCCTAATGATAGATCTGGAGGATGCTGTATGTATGTAAATAAATGCCTGCAAGCAACGATTCACAGCAAATTTGACTTTGATAAAAGTAGCTTCTTAATAATTAAACTGAATCAAGTTAATCTGAACGTTGCATGTGTATACCGGTACTGTAATTCGAACATCAGTGAATTCACGCAAAAAATTGATCATGAGCTTCTAAAATTAAACAAATATATAATAATTGGTGACATGAACATCAACCTAAAATCAACTGATAGAGATACAATTAATTACGTGGACACAATCTATTCAAGCGGAGCGATGTGTCTAAATAGCTTAGAGGCGCATTTTCACACTAGGAAAAGCAACACTGTAAATATGTACATTGACCACATTATAACAAACCAAATTAAAAATAAATACTACATTTCATACAATGATATACCGATCTCTGATCATAGAGTTCTAATCATAAGTACAGATATTAATGTACATAAAACAAATCAGACAAACAATAACAACACATTCACAGTCTTTGATTATGATACATTGGAAAGAAATATTAATGAACTGATTGATATTTGTGAAGTAGACAACTTCACGGATTTTCATAAAAAATTGATGGAATTGGTTAAAAGATGCAAGAAAGAAATAGTAAAAAAAAAAATATATATATATATAGTGAATGGGCAAACGATGAGATGATAGGTTATAGAATAAAACGAGATAAATATTTTAAACTTAAAACAAAGCACCCTGGAAATCAAAATTACGAGAAATTATACGACGAATACAAAAATAAATTTTCGAAGCTAAAAAATTTTCTAAAAACAACATACTTTGCAAAACAAATAGACAATAATATCACATGTAACGAGAAACTATGGAAAGTTATGAACACAATAATATTCAATAAACAAAGTGAGAATGAAACCATCAAAACATTAACAAAATACAATGAGATCATAATTGGGAAAAAAATTATAGCAGACACAATGAATAATTACTTCATAAATTTAACTGAAAATGATGTGAATGTGCAGAGACCCGAAAAAACAAACTACAACATAATCAAGCAATTTGAACTGAGCCCTTGTGATGAAAATGAAATAGTACAAATAATAAAAGAATTAAATGCAAGTGCAAGCAATGGATATGATGGAATTTCAGCCAAAATTATTAAAAAATATTGTACAATGTTTGCAAAACCACTAACTAAATTTATAAATCAAATGTTTCAAACGGGAAAATATCCAACCGAACTGAAAATTGGCTGTGTAGTCCCAATTCACAAAAAAGGTAGTAAGCAAATATGTAGTAACTACAGGCCAATAACAAAGCTAAGCGTAATTGATAAGATTTATGAGGAGGCGATTTTAAGAAGGTTTAAGAAACACCTAAATGTAAATAATATTATAAATAAAAACCAATTTGGCTTTGTAGACAGATCGAACACCACAGCGGCAGCAATCAACTGTACTGAAATTATATACGAGAACATAGATAAAGAAAAGTATGTGGCCATGATAAGCCTAGATCTTGCTAAGGCGTTCGATTCCGTCAATATTAAAATCCTGCTGCAAAAACTGCAGGAGATTGGAATTAAAGATAAAAACTTAGCTATGTTCAATGAATTTCTAAGCGGCCGCAAACAGCATGTTAAAATAGAAGATGTACTAAGTGATCAGCTCGTGTTGAAATCTGGTGTACCACAAGGTGCAAAATTAGCGAGTACTTTATTTATTTTGTTCATCAATGGCATCTTTAATGTTAACATAAAAAGTAAAGCCCAATTCTATGCTGATGATGGGATATTAATTTTCACTGCTGATACTTTTAATCAGTTAATGTGCGATATCACATGCGATATTGAACGAATTTCTAACTGGCTCACAGAGAATCAGTTGAAGCTAAACATAGATAAAACCAAATTACTGCTCTTTGAAAATCATAACGATATACCTAGTTTTGATGAACTGAAAGGCATACAATTTATGAAAAATACTATAAAACGTGAAAATAGTATAAAATTCTTGGGTCTGACCATCGACAGTACTATGCAATGGAATAAACATGTTAATAATTTCAAATTAAAGCTATTGTCAATTAATTTTGCGGTCTACAGAGCTAAAAAATATATTCCAACAAAACAGCTATGGATGATATACCAAGCACATTTTGCAGCGCATATAAACTACTTAAATACAATATGGATTGGCTGTGCCGAATATAAGATAAATGAAATCCAACGAGTACAAACTAAAATAATTCAAATTATTGAAAATAAAAATAGATTAACTCCAAGTCGCACGCTATATAATAATAAGTTGAATGTAAGGGCAATGGCTTTCTTGAATACCGTCGTTACTGTACAAAAAATGAGAGTAGGTGAATTGAAAAATAACTTAAATCTAATTCTAGTCGGAGATATCCATAATAACTTTCTAAGAAGCAATATTAACTATAGACCTATGTTCTTTAGAACCCAAAAATGTAAAAACTCTATACTATCGAGGGGATTGAACTGGTACAATAAACTGCCAATTAGCATAAGAAACATCACCAATATTAAACATTTCAAAATCCAAGCTAAAACATACACCATAAATTACTACAAGGAATTAAACATTTAGCCTAGTATAAATTGTAAATAAAATACACAATTGTAGATAACTTATAAGAAACTGTTTCATCGAATAAAGGAAAAAAAAAAAATTCCTTTTCTATTACTAATTAAATTCAAAATTATAGATGCAAAAGCAGTTTCACGATATTCTATTTTAAAAAGTTTGACGTTAAATTTATAGATTTTATTTTACATGTAAGCAGCTTCACATTTATCGAAATGCAAGCGACGTCACTCTGATTATAGGCAAAACTCTCCACCGCCAATGACTCCTTATGTCTCCGTGATCGTCATTGGCTGTGGAAAGTCGGACCATCGGGAGATGTATATGTGTGCGTAGCGTCTCCTGATTTAGCGATAAGGAAATGCGTTTTTAGTTTTTAATAGACATCATCGAACATAGATGTGTTTTATTTAATTTCTTAAAATTGGCCCTCACAACTCAGAAGTGGGATAAAAAAGTGAACAACAAAATAATTGATCATGGTGCAACCAAACAGAGGAGGAATGATTACCATCTTGGAAGATGCTGGAGTACAAAAGCCAGAGGATTCAACGTTATGCCAGGTGAAACGGCTGTATCATGAACTGGGAAGTCATAGTGAAGCTATGGCTGCCCCATAACACCCTGACGATCTTGGAGTTCCTTCCGTTTTACAACTATCTGCCGACACCGCTGCTGGAACTATTTCGGTCTAAGGACCACCGATCGCTGGTGGGGAGAATGCTTCTTCTACTCATGTGCAAAGGAGCATGGTGACGGACAATCTGTCCACTGATGTACCACCTGCCGTAGATGATCTAAGGGAAGAATCTGGTGTGCCTGATGATCCACCCTACCGAGAGATCGCCATCCTCCGAAAACGTCGTGAAATACTCAGTTTACAGTTGGAAATTGCGGCACTGACAGCGAGAAGTACCGGTGCAGGAGTGGACAAAGGTGCACACTCCTCTAGTGTTAGACTAGTACCTCAACAACCGTGTCAAAGAGCTCCCAACATGCTGATGAGCACATCATCTTCTGTTGATGTTTGATGTCACAGGAGCTGCTGAACATCGATTAGTGGACATCAACATCAAAGAATCGATGGCGCCCACATACACTGCAGACGACGCATATGATATAACCGAATGGTTTAGGGATCTGGAGGATGCATTTGAGATCCTTCAGTTTGGTATTAAGTTGCGGTTTATTGCCAGCCGTCGGCTGCTTGGTGGAACAGCGAAACTTTTCCTGCGGTCTACTTCGGTTCACACGTATGCTGATCTTAAAGAAGAGCTCCTAAGGGAGGGTTCACATCTGTGAATGAAATCGCGAAATCCAGGAAAGTGATGGTAAGGTGAGTGGAAGAGAGGAGTGGCCAGTCGACCAGAAATCCCTATCCCGATGTGGATTCCGAGATTTCGTTTTCTTAGTGTGTAAGTGTCCGAATTATTCGGAGTGTCTGATTCATTATTCTGGTCGTGGATGTTGAGCGAGTAATGAGTTTTATGAGTATTTGTGAATTGTACCGAATTTTGGCTGGCTGGGTTTCGCAATTTCATTCACAGATGTGAACCCTAGCTAAGGGAATTTTTTACTCTGCCTTACGCTCCCGCACTCTGCGACAAGGGGAAACTCTACAAATTTATATTTTACAGATGCAGGAGATTCCATCATGCGCCGAAATTCCCGAGATGGAAGTAGTGGCTTTTATCGTCGACGGAATCGGTGACAAGACGAATAACGGCAGTATTTTGGCATCGGCCACAACACTTAGTTAATTGAAACAGTCGATCGAGCGTTACAAACGTAGGCGTCTCAGGGTCACATCGGCAACAACGAGGACAACACCGGGTGCATCCCGTGCATCTACCCCGAGATCGGCTACTTCTGTTCTAGTCTCTTCAGCTAATCCTACCCTTCAGCCACTGTCCACTTCCGCCATCCGTTGTTACAACTGCTCCAGATTCGGACATGACAGGGATAGTGTCCAAAACCGCTTCGACCTGATGGCTCCTGTTTCAAATGCGGCCTCTGCAAGTATTGTCGCTGCTGTCACCGATGACGATATTTCCTCCACTGCTAAACAAATGGATTCATTACAAATGGTGAGTGTTGCATTTTTATTAAAGGATCTTCAGTATAGTGAGTTCATACGATGTTTTTTCTGTTTGATTCTGGCAGCTCTAAAAGCCGCCAATCTTATGTACCTTCCGCCAAACTCGGGTCCTTGTCCGACACTGGATGCAGAGGAATGGGAAATATGAAACTGATGTCTTACGGCCGAAAACAATGCATGATTTAACATAGCAGTCAATCAACCTTCTGTTCATTATATGTAATACCTGACCTTATGTCAATTCCAGTATTATTAGGTAGGGATTATTTGGAGAAGGCTCATATAAAACTTGTTAGAATTAAGAAAACTAACGATGTACAAACTTTAAAATTATTAAATAAACAATCTACTGTGTCTGACATACCCGTCGAACTCAATACTATACTGGAGTCTTTTGATTTATTAAGGAACAATATGGGCCACTCGATCGATGGTGTGGGAATAGTAGAAAAAAGGGAATTGACAGCTGATGTCCAAAACCAATACAATCTAGAGCACCTTCCTGCTGTGATAGACGATATCGAATTATGTCAAATTGGACTTATTGATCCAAATGACGAAACAGTACCTGATGTTAACCCCTCTCTTCCGTCACAACGAAAAGTAGAGATCATCAACCTGATTGAAACTACGTATTCAAACCATGTCGAGACTGGTGTCAGACCCTTAGACTCCCAAGTGAAAATCAACCTTAAGCACCAGACCCCTATCTTCTGTAAACCGAGACGGCTCTCATTTCATGAGCGTATGGAAATTCGAAGAATAGTGGACAAACTGTTGGCAGCGGGTGTCATTCGACCCAGTCGCTCTCCTTACGCTTCTGCCATCGTTCCTGTGCGAAAAAAAAATGGGGAAATCCGGAAGTGCATTGATTATCGTCCTTTAAATCAAATCACTGCAAGAGATAATTACCCAATGGTACACATTGACGACTGTATTGCTCATCTGGGGGGAAAGAATTATTTCTCGGTATTTGACCACAAGAACGGGTATCATCATGTGCCAATGCACCCTGACTCAGTCCAATACATCTCCTTTGTCACCCCTGATGGACAATATGAGTATCTCTATCTCCCTTTCGGACTATGTAACGGACCTGCCGGAGGTACATACATATGATCCTTAGACCATTAATGGAAAAGTGGTTGATTGTCATTTTTATGGATGACATCCTGGTTGCTACTGCTGACTTTCCAATCCACTTGCGAATTCTAGGTGAGTTGCTCACCACCTTACGTCAATACGGCCTACAACTTCAGTTGAAAAAGTGCAAATTCGCATATAGTGAATTGGAATATCTAGGTTATTTAGCGAATTCCTGGGGTGACAATCTTAAACGGAAGACCTTGAACGTACACATGGAAACGGCGGAGGGCATAGATGATCGTCAAAGTTTCTAACGCATAACTATGTAATCGTGATTCGGCAGGGGAAGCAGTCTTTGAGATATAAGAAATTGGGTGAAACTTGTCGTCAGTTTGTTTTTGCATTAAGACGGCACCAAAACCAGTCGAACTGGCGTCACAGGTCTGTACGTTCAAGGTCTTCCGTTAAAGATTGTCACCGATTGCAACTCTTTGGCACTGACCCTCCAGAACCGTACTTATTCAGCCAAGATTGCCAGATGGGCATTATTGTTAGAAAATTATAATTACACCATATTACATGGGTCGGGTACATCACTGGGATATGTGGACGCCCTTAGTCGGTCTGAATTAGTCGCTTACGTGAATGAGGCGGATATTGATTTCTTTTTACAAATCGCTCAAAATCGTGACCCAAACATCATGGCCTTATGAGAAAAGATAGAAAACACTGACGTTGAATTGAGGGATGGGTTAGTTTTCCATCAGTCTCCTCAGCTGGGCATCTGCAACATTATATCCCAACTGAGATCGTCAACAATGCCATTCGCTTGATCCACGAGAAAGTGTGACATCTCGCGGTGGAGAAATGTTGCTCTCAAATAAAAAAAACTATTGGTTCCTGTAATGTACTGGGAAGGTGAAAGACTGTTGTGTCAATTTATAATACCATTTATTAGCAATATGATGAACAAAGATGCGTGTGCACTGGAGCACGTACAAGTGGCTACTGACGAGCACTCTGATGACCTCTGTCATGTGATTTTAATATGTGTGAGTGTTAGTGAGTACATCACAGTCTCCCCCTTCTATCTTCAAATCATTCTTTGACAGTTTCATATTTTCACCTTACGGAACAATCTCAGTTATCTTCTAGGAAGAAGCTTATCCTTATTACTATCTGCTAATTCATCCTTAATACTATCTGCTAATTCATACGTTACATGATAGTTCTTATCATTTACAATTCTTTAGTTCTTACCATTTACGTTACATGATTGTTCTTATCATGATTGTTCTTATCATTTACAGTTTAAGCTTGAACATTTGTTTTCTCCCACCTTTTTTGGATTCTTATTCAATTTTGTTTTTATTAATTGATTTACGTGTTTTTTGCTATAAAACCGTCCTTAAATTTTACATCATAAGTAACAGGAGAATTCTTTTTAATGATTATGGCTTCTTTTCTACATTTTTTACCTTTTCCATAATCTTTCGCAAAAACAATTTCGTCTAACTCGAAATTACAATTTTTTCTCCTACCTGTATTACGTATTTGTGCATATTGACTATTCTCTATAACATTTATAACATTTGGTTTTAATAAATCAAAACGAGTTTTCATTTCTCTTTTATGCATTAGGAAATAAGGAGATCTGCCTGTAGTGCAGTGTGGCGTACTTCTATAATCTAACAAGAATAAACTTACAGCATCTCTTAACGATTTTCCATCTCGTACAATTTTGTCTGCCTTAGTTTTAAATGTTTTTACAAAATTTTCAGCCGCCCGTTAGTTGCTGGGCAATGTGGAGGTGAAAAGACAACAACATCGACAATTATGAGGGTTTCTTTCAGAATAGGCCCAATGATAGATCTGGAGGATTTACATAAATGCCTGCAAGCAACGATTCACAGCAAATTTGACTTTGAAAAAAGTAGCTTCGTAATAATTAAACTGAATCAAGTTAATCTGTATACCGGTACTGTAATTCGAACATCAGTGAATTCACGCAAAAAATTTATCATGAGCTTCTAAAATTAAACAAATATATAATAATTGGTGACATGAACATCAACCTAAAATCAACTGATAGAGATACAATTAATTACGTGGACACAATCTATTCAAGCGGAGCGATGTGTCTAAATAGCTTAGAGGCGCATTTTCACACTAGGAAAAGCAACACTGTAAATACGTACATTGACCACATTATAACAAACCAAATTAAAAATAAATACTACATTTCATACAATGATATACCGATCTCTGATCATAGAGTTCTAATCATAAGTACAGATATTAATGTACATAAAACAAATCAGACAAACAATAACAACACATTCACAGTCTTTGATTATGATACATTGGAAAGAAATATTAATGAACTGATTGATATTTGTGAAGTAGACAACTTCACGGGTTTTCATAAAAAATTGATGGAATTGGTTAAAAGATGCAAGAAAGAAATAGTAAAAAAAAAAATAATGAATGGGCAAACGATGAGATGATAGGTTATAGAATAAAAAGAGATAAATATTTTAAACTTAAAACAAAGCACCCTGGAAATCAAAATTACGAGAAATTATACGACGAATACAAAAATAAATTTACGAAGCTAAAAAATTTTCTAAAAAAAACATACTTTGCAAAACAAATAGACAATAATATCACATGTAACGAGAAACTATGGAAAGTTATGAACACAATAATATTCAATAAACAAAGTGAGAATGAAACCATCAAAACATTAACAAAAAACAATGAGATCATAATTGGGAAAAAAATTATAGCAGACACAATGAATAACTACTTCATAAATTTAACTGAAAATGATGTGAATGTGCAGAGACCCGAAAAAACAAACTACAACATAATCAAGCAATTTGAACTGAGAAAATGATGTGATGTTGTGATGAAAATGAAATAGTACAAATAATAAAAGAATTAAATGCAAGTGCAAGCAATGGATATGATGGAATTTCAGCCAAGTTTATTAAAAAATATTGTACAATGTTTGCAAAACCACTAACTAAATTTATAAATCAAATGTTTCAAACGGGAAAATATCCAACCGAACTGAAAATTGGTTGTGTAGTCCCAATTCACAAAAAAGGTAGTATGCAAATATGTAGTAACTACAGGCCAATAACAAAGCTAAGCGTAATTGATAAGATTTATGAGGAGGCGATTTTAAGAAGGTTTAAGAAACACCTAAATGTAAATAATATTATAAATAAAAACCAATTTGGCTTTGTAGACAGATCGAACACCACAGCGGCAGCAATCAACTGTACTGAAATTATATACGAGAACATAGATAAAGAAAAGTATGTGGCCATGATAAGCCTAGATCTTGCTAAGGCGTTCGATTCCGTCAATATTAAAATCCTGCTGCAAAAACTGCAGGAGATTGGAATTAAAGATAAAAACTTAGCTATGTTCAATGAATTTCTAAGCGGCCGCAAACAGCATGTTAAAATAGAAGATGTACTAAGTGATCAGCTCGTGTTGAAATCTGGTGTACCACAAGGTGCAAAATTAGCGAGTACTTTATTTATTTTGTTCATCAATGGCATCTTTAATGTTAACATAAAAAGTAAAGCCCAATTCTATGCTGATGATGGGATATTAATTTTCA
This sequence comes from Chrysops caecutiens, assembly GCA_963971475.1. Taxonomy (NCBI): domain Eukaryota; kingdom Metazoa; phylum Arthropoda; class Insecta; order Diptera; family Tabanidae; genus Chrysops; species Chrysops caecutiens. The sequence continues at coordinate 56,328,523 of OZ020567.1, read as the reverse complement.
CTGCTGATACTTTTAATCAGTTAATGTGCGATATCACATGCGATATTGAACGAATTTCTAACTGGCTCACAGAGAATCAGTTGAAGCTAAACAAAGATAAAACCAAATAACTGCTCTTTGAAAATCATAGCGATATACCTAGTTTTGATGAACTGAAAGGCATACAATTTATGAAAAATACTATAAAACGTGAAAATAGTATAAACTTCTTGGGTCTGACCATCGACAGTACTATGCAATGGAATAAACATGTTAATAATTTCAAATTAAAGCTATTGTCAATTAATTTTGCGGTCTACAGAGCTAAAAAATATATTCCAACAAAACAGCTATGGATGATATACCAAGCACATTTTGCAGCGCATATAAACTACTTAAATACAATATGGATTGGCTGTGCCGAATATAAGATAAATGAAATCCAACGAGTACAAACTAAAATAATTAAAATTATTGAAAATAAAAATAGATTAACTCCAAGTCGCACGCTATATAATAATAAGTTGAATGTAAGGGCAATGGCTTTCTTGAATACCGTCGTTACTGTACAAAAAATGAGAGTAGGTGAATTGAAAAATAACTTAAATCTAATTCTAGTCGGAGATATCCATAATAACTTTCTAAGAAGCAATATTAACTATAGACCTATGTTCTTTAGAACCCAAAAATGTAAAAACTCTATACTATCGAGGGGATTGAACTGGTACAATAAACTGCCAATTAGCATAAGAAACATCACCAATATTAAACATTTCAAAATCCAAGCTAAAACATACACCATAAATTACTACAAGGAATTAAACATTTAGCCTAGTATAAATTGTAAATAAAATACACAATTGTAGATAACTTATAAGAAACTGTTTCATCGAATAAAGGAAAAAAAAAAAAATTCCTTTTCTATTACTAATTAAATTCAAAATTATAGATGCAAAAGCAGTTTCACGATATTCTATTTTAAAAAGTTTGACGTTAAATTTATAGATTTTATTTTACATGTAAGCAGCTTCACATTTATCGAAATGCAAGCGACGTCACTCTGATTATAGGCAAAACTCTCCACCGCCAATGACTCCTTATGTCTCCGTGATCGTCATTGGCTGTGGAAAGTCGGACCATCGGGAGATGTATATGTGTGCGTAGCGTCTCCTGATTTAGCGATAAGGAAATGCGTTTTTAGTTTTTAATAGACATCATCGAACATAGATGTGTTTTATTTAATTTCTTAAAATTGGCCCTCACAACTCAGAAGTGGGATAAAAAAGTGAACAACAAAATAATTGATCATGGTGCAACCAAACAGAGGAGGAATGATTACCATCTTGGAAGATGCTGGAGTACAAAAGCCAGAGGATTCAACGTTATGGCAGGTGAAACGGCTGTATCATGAACTGGGAAGTCATAGTGAAGCTATGGCTGCCCCATAACACCCTGACGATCTTGGAGTTCCTTCCGTTTTACAACTATCTGCCGACACCGCTGCTGGAACTATTTCGGTCTAAGGACCACCGATCGCTGGTGGGGAGAATGCTTCTTCTACTCATGTGCAAAGGAGCATGGTGACGGACAATCTGTCCACTGATGTACCACCTGCCGTAGATGATCTAAGGGAAGAATCTGGTGTACCCTACCGAGAGATCGCCATCCTCCGAAAACGTCGTGAAATACTCAGTTTACAGTTGGAAATTGCGGCACTGACAGCGAGAAGTACCGGTGCAGGAGTGGACAAAGGTGCACACTCCTCTAGTGTTAGACTAGTACCTCAACAACCGTGTCAAAGAGCTCCCAACATGCTGATGAGCACATCATCTTCTGTTGATGTTTGATGTCACAGGAGCTGCTGAACATCGATTAGTGGACATCAACATCAAAGAATCGATGGCGCCCACATACACTGCAGACGACGCATATGATATAACCGAATGGTTTAGGGATTTGGAGGATGCATTTGAGATCCTTCAGTTTGGTATTAAGTTGCGGTTTATTGCCAGCCGTCGGCTGCTTGGTGGAACAGCGAAACTTTTCCTGTGGTCTACTTCGGTTCACACGTATGCTGATCTTAAAGAAGAGTTCCTAAAGGAGGGTTCACATCTGTGAATGAAATCGCGAAATCCAGGAAAGTGATGGTAAGGTGAGTGGAAGAGAGGAGTGGCCAGTCGACCAGAAATCCCTATCCCGATGTGGATTCCGAGATTTCGTTTTCTTAGTGTGTAAGTGTCCGAATTATTCGGAGTGTCTGATTCATTATTCTGGTCGTGGATGTTGAGCGAGTAATGAGTTTTATGAGTATTTGTGAATTGTACCGAATTTTGGCTGGCTGGGTTTCGCAATTTCATTCACAGATGTGAACCCTAGCTAAGGGAATTTTTTACTCTGCCTTACGCTCCCGCACTCTGCGACAAGGGGAAACTCTACAAATTTATATTTTAGAGATGCAGGAGATTCCATCATGCGCCGAAATTCCCGAGATGGAAGTAGTGGCTTTTATCGTCGACGGAATCGGTGACAAGACGAATAACGGCAGTATTTTGGCATCGGCCACAACACTTAGTTAATTGAAACAGTCGATCGAGCGTTACAAACGTAGGCGTCTCAGGGTCACATCGGCAACAACGAGGACAACACCGGGTGCATCCCGTGCATCTACCCCGAGATCGGCTACTTCTGTTCTAGTCTCTTCAGCTAATCCTACCCTTCAGCCACTGTCCACTTCCGCCATCCGTTGTTACAACTGCTCCAGATTCGGACATGACAGGGATAGTGTCCAAAACCGCTTCGACCTGATGGCTCCTGTTTCAAATGCGGCCTCTGCAAGTATTGTCGCTGCTGTCACCGATGACGATATTTCCTCCACTGCTAAACAAATGGATTCATTACAAATGGTGAGTGTTGCATTTTTATTAAAGGATCTTCAGTATAGTGAGTTCATACGATGTTTTTTCTGTTTGATTCTGGCAGCTCTAAAAGCCGCCAATCTTATGTACCTTCCGCCAAACTCGGGTCCTTGTCCGACACTGGATGCAGAGGAATGGGAAATATGAAACTGATGTCTTACGGCCGAAAACAATGCATGATTTAACATCGCAGTCAATCAACCTTCTGTTCATTATATGTAATACCTGACCTTATGTCAATTCCAGTATTATTAGGTAGGGATTATTTGGAAAAGGCTCATATAAAACTTGTTAGAATTAAGAAAACTAACGATGTACAAACTTTAAAATTATTAAATAAACAATCTGCTGTGTCTGACATACCCGTCGAACTCAATACTATACTGGAGTCTTTTGATTTATTAAGGAACAATATGGGCCACTCGATCGATGGTGTGGGAAAAGTAGAAAAAAGGGAATTGACAGCTGATGTCCAAAACCAATACAATCTAGAGCACCTTCCTGCTGTGATAGACGATATCGAATTATGTCAAATTGGACTTATTGATCCAAATGACGAAACAGTACCTGATGTTCACCCCTCTCTTCCGTCACAACGAAAAGTAGAGATCATCAACCTGATTGAAACTACGTATTCAAACCATGTCGAGACTGGTGTCAGACCCTTAGACTCCCAAGTGAAAATCAACCTTAAGCACTAGACCCCTATCTTCTGTAAACCGAGACGGCTCTCATTTCATGAGCGTATGGAAATTCGAAGAATAGTGGACAAACTGTTGGCAGCGGGTGTCATTCGACCCAGTCGCTCTCCTTACGCTTCTGCCATCGTTCCTGTGCGAAAAAAAATGGGGAAATCCGGAAGTGCATTGATTATCGTCCTTTAAATCAAATCACTCGTACAGTTTACCCAATGGTTAACAGTATAATTACTCAATGGTACACATTGACGACTGTATTGCTCATCTGGGGGGAAAGAATTATTTCTCGGTATTTGACCATAAGAACGGGTATCATCATGTGCCAATGCACCCTGACTCAGTCCAATACATCTCCTTTGTCACCCCTGATGTACAATATGAGTATCCCTATCTCCCTTTCGGACTATGTAACGGACCTGCCGGAGGTACATACATATGATCCTTAGACCATTAATGGAAAAGTGGTTGATTGTCATTTTTATGGATGACATCCTGGTTGCTACTGCTGACTTTCCAATCCACTTGCGAATTTTAGGTGAGTTGCTCACCACCTTACGTCAATACGGCCTACAACTTCAGTTGAAAAAGTGCAAATTCGCATATAGTGAATTGGAATATCTAGGTTATTTAGCGAATTCCTGGGGTGACAATCCTAAACGGAAGACCTTGAACGTACACATGGAAACGGCGGAGGGCATAGATGATCGTCAAAGTTTCTAACGCATAACTATGTAATCGTGATTCGGCAGGGGAAGCAGTCTTTGAGATATAAGAAATTGGGTGAAACTTGTCGTCAGTTTGTTTTTGCATTAAGACGGCACCAAAACCAGTCGAACTGGCGTCACAGGTCTGTACGTTCAAGGTCTTCCGTTTAAGATTGTCACCGATTGCAACTCTTTGGCACTGACCCTCCAGAACCGTACTTATTCAGCCAAGATTGCCAGATGGGCATTATTGTTAGAAAATTATAATTACACCATATTACATGGGTCGGGTACATCACTGGGACATGTGGACGCCCTTAGTCGGTCTGAATTAGTCGCTTACGTGAATGAGGCGGATATTGATTTCTTTTTACAAATCGCTCAAAATCGTGACCCAAACATCATGGCCTTACGAGAAAAGATAGAAAACACTGACGTTGAATTGAGGGATGGGTTAGTTTTCCATCAGTCTCCTCAGCTGGGCATCTGCAATATTATATCCCAACTGAGATCGTCAACAATGCCATTCGCTTGATCCACGAGAAAGTGTGACATCTCGCGGTGGAGAAATGTTGCTCTCAAATAAAAAAAACTATTGGTTCCTGTAATGTACTGGGAAGGTGAAAGACTGTTGTGTCAATTTATAATACCATTTATTAGCAATATGATGAACAAAGATGCGTGTGCACTGGAGCACGTACAAGTGGCTACTGACGAGCACTCTGATGACCTCTGTCATGTGATTTTAATATGTGTGAGTGTCAGTGAGTACATCACAGTCTCCCCCTTCTATCTTCAAATCATTCTTTGACAGTTTCATATTTTCACCTTACGGAACAATCTCAGTTATCTTCTAGGAAGAAGCTTATCCTTATTACTATCTGCTAATTCATCCTTAATACTATCTGCTAATTCATACGTTACATGATTGTTCTTATCATTTACAGTTCTTTAGTTCTTACCATTTACGTTACATGATTGTTCTTATCATGATTGTTCTTATCATTTACAGTTTAAGCTTGAACATTTGTTTTCTCCCCCCTTTTTTGGATTCTTATTCAATTTTGTTTTTATTAATTGATCTACGTGTTTTTTGATATAAAACCGTCCTTAAATTTTACATCATAAGTAACAGGAGAATTCTTTTTAATGATTACGGCTTCTTTTCTACATTTTTTACCTTTTCCATAATCTTTCGCAAAAACAATTTCGTCTAACTCGAAATTACAATTTTTTCTCCTACCTGTATTACGTATTTGTGCATATTGACTATTCTCTATAACATTTATAACATTTGGTTTTAATAAATCAAAACGAGTTTTCATTTCTCTTTTATGCATTAGGAAATAAGGAGATCTGCCTGTAGTGCAGTGTGGCGTACTTCTATAATCTAACAAGAATAAACTTACAGCATCTCTTAACGATTTTCCATCTCGTACAATTTTGTCTGCCTTAGTTTTAAATGTTTTTACAAAATTTTCAGCCGCCCGTTAGTTGCTGGGCAATGTGGAGGTGAAAAGGTATGTTTCTTGTGAGGAACTCATGAAAATCGTTTTTGTATTGCGGACCGAAAATCACTTTCGCAATGATCCGGTAGACCGTATCTACTAAAAATAACTTTAAAAGTGCGAATGAGTTTGTCTGATTGAGCTGAGCGAGCGAAGCGAGCGAAGCTCTTATGCGTCGACGAAATATGAAACCTTTGTAACCAAACTCCTCCTAGACCGTTTGATCAATCGATCTGAAATTTTACATACTAATAGTATTTTCGACGGTGAGTGCTAACATCTATTTTTTGTTACTAAATTCGCCAAAAAAAATCACTAGTGGTAGGCTTCTTAGTTAACAATTTTTCTGATGAACGAACCAAAATTAGTACAAAGGTTTGTGTAATGGAAATCTAAATTTAGTTTTTATGTATTTAGAACGATCACTGCGTTTTTTTCCAAGAATTCCAAAATATACGGCAAACAAAATACAATCTTGACAAAAAATCGCTGTCTTTGTAACAATAAACGTTAGTTTTCTTGTATAAATGAATCTATGGTATTGATCTTAGGTAATTAGTTTTCGCGTGCTCGAACCAGATTTAGCTTTTACATAAAGATCTTAGCACAGGCACCTGATTGTTTCCGGGGCTTTCGCCAATTCGCTGTGGGGAATCGGAAACTTTGAAGAGAAAATTTATTTTGGTTTACTCAAACCGTAGCAAATGGTTTTTTACAGGTTCTTGAAAAATAGTATTTTTATTCATGAATTTTGAATCATGGGACAAGATAGATTCCGGGAATCAGAAAATTTACAATATTCTTCAGGTTTTGAGGGTACTTTTCCGGTAAAATTTTGAATTTTCAACGGTTTTTTGCCCGTAGCGGCTAAACGCAGCGTCCTAATGTGTTCGTATGTATGACCGACCCCCATTATTTTGTCATTTACTACCTTTTTGTCATACATGATTTTTCTCTAAATTCAGTTTTTAAAGTTATACATACAAAAGATCGGAAAACTGATAAAACTCAGATTTTGAATTTTTAACAGTTTTTTGCCCGTAGCGGCGAAACTATGCACTTAAGGGGTTCATATGTATGAACGACCCCCCTTATTTTGACATTTTCTACTTCTTTTTCATACATTATTTTTCTCTAAATTGAGTTTAAAGATGTGCATACAAAAGATGGGGAAAATGATAAAATTCAAATTTTGAATTTTCAACAGTTTTTTGCCCGTAGCGGCCAAACGAAGTGTCCCACGTTGTTTATATGTATGAGCGACCCCCATTGTTTTGACATTTCCTGCATTTTTGTCATACAATATTTTCCTATACTGTGAGTTTTTATAAACATGTCCATACCCAAAATTACGATTCTAGCTAATAATTTTGTAAATCATTGAAATCTGATAGTAAAGATGATTGAATGGATTACTGAAAATTGTTTCATATCTTCAATATATGCAAGAAATGAAGCCTCATGACCATCTGATGCGTTTTATGTTCGCCTATCGCATCGGATGGGCTGAAGATCGTTTGGTCGAAGATGAACATTTTTACCGAAAAATTATCTTTTCCGATGAAGTTCATTTCCACCGTGGAGGCTATTTCAATAAGCGAAATTGCCGCCCTCAGAGCCGCCCTCAGTGTCAATGGCGAGAGTTACAGAGCCATGTTAAATGGATTTTAGTTTTTAAAAATTGAATAGTGTTACATCGACGGAATTTGGTTCCAACAGGACGGGGCTGCGACACAGCCAACGATACAATCGATCTTTTGCGCACCTCTTTTGAACATCGAATAATAAAGCGAAATTCTGATCCGAATTGGGCGCCTCAGAGCTGTGATTTGAACCCATTAGACTATTTTTGTGGGGATCTATTAAGGATATATATTACGCTTATCATCCAGAGACGATTGAGTCCTTGAAACACGAAATTGAAGTTGCCATTCACAAGATTGAATGATGTTGTGTTTCACTCGTAAATATAAATGTTCAGTCTTTCTAACAACGTTATAATTTTGGACAAATATTCATTAGTTTTTTTTATATCCGATTCAAATTCCAAATCGTATATGGCCCACCCTTTATCTCTTGAATTTCTCTCACTGAAGGTAATGAAGGGATACCTTCAGAAATGGCCAAATAAATCAGTGTTTAGGGCTGGAATTGTAATACACATATTTTTTACATTAAAACCAAGTCAACACACATGGTATCGACTTGAACCAATTGCTACCAATTATTACATTACCAAAGATGACTATGAAGCAGAGTGTCTATATATCGACCGCTCAGCTCAATTTTGTGTGCGACTTCGCGAACGCCACCTAGTTTAGTATTATTTCCAATATTCACAACCTCAGGCCATTTCGAGTGCGCTTCGATTATAATCAAAAACATACAACCATGGAAAGGACCTAGTAAATCCGTATGAATCCTACTCCAAGTATTACTTGGCCATTGCCAGGGCGTAAGAACGATTTTCGGAGTTTCTCCTCTCGATTCTAAGCAAATTCTGCAAGTACTTACTACATCTTCGATATCTAAATTAAGGTTTGACCAGAAGAAATAATTTCTAGCTAATTGCTTCATATTAACCATTCCCATATGTGAAGCATGTAATTCACTCAATAAGTATTTTTGTAGACTGTTGGGTATAACTACTCTAAAACCCCATAACAAACAACCCTTCTCGATAGTAAGTTCTAACCTTTTGCCATGTAAATTCTTTTCAATTTCATTCAAATGTTTAATATTATTAGGCCAACCATGCTGTAAATAATTGATTACATTACGTAAATTTTTATCCTTACTTGTTTCTTTAGATACATATTTTAAATCGATTGTCCTCAGACCTTCTTCTATAAAATTTATGCTCGTAAATTCGCCTTCAAAGACTACGGTTGAATCAGGTATAGGTAAACGCGAAAGTGCGTCGCAGTTGCCATTCGCCTGCGATTTGATAACATCGATGTAGTACGTGAATCCCGAAAGAAAATAAGCCCATCTTTGCAACCGACTTTGAAGCATTGTAGATAAATTTTTATTTCCGCCAAAAATGAATTTCAGAGCTTCATGATCCGTTCTTAGAATCACTCTATTACCGTAAACGTACTGGTAAAACTTACGAAAACCAAAAACGATTGCTTCCGCTTCCTTGTCCATAATTGTTCTATGAAGTTCATTTTTGGGTATTAAAACAACACCGCCGATAACCCGTGATAACTAGCGTCGCAAGCTAGTATTAGTTGCCTATTATGATCATACAAAGTTAATACTCTATCAGATGTAATTTGGTCTTTTAACCATTTATACGCTTTTTAACAATCATTAGTCCACTCATAATTTTTTTTTGTACATAAATCGTAAAGAGGTTTTACATGCTCTGCTCTGTCTGACGAGAATTTTTCATAAAAATTAAGTAATCCCAAAAAAGCTTTAAGTTCTTTATGATTTCTAGGTACTGGTGCCTCTCTAACAGCCTTAACCTTTGAAGGAGTTGGTTTTAACCAGGTTTCGTCTATTGAGTAACCCAGTGTTTCTACCTGCTTTTTCAAGAATTCGCATTTTGTAATGTTTGATTTAAACCCCGCTTTATCTAATCTATTAAATATTTCATTTAAAGTTTCAATATGCTTTTTATCGTTTTTACCTGTACAATAAATGTTATCAATGTACACCTCTGTGTTAGGAATACCCTTTAAGACTCCCTCTAAAATATCTTGGCATTCCGCCAGACTAGAAGCTAACCCTTCCGGTAATTTCGTATATCTAAATAAACCATTTTCTGTAGTAATGGTTGACGCCTCCCTAGATTTCTCATCTATCTCAAACTGCATATAAGCATGAGTTAAATCGATTTGTGACCAACATTTTCCTACTTGAAAGGTTTTAAAAATCTTTTCTTTTATTGGTATAGGGTGTCTTTTTATAACTAATTGTGGATTTACCGTAATCCTAAAGTTTCCACCTAGCCTAACTTGCCAATTTTTTTTTAAAACAGGTGTAATGGGTGTAGCCCATTTGCTGCATCTAACCGGTTCTAAATTTCCTCCATCTATTAATCTCTCAATTTCTTCTTGTATTTTGCTTTGCAAAGCAAAAGGCGCATGGTACGGTTTTAACTGTATTGGTTTAGCGTCTTCGTTAAAGACTTATTCATTTTTCCAAACATTAAAGCATCCTTGTGTTTTCGAAAATAAGTTAGGAAATTCTTTCAAAAATTTATCCGCAATATCATCGTGTAAAATATTTACGTTATTTTCCTGAGACTCTACTGTGTCAGTTAATGTAAGAGGCCAGCACTTAAACTCCTTAAGCCACTGTCGTCCCGTTAAAGTCGGACCTTCTCCCTTCAGCATGTACAAATCAAGTAATATTTGATCATTTCGGAATCGTACTGAAATATTTCTAATCATACTTAATGGATTCAAACGTACTTTCCCGTATGATGTTAACTTTAAATCGCATTTGCTCAATTTGACATTTGGTAAAAATTCATTTTTTGTAGTCTCCGAAAGTGCAGAAATAAAAGCCCCTGTATCGATTTTCATTTTTACATTTACGTTATTTACTAATACTTCTATGTACATTGGTTCTCCTCTAGTTTTAAAACATGGTTAGGTATTATCCGAGTTATTTACTTCAACTTCTTCCCCCGTTATGGAAAACAAACTCTCATTTATAGAACTCAGATTTTCATCAACATCTTTTTTTCTCATATAACTTACATTCGTTAAGGAGTTCTTCGTTTTATTACCACACGACTCGAATTTGGGCAAACAATATTTTATAACTTCACTCTTACCATGTTTTTTGAAACAAACCATTTCAATATGGCCTATGCCCCCACAAGAATGACAGTTCGCGTTCTTGAATTTACATTCATTTAACTTATGCTTATTAACTAAACCGCATCCAAAGCAAATGTATTTATTATTAATTTTTTTTGCAGCAAACTTATTGAAACCACAAGGTTTTACCTTTTTGCTTTGGATGAGAGAGTTTTCTTTACGCTGTCTGTTTTCTGAAGTGTAGTGTAACATCGCCATTGACTGCTCATTCGCCCTCTCCGTGCGTGATGCGTTGCGTAGTGCCCTCTCTCTCGTCGTTGCAATATGTAGTGCCTTTTCCCACGTGAGATCTGCTACGCTGAGTAAAGCCACTCTGGTGTCGTGATCACGAACTCTGATCACCAGCTGATTGCGTAGTGCATCCTCCAGGTTAACAAACTTACAATGTAAGGAAAGTTCTTTCAATCGCGCAGCGTACTGAGCGATTGATTCTGTTTGAATGCCTGGTCTGTTGAAATTTGCGGCGTTCCATTTCTTCACTGCTTTCAGGATTGAGATGCTTGCCAACCAATTCCACTAATTGCGTAAACGTTTTGTCTTTAGGCTTCGTAGGCGCACGTGGCTCTCTTATAGGTTTGTAAGTCTCCATGCCAACTTTTGTTAATAAATGTGAGATTTTTTGCCGTCATCCACGTCCATCGTTTCAAAGTACAGCTCTAATCTTTCAATGTACGTGTCCTAATCTTTCTTGTAATTAAATTCCCACTTTTATTTTCCATTGTATCGCCTGAGCTAGTTGAAAAATCGTCACCAAAATCACTTTCAGCTTGACACGTTTCGGATATTTGCCTTTTGCTAACGTCTTGTTGCGCTGTAACTGTAAATTCTTGTTGCACCGTAACTGTAAATTCTTGTTGCGCTGTAACTGCTGTAACCACGTTTTCCTCTTTAGAATTTCCGTCTGCGTTAAGTGCTGCAGTTCCTTTATGTAACTTTACGACGACCTTCCTCAATTCGTCCAACGGAAACAGTTCAAAAATATTATCCGTCGCTCGTTCACTGCAATTTTTTAGGTATGCCGACAGCTCTGCCTTTTTCGCTTTTTGCGCAGATGCGTATGTAGATTGAGAACCACTGCCGAGTACGATTTCATTCAATTTCTCGTCCATGCGGTACATGATGATGCATTTATGAAAATATTAATCCGCATGCATCGTGATGTATATCGTAGTTTTATGCAGTTTCTTTTAATTCTTTTGTGTAATGTGAGTAGCATCTCCAGATTTTATGTTTAGTTTATTTTTAGTTTTCACCGACACCTACTTGTTGAAAATTTCGTTTAAATTTGCTGTCTGTAAGTGCACCTTTTGCAACACGTATTCACTTTTGTAAATGTTCCGTCGCGTATTTTGTAACTCGTGCTTGGTTTTACCACGCGCATGCCTTTATCTCAGAAGAAGAAAACAAAATTCACGAAACCCTATTTTCTTTAATTATTTTTCCGTTTTTTCTCTCGATCTCGTTCTTTAATCCTCATCGCCAATAATTGTAATGGACTGGGTAGGTGAAAGACTGTTGTGTAAATATATAATACTGTTTATTAGCAATATGATGAACAGAGATGCGTGTGTACTGGGGCACGTATAAGTGGCTACTGACCAGCACTGTGATGACATCTGTCATGTTGTTGTGTTTTTCCTATATATATTGGGGAAGCGTGACTCAGGATACCCTTCTAGTGTTGGTTGGGGAATAATTTATTTCCAGTTCTTTTCTGGTTTTACAAAAAAATTGCCTATGCTTAATATCCTAGGAAACATCTAACCCACTTAATACTAGAGGCCTACAGGTCCTAGCTATGGAGGCAGTTTTCCAGAGACCACATGGAGTTCCTCTTCACCAATGTGACCAATTCCTTCACCGAATTTTAACTCTTTTCAATTCCCCTTGTTCCAAATTTCTAACTACTCATTCTCTCCTTGTGCTCTCTTGACAATTCCTCTATTTGACAAGTCAATTAAATTATTCGGGTTTCTCTATATAATCTTTCGTTAACAGTCTCTCCTTTAATAATTTCTAACTAACAATTTCACTTTACGCAAACCAAATTATTAACTTTCCTTGTTGTTCTCTTGTTTGTCTAAATTTTTAATTATTGATCTCTCTTTTACAATATTCAATTAACCACTACTCTTCTTACCAACCGAATCCTTAACTTTCTTTGTAGTTTTCTTATTTCCCTCGACTTTCAATTGTCAATCTCTCTTTTACAAATTCCAATTAACCAACCCTCTTTTCACAAAACAAATTCTTAATTTTCTTTACAGTTTTCTTATTTCTGTCAATTTCTAATTGTCAAACTCTCTTTTACAAATTCCAATTAACCAAATCTCTTTTCACAAATCATGTTCTTAATCTTCTTTACAGTTTTCTTATTTCTCTCAATTTCTAATTGTCAAACTCTCTTTTACAAATTCCAATTAACCAAATCTCTTTTCACAAATCAAATTCTTAACTCTTTTTATTTCGACAAATCTTTCCTATTCTAATTAGCGAAACATTCCCCTCTGTTGTGCCCTCACTTTTTTGCTGGTTTCCCTGCTCTCTTTTTTAGCCGATAGTTCTTCCTCTCCATTTTCAAGTTGTTGATCTGCTGGCTAGCTGCTCTCCTTTCTTCCTTGGTAGCCGCTAAGATGAGGTCGCGTTGAGCCTCCTGGAGTTTTCCGCCTCCGAACCAGAGTGACGCTTCTTAGGAGGTGGAGGTGCGGGAGGGTCCGTAAGCGTAAGTCGAGGGTGACGTTGGCGATACTCTTCGATGGAATTGGGTCGAGGTCCGGCGGTTGGGTCCTGGATTGCTTCTGGCAGGGTTGGGAGAGGTCGACCAGTCATCTCAGGCGAGAGACAGAGAGGAGTGAGCCTGTTGCCTACGAGGGCAATTCAGTTCTTATTAGGTAGCTGACTACGAGGTCAGGTTACCTTTAGGAACGGAGTGCGTGAGCCTGGGCAAGAAGGTACGTGGCTGGGTGGTCTTTCTTCTCTGGGAGTCCTCGCTGGAGCCTTCAATGGGGTCTGCACTGGAGTCTTCTAAATGTTTTCGAAGGTGTCTTCGCTGGTATCTTTGCCGGGGTCTTTACTGGGATCTTCTCTGGGTTGTCGCTGAAGTTGTCTACTGGATTTTCTACTGGAGTTTGCACTGGAGTTGCTGGTTGGCTGGTCTTCTGTGACGTCCACCTCTGACTTTCTCACGATACACACTGCCTTGATTGAACTTTTCAAGCGCTATTTATATTGTAATTTGTGCTGTTCTGGCACTCTGGCTGATCGAACGCGATCGATGATTCCGCGAAATCGTAGCCATATGACAAGCTGGTGATCCAACATACTCAGTCGTTGACCCTATACCATTTGTACGATGCTGACCTATGTATTTGCACTCCACTTGCCGGCAATGATGACCATGGTGATGATGACCCTGAAAGTGCATAATTACCTCATTCCATTTGGTTTCCCCGACTTTGCATTCAACGATGGCCATGAATTTTCATTTTCCATGTGCATTCCATTGGTGGTGTCAGGTAAGTGCTGGGCCAGCGTTTTCCCATCGTGGGAAACGATGCACTTATGTTTTCATTTTTTCAGGCGGGTCAGGGGGGGGGGGGAGGCGGCTGGTGGGGATAATGCTGTTTACCATCAGTCGTCACGTGTCCGTCGAACGGTAAAGGTGTGACTTTGAGTGATCTTTATTATTATTCGTTGGTGAGTATAGACCCCAAATCGATTATCGTCGATTGTATGTATGTGCTAGTATTTCGTGTGTGCTTTTGTGTCCTTAACAATGTGATTATAATATGAGTGTTAGTGAGTACATCACAGTTCCAATATCTTAAGTCACACGTCAAGAATTTCATTAGAAATTGTGTCAAATGTATATATTACTCTGCCTCCCCGAATAACAATGCAGTCACTCTTCACCCTATACCAAAGGTGCCGATACCTTTCGATACTATTCATATTGATCATTTGGGTCCTCTTCCGTCCCTCATCTCTGCCAGAAAACATTTGCTCCTAGTAACTGATGCCTTTACAAAATATGTTCGGCTGTACCCTGCTTCTACCACTTGTACCCGAGAAGTAAAATCGGCCCTTATGGATTACTTCCGCGAATTCAGTCGATCTCGGCATTGTATCAGCGACCGGGGCACATGTTTCACCTCAACTGAATTCTCCGCTTTTCTAGACAAGCACAATATCCAACATATTAAGATCGCTTCTGGCACCCCCAGAGCGAATGGACAAGTAGAAGGTGTCAATCGTGTCATTAGCCCTATGTTGAGCAAACTTTCCGAACCCTTACGTCATGCTGACTGGGTAACAAAACTTCCAAAAATCGAGTACGCCCTGAATAATTCTACTCATAAATCAACAGGATATTTCCCTTCTCTCCTTTTGTTTGGAACTGAACAAAGGGGAAAAGTTGTTGATGAGTTAACAGAATACGTTGAAGAAAAAACCTCCGTAGACACTTCCGATTTAACCTATTCGTGACAGCAGGCTCATGCCAACTTATGTAAGGCTCAAGAGGACAATGTGAAACATTTCAGTAACCATCATCGTCCGGCTATCAAATGCTCCGAAGGTGATTATGTGGTTATCAAGAATGTGGACACTACAATGGGGAAAAATAAGAAACTCATTCCTAAATTTAGAGGACTTTATGTCATTTATAAACATGATCGCTATGTGGTGCGCGATATCGACAGATGTAGAGTGACTCAACTGCCTTACGACGGTGTTCTAGATGCGGCCAAGTTAAAATTATGGGTGGGCCAAATTTTCGATCTTTCTGATTATGGGTGTCTGATGTTTCTGATGCAACATGCCTAGGCTGAATCAAATATGTAATTAGTGATTACCACTGATGCCACTCTATGTTCCATGAGGGGCAACTTACGATCAGCCTGCAGTGAAGAAATCGGGGCGATTTGAAGTCAGTCTGGCCGAACTGTAAGCAACTTCACATTTATCGAAGTGCAATCGACTTCAATCGGATTAAAAAAAAAAACTCTGATTAAAAACTCTCCACCGCCAATGACACCTTATGTCTCCGTGATCGTCATTGGCTATGGAAAGTCGACCCATCGGGAGATGTGTATGTGTGCGTAGCGTCTCTTGCTTTGGCGGTAAGGAAATGCGTTTTTAGTTTTTAATAGACATCATCGAACATAGACGTGTTTTATTTGACTCCCGAAGATTGGCCCTCACATACAGAGACTTTTTGTCATCATATCTGCTAAGTTATTTTCTGATTCTATATATTTTCAAGGATTTCTACCATGAAAAATGATTGCTCCGCTGACTTTTTTTCTATCTTTTTTGACTCCAGCCCAGTCTGCGTCCGAATATGCTTACAAATTGCTATCATCACTCTTTCTGAATATTAGCCCTTATTTTTCGTTTCCATCATAGACCTCAAAACTCGTTTTGCTGCAATCCAATGTTGTTCTGTTTGATATTTAATACTTCTCCTTAGATAACTTACTGAATATTCTAGGTCTGGTCTTGAAATTACGGTTAAATACATTAAACTTCCAATTAATTCTCTATAGCGAGGTTGTGTTCGTTGTTTTGTATCATTTAATTTTTGTTTAGGTTTACTTCCATAGGCGTTTTCACTCCCTTACAATCTGTCATTCCAAACTTTTCTAGCATTTTGTGTATAGTTTTCCCGTATGATAACTATATTGCCTTTTTCTCTCATCAATGCCATTCCTAAAAATTTCTTTATTTCTCCAAGACATTTGGCGTTATATTGTTTCTTCAAATCTTCAATAATTGATAAATCTTTCCCTATGATTAATATGTCATCAACATAAATTATCAGCCAACAATCCTTTATATAATATAAACAATAATCATATTCTGATCGTTTAAAATCTCTTTGGTTTACACAATCACTTCTAGTATCGTTCCAGCATTTTGGAGATTCTATAAGACCATAAAGAGCTTGATTCAATTTTAGTACAGTGTTGGGTCTTTCCGATTTCATACCTTTTGGAAACCGTATGTAAATATTTTCTTGCAATTTACCGTTTTGAAATGCTGTTGGCATATCCAATTGATAAATACTTAAGTTTTCTTGTTTTCTTAATGTTGATATTCTGACCACAAGTGAATACACTGTGTCTAGTGAAGATTTTTTATTTGTTTGAAATCCTTTTGCCATAAGTCTTGCTTTTCTAGTTCCGTCTTCTTTAATTTTAAATACCCACTTAGTATCGATTGCTTTTTCATTTAGTGATAATTTCATTTCTTTCCACGTTTGTAGTTTATTTAGAGCTGTCAATTCTGTATTTACTGTTTGTCTCCCTGTTTCATCACTTACTGCTTCTTCATATGATGTAGGAGTTTCAGTTTGAGTTAATAGACAGTATGCTATATACGCTTCTTCATCTTTGTCTGAAAAAACCCTTTCATTATCTTTATGTCCGCTGGGTTTCTTTTTCATTCGTGATTTCTTTATTGTTTCATTATTGTCTTCTCCTGTTGATTTTGCATTTTTTTCACTTGATTCTTGTTCTTTAGCTTCTTGATGTATTGTATCCTTTTCTTAATCCTTATGTGTATCTTCTTCGTTATATTCATTTGTAGACGTTGTTATATATTCCTCCTCTGACTTTGGTCTTTCATCAAAGATAATATTTCTTGCAAGAACTATTTTACCTGCTTGTTCATCTCATAGTTTATCGCCTGAAAGACAATAACCCACCATCATTAATTTTCTTCCTTTTGGTTCGAGTTTATGACTTTGTTCTTTGGAGACATGAGCATATGCTATGCTGCCGAATACTCTCAAATTTTTGATGTTAGGTTTTGTGTCTTCCCATAATTCACTTGGTGATTTATTTCTCTGCACTTGGACTTCTATTTGTTACGTAGGCTGAATATAAAACTGCTTCGCCCCATAAATTCTTATTTACTTGTGCTTCAATTAGTAGAGTACGAGCTTTATCGATTAAAATTCTATTCATCCTTTCTGCGGTTCCGTTCATCTCTGGATTGCATGCTACTGTAAGTTAGTATGTTGGAGAACTATATCATTGATATCGCAGAATTCTTTAAAATCTCTCGAGGTGTATTCTCCTCCATTATTTGTTCTTAACTTTAACATGTTTCTGTGAAAATGATTAAATTTTCCAAGTACATCCGATTTTTGTTTAATAAGGTATACCATAACAAAATGTGTAAAATCTTCTACAAAAGTTACAAAATAATTGTTTCCATCCCATTTGGTTGGATTCATTGGACCACATACGTCACTATGTACAAGTCCTAATTCTTGTCATTGCCTAAAATGCAATCCTCACATAAAATATTTTCGATATTTTTATTTTTAATATTTTCTAATCCATCAACTTAATTTCATTGTGCCATTATATTTATATTACTCATACACAAATGTCCTAATAATCTATACCAAAGTTTTAACTGATTAGCTCTCTCATTCTTTTCTAAATAATTACAATGTGTTGCTCTACACATTTCTGTTCCTCATTCGCACAGTGGGCTATTAATATCTTTTTTACCAATCATGATTAATTTATTTTTGTTTTTGTTTATTACTTTTACTTTTGCATTTTCAAATATTTCTTTCATTTCATTACTTTCCATTTCTGAAACTGATAATAAATTTTTTCTCAAATCTGGTACATGTAAAACATTTTTAACGGTACAGTACTCTATTCCGTCATATGAGTTAATGTTTTTTGAATGTTACCTATACTTATTGTCTTTAAAGTACTACTTTTTCGCAGCAGAAATAAATTTTGGTTTGTTTAGTTCTATATAATATGTACAGTACTCTAATTAATTTGTGAGATGGTCTGAACATCCTGAGTCGATACACCATTCGAAATATCGTATATTTTGTTCATGCTCTTGAATGTCTTCTGTTCCATTGCATAGAAATGCTGACCTTTCAGCTTCTCTTTGTTGAATTGGCTTATAATTATATCTTCCATTCCTTCCTCCTCCTCTCCCTCTTGCAAAGTGATTGCCTTGATTATTGTTTGATCTACAGTCTTCATTGGAAAAACGCTGTCTGTAGTTTGATGTGTTGAAACTTCTAGACGGTTGGATTCAGGTTCTAAATTCGAATTTTTTGTCCTGGTTTTCCACAATTGTAACACAGGAAAGCCTTGGCTACATTTCGTTGTTCACTCTTATTATTTCTTTTTTGCTTTTCTTCCTCACTAATTAATCTTGTTTTAACGAAGTCATATTTTAAGTTTTCTATTGTTTCTATAGCTGTTATGACATTTTCGTAAACCGATAGCAGTTGAATGCGTGTGGCCGCATCAATGCAAGGCACATGTGGTGGTGGTGCAAGCCGACACTATCACCAATCGGTCGGCAGTCGGACCACAGCCATGACCAAATACGGATGGATGATCAACAACAACAATGATAATAAGTGAACAAAAATGTAATATGAAATAAAATGTAATTGTGTTAAATTAAATATTTATCAATAAAAATATTAAAAACATCGTTATGCCTAACTCCGTACGAGAATATTATAAGAGAATAAGTACATAATCACAAATCATACAAACACAGCCATATATGGTTGCCAACCACATGATATCAAAGTTCCAAATAAAGGAGTAGACATTATAAAAATATTTCACGGAAGTAAGTTGCATTACGCTAGCAATCCAACATACACACGTGGTCAAGAGGTATTTCCAAACAAATAAAACAAACAGGACAAACTGGAACAGTGGATCTATCAACATCGGAACTTCAAGATGAATCAAAAAATTTCACAAATGCAGTTAAACCAGCAGCATCCATAGAACCGCTCCTATACTGTACTTTACACAAATGGAATCACAATTTTTATTATCAGGTATAACCAACGATTCGACAAAATATCATCACATTTTAACTTCACTAGACCCACTACATCTACAAACGGTTTGCGACTAGAGATGTAGCAAACGAGTAGTATTCCTTACCGAGTACCGAATACTCACTACGATTCCGAGTATCCAATGAGTACTCGCGAATACTACTCGTTACCGACTACTCTCTCTCTTACAAGAAAGAGAGATGAGTGGCGGTACGTAATCGAGTGAGCGATTCGCTATCAGTGTGCGTTGATAGCAAATCACTCTCTCAAACACGTCTAGCAATGATTGGGAATGAATGTACATTCATGAACGAGGGTTTCGTGTGCGAGAGAATGTGTGAATGGGAATGTGAGAATGCGAGTGTGAGAAATTGAGAGGGACAGGAACTGGTCGAAATGAAACGAGTACTCGCGGATACTCGCGGATACTTTTATATGGAAATTTCCATATAAAGTGTCGACTGCTCAAGTAACGAATAGTGATCCGGATACTCATTGGGTAGTATTCGTTTCTTTGGGTATTTTCGGATTTTTGCATGGAAGTCATATAAAAATCAAGCGGGAATTTGGAAATAAAGAATTTTGGAATGAAATTATGACAATGAACTTCCCCTTTTTCGCTACAAAATTTGTTTAAATTGAAATTTATGTAGAAATGAAATGATGGTTTCATATTGGAAAATGAAATTCATAATGGAAAATTTGGTTTTTTTTGCTCGCTTTGTAGGAATCAGTTACTATGATGCGGATACAACGAATACTCGGTCATCAAGTAACGAATACATTCGATTACTCAGTTTTGAGTAGTTTTTACACCTCTATTTGCGACGCCATTGAAAATCCACCCGTCAATAATATGAAGGAAAAATTAAAATCACGAACCTTAGCTAGGGTTTACATCTATGAAAGGAATCGTGGAATCCAGCTAGTCGAAATTCGGTACAATTCACAAACATAATCATAAGATGTAATTTTGGTTTGGCTCTCGTGAGAAGAGGTTGTAAATACTCGTTTTAAGATTTTAGTTAATTTGAAAATTTAGTGCATTAATGTGCAAATTTACGTTGTTGCATTCTCTAGAAGATAGTTAATGTTCCCTGCTAGATTTTAACCCACAAAAATGGTTGAAATTCATAAAATGGGACATGTTACTTGTTCAACATCCACGACCAGAATGATGAATGTGGCACTCCGAGTAATTCGGACACACACACACTAAGAAAACGAACTCTCGGAATCCACATTGGGATTGGGATTTCTGGTCGACTGGCCACTCCTCTCTTGAACTCACCTTACATTCACTTTCCTGGATTCCTAGATTCCAGACTTACATTTGAACCGTCGCTCAGAAGAATTTACACAGTCCGACCAACATAAATTACGCGTTCTACATCGTGAAACCGATCTGGGCGATGCAAAACCATGACAATTATTAAGGAAATTGCGTGAACCATCCAATAAGACTTATGGTATATGGTAACAGCCGATGGTTACTTGTATAAAATCGCCGGCATGGTTGAAAAAATATTAGAGATAACTTCATTCCAGCAAATCAACGCAATAACAACGCCAGCTGCTAACGGTCAAATACAACTAAATACAAATGAACAAATTACAGCAATTCACAAAAGGATCGACGAACTAACAAAAAAATTCGAGAATTTTTCAAACTACCGTAGCCGTTCAAAGAGCCTCGACATGTCCAAACAGCGCAATTGATCCAATGCAAAAATATATCCATTTTGTATTATGATTTTTGATTTGGTGCAGCCTAGTCAATATAAAAAAAACCGAAGGGCGTAGTCAAGGTTCGCGCCGTAGATTTTCCGTGAAAACTTCGGGATAAAATTATAATATGTGTTTCCTTTTAGTATGTTCTTAAATGAATGTCTCTTATACAATGGTTATATAGAGTGGTACGGTGACAGAATAAATAAATCATAGGTTTACTATTTAACGCCGCTTTTTCATTGCTTGTTCGATGCTGCCGTATCCCTGACACTTGATCGGAACTGGAAATTTAAGGTTTCTTAAATTCGTTTTTATGCAAGCTTTCTCTGATTTGCGTTTTATTAAATTCCGCGCATATTTATGACACGTACAAAACGATAATTTTAGTTTTTCTCAGTTTTCAATTTGATACTTTTTTTTACTTATGTTATGGCAAATATGTTTATTGCCTTGTTTTAAGTCCTAATAGCACTTTTAAACACGTACAAGCATGTTCTATGCATACGGTTCACGATCGTTGTTATCGCATTATGAACGTCGTAGTTATAAGCGATTGAATTCTGACTGTTTATTTTACCGCAAGAAAGTTTGACTGGCTATCAGCGTAATTAACGTGCGAAAATGCGTTTTCACGTCAAAAAAGCTGGGGTGTGGCTGTGTCATGGACACGGCCGTGTGTTGAACGTGAATACGTTTATGTAACGGGTAATATTTCTTGAATAAAAATTTTGCATTTATGTATTTAGGACAAAAGCAAGGAAACAAATCAGTATTTTGTTACAATATAACTTTATTAATTATAGGTATGTGATACGAAAAGTACGACACAAATGGCATACAAGATACATCCAGATTTCTGGTAAACGTTAAATCAATACAGGTACTACCTAACGTTGTTGGAGAAGTTTCAATATAAAACAAATCGAACTCGCTGAGCATGAAGTCAGGCAATGAACAGTTTTGTGAGACATCAACATTAGAGTCTCCAACCATCATAACTGGTGTAGTAAGATCAGGCTCGTAATAGGGTATAATTTTAGCGATGTTTTTGGAATATTTTAACAACGATCGTATCATTAAGAGTTTAATATCTGCTAACGCTGTTGACGCTAACGTTGAAGATGCCATTGTCCTTTATGTTTACTAGACAGACATCACCTGCTTTTGGGTCTTTAATTTCCAAATAAATTTCCGAAATATCAATGTCAACTCTATTACAATCAGTAAAGCTATTGATGTTGCGATACATGGCGACTCCACCGGCTTTGACTTGATGATGATGATACCGCTACCGATAAAGTAGTAGCAATTTGTCTGTTCTTAGCGGTTTTACAATATGAAGTCAAATCAAGGCCAGGCACCGAAAAATGGGGATTTTTCACCAAATTTTGCCGATTTTGAATTTCAAAATCGAATTCAATCAACCAGGCTGGCAGAATCGCCAGCAACACAAAAATTTCGCCACGGCACAAAATTGTGCAAAAAACATTGACCATACGGTGACACCCTACAAAGGGAGCGTGTGTGACGCTCGCATGTGTTTGTTTCGATGAGAACCAAACGCATGCGGGCGCCACACACACTCTCTCGGTGGGGTGACACCGATCGTTGCCGTTCGGTTGTACAATCACATGTACTGGCGAAATTTTTGTGTTGCTGGCGATTCTGCCAGCCTGGTTGTTTGAATTCGATTTTGCAATTCAAAATCGGCAAAATTTAGTACAAAATAACCCCATTTTTCGGCGCTTCCCCCTCCGCCGCGCGCGATGCATCACTGATCTCGTTTATCCTAGTGATTTCTTTGATCCTTTATCTATCCAGTGGTATAATTTAATTTCGGATGTAGTGCATCGATTCGAAGCTACAACGCCAAACTGTATCCCCTGATTTTGTCATTAGTTTTTTTGGATTGCCCCCGTATGGTAGCAAATTTAAAGACGTATTCACGTCAAAAATTATAATAAGTGTTTCGTACTAATGTGTTTTTTAATTATTAATATCTTAAATACAATCATTATATATAGAAGTACGGTTACAGAATAGATACATCACAAATTTATTGTTTTGAGCCGTTTTTTCATTTTTTCTACGATGCCGTCGCAGCTCTGACAATGGCCCGGCACAAAACATTTTTGGTTTTTTAAATTTTTCTCCGATTTGAGTTTTTTACAATTTGGTGCATATTTACGACTCATATGAGACGACATCTTTCACTTTTTTTCCATTTTCAAATTCATACCAATTTTTATCTACATTTCGGCCAATTTATTTATTGTTTCACTTTAGGTCCTCGTACATCCTTACAAATCCTTTACAATGACATCCAAATAAACGTCCTGGGTTAGCGCGTTCTCACGTCACACTCATATATAACTTTACGCAACGCTAAAAACAACAATCATGCGTAGGGGCTTACACTAGCTCTATGACGTTACTGGCAAAACAAACGCCACACAGTAAATACGTACAAATATGCTCCATCCACTGTGACCTCAACCGTGTTTATCGCTTTATTAGTTTCGTAGTTATTAGCGATTGAAGAATGACGGTGTTTCGTAACACAAGAATGTTAGACTGGCTACCAATGAACATACTCATTGAGAAGAAAGACGTTTTCACGTCAACAGACGGCGAAAATCTAAAAAAAATACAGTCAACCGCTTCGTCTCACGCGACAATACAGTCTCATACATACAATAATAGACACAGTCACGAAGCTAAATGTCAGCTGCGTTTTCCATTTGTCTTATTTTCAACGTATCAGCACAATCAACTTTTTTGACATATTCAACAAATACAGTTTACCCTACCACCATCGACAAAATTTTTACTAGAAGTTCGGGGGTAGTATATCAAATTGTAACAAAACGGCAACCAATCCTTTCACGCGCATACCGTCTCGACAATGAGAAACTTAAGGCAGCAACAAAAAACCAAAAGGCGTATTCAAAGTCCATGATCATGATCGTGCCGTAGTTTTTCCATGAAAACGTCGGGATAAAGTTGAAATAAGTTTATAAGTTAATAAGTCATATGAGTCGATATCTTTCATATTTTCAAATTTTAAATTAACACCGATTGTTTTACTTAAGTTCCTGGTAGTTAAGCTCCCCATTTCACTAGCTCCCTCACCTCCGCACATAGTCCAGCCTCCGTTCTGCAGACTGTTCCCAAAGCCAGATCCATCATTGTGACCGAGCTTGTTCCATCTACATCAACGGATGACATCATTCGCCACATTGGAACGTCATTAGGGTTGCTGTTAATGTAAATAAATATGTGCGGCGTGCGGCGTTTGTTTTGCCAGTAACGTCATCGAACTAGTGTAAGCGCCTACGCATGATTGTTGTTTTTTAGCGTTGCGTAAAGTTATTTATGAGTGTGACGTGAGAACGCGCTAAGCCAGGACGTTTATTTGGATGTCATTGTAAAGGATTTGTAAGGATGTACGAGGACCTAAAGTGAAACAATAAATAAATTGGCCGAAATGTAGATAAAAATTGGTATGAATTTGAAAATGGAAAAAAAGTGAAAGATGTCGTCTCATATGAGTCGTAAATATGCACCAAATTGTAAAAAACTCAAATCGGAGAAAAATTTTAAAAACCAAAAATGTTTAGTGCCGGGCCATTGTCAGAGCTGCGACGGCATCGTAGAAAAAATGAAAAAACGGCTCAAAACAATAAATTTGTGATTTATCTATTCTGTAACCGTACTTCTATATATAATGATTGTATTTAAGAGATTAATAATTAAAAAACACATTAGTACGAAACACTTATTATAATTTTTTTGACGTGAAAACGTATTTTCGCACGTTAATTACGCTGATAGCCAGTCAAACTTTCTTGCGGTAAAATAAACAGTCAGAATTCAATCGCTTATAACTACGACGCTCATAATGCGATAACAACGATCGCGAACCTTATGCATAGAGCATGCTTGTACGTGTTTATCGTGCGGCGTTTGTTTTGCCCGTGAAGTTATCGGGCTAGTGTAAGCGCCTACGCGCGATTGTTGCAGATTAACGTTGGCTAAAACTGTAAATGAGGAAAGCGTGAAAACGCGTTGGGACGTGGATTTGATTGCCATTGCAGAGAGCTTTAAAAGAGCTATTAGGACCTCAAGCAAGGCAATAAACATATTTGCCGTAATATAAGTAAAAAACAGTATCAAATTGAAAACTGAGAAAAACTAAAAATATCGTTTTGTACGTGTCATAAATATCCGCGGATTTTAATAAAACGCAAATCAGAGAAAGCTTGCATCAAAACGATTTTAAGAAACCTTAAAGATTCCCAGTGCCGATCAATTGTCAGAGGTACGGCAGCATCGAACAAGCAATGAAAAACCGGCGTTATATAGTCAACTTGTGATTTATTTATTCTGTCACCGTGCCGCTCTATATAACCATTGTATAAGAGACATTGATTTAAGAACATACTAATAGGAAACACATATTATAATTTTATCCCGAAGTTTTCACGGAAAATCTACGGCGCGGACCTTGACTACGCCTTTCGGTTTTTGATCTACTTCTTGCTAACCTAAGTGGATTCGGCCTTAATATGCCATTCATGGATCTCTCTCCGCCGGCTGTTACCACCAAACTCTACGACGCCCTGCATTATTCTATCTCTCCTTCTACTCCGTTCTCGTCACCACCTATCATTCCCCATAACTAAAACCAAACATAAGATCATAGTGAGGTCAGAAATTATGAAACCACGATAAACCTTATAGTTTCCAAGTAGTACTAGGCGACCCATTAACATATACATATCAGGAAACTAAGAAGAAGTGCGATTAACATATAAAAACCGTAACACACTTGAGTGAGGATGACATGCGGCATAATCTGACAGTAAACAATCTGACAGACAGCGATCGACACGCGGAATAAATCTGCAACGCGAAGACAACTGCATAGCCGACACATGCAGTACATTAGTGTCCGGCAGTTGGCCAGCGCAAATGCAAAATGCAATTCGACGAAATATATTGAACACCAGCAAAGACACAAACAACAATGCATATTGCAATTCCGCGGATTGGATCATGCAAGAACGAAAACCAAGGGAAGTGCAACATACCGCAATTCGGCAAAAAGGGTTGGGAGCAGCCAACGACACAAAGGGAAAAATGCAATTTGGAAATCTTGCAGATATTGGAAACGTTGCAAAATGACGACAGAAAATTGAGAACCACTAACCTCATGGGAACTGAAACCATGGTCAATTTAAAAGTCAGCTAGACGTTAGCAATAATGGAGTATAATTAAATGGGGAAAACTACAATGGAAACCAGAGGAAATTGGACATCCAAGCTGAAGATAGGTCTGACCATCTGCAGCGCTATAAGACAAAAATTTTCTCATTACGCAACAATTCGGAGATCGTACTGGACACGTGGACCTCTGGACCTTCTTGTGAGATCAACAATTAGGTGAGTACTTAAAAACAAAAACATAACGGATGAACTAACTCTTCACCGTTGAGGTTCCAAACACGGTTCGAAAGAACTCAACGGGCAATTAACAATCTTAATTTAACTCGACGAAAAAAGGAATGAGTGATCCACGGCTTCAAGAGGCGCTACATAAAGATCCCAAAGCGGGGCCATGACCTATAACCCTTGAAGAGTACCGGGCTAGGCGAACGGGCCACAAAGACACCTGTGAGGAAAAACCCACGGGGAGTAAAGGCGATGTTTCTTCGTCTAATAGAGGACGCCAGGAGGAACCTAATGTTGGGTGTTGGGAACCAACAAAGAGCGACGAGGAGCCAAGAACGTAATGAACGTCTTCGCTACCGGCAGGAGAAACGACCAGCTAAAGGGGTCCAGAAGCATCAAGCACGAGTCGGGAACAAATGTTTCAAATAAAAATAAAGTTTGTAATAATAATAAAGTTAAAGGAATATGGTAGA
Source organism: Chrysops caecutiens (assembly GCA_963971475.1). Classification (NCBI taxonomy): domain Eukaryota; kingdom Metazoa; phylum Arthropoda; class Insecta; order Diptera; family Tabanidae; genus Chrysops; species Chrysops caecutiens. The sequence continues at coordinate 56,301,372 of OZ020567.1, read as the reverse complement.
TGTAAGCATTGCAAAGGAATTGTAATTGACTAATTGTAATAGTTTAAGAAGGGAATTGTATCGATTTATGGAAGTAATATATAAGAAAACGCGTAAGCCTAGATTTTGGAATTAAAAAATGTACTTGGGGAGATTTTGTAAGGTTTTGCCCTAAGAGGTTGGAAAACTAAAGGGTAATAAATTATAACATTACATTTGGCACAGCCGCAATTTAAAAACCTACGTTCGGGAATTTGATAGAAGTAATTTTGAAAATCATGAATTAAGTAAGTTTCAATTTGAAAAATACATGACAAGTACAGGAAGGAAACACCCAAGTATATTTTTCAACTACGGAAAAAAGTAAAGAAATAATTATCATTAAAAGAATAGATATAAATAGAAACGAATGTCATTAGAATAGTTCTCATAGTTTATGACTGAATAGAATTTACCTTTGATTGTGTAAATGAAACAAGAATATTAACCATAACGTGTATTAGAAATTGTATAATTGAAAAAAAATTAAGTAGCATAAAAAGAAAATTAAGAGCAAAATAAAACAACAGATTCACCAAAAACAAAAAGAAAAAACAAGATAAAAATATATACATTTAATATCAACAAAAAAAACTGAAAGGCCCAGTCAAGGTCCGCGCCGTAGATTTTCCGTGAAAACTTTGGTATAAAAGTATAATAAGTGTGTTTCTTATTAGTATGTACTTAAATCAATGTCTCTTATACAATGACTATAGAGAGTAATACGGTGATAGAAAAGATAAATCACATGCTTATTTTTTCATGCCGTTTTCATTTCTCCTTTAATGCTGCCGTTGCTCTGACATTTACTCGGAACTGGACACTTTAGGATTTTTTGAGAACGAATAGACGCAAGCTCTCTTTGATTTGCATTTTATCCGATTCCGCCCATATTTACGACTGACACGGGCCGACATTTTTAGCTGTTTTTCCAATTTTCAATTTATCTAAATTATCCGATTTTTACTAATACTTCAGCAACTATTTTTATAGTTTTACTGAAAATCTTCGTAGCTCTTCTCAAACTCTTTACAATGACACCCGACCGAACGTCCTACATGATCGCGTTCTCACGCTACACTTATTTATAGTTTTACGCAACGCTTATTAGCAATAATCATGCGTAAGTGAACTAGCCCGTTGACGTCACGCGCAAAACTTATACCACACGATAATCACGTACAGAATTTTTTTTATCCATTGTCACCTTAACAGTTGTTATCGCATTATTAACCTCGAAGCTATTGATGATTGAAACCTGAAGGTAAATTGTACCGCAAAAAAGTTTGACTGGCTGTCAGTGTACTTAACAAGCGAAAAGACGTTTTAATGTCAAAAAAACTACAAACATATTTTCGTAATAATATGTACTTTCATTATCAAACCACTGATTACAATGGTTATGGAGAGTAGTACGGTTGCAGAATAGATAAATCACAAGTGAATTTTTTTCCGCCGTGTTTTTCTTTCTTCGACGCTACCGTCGCTTTCACACTTGCTCGGCACAGAACATTTTTGGTTTTTAATATTTGTTTTGATGCAGGTTTTCTCCGATCTGAGTTTTTTACAATTCGGTGCATATTTACGCCTCATATGAAAAGATATCTTCCACATTTTTTATATTTTCAAATTCATACCGATTTTTGCATATATTTTGGAAAATTTTATTAATGTTTCGCTAAAGGCTAAAGGCTCTTTTTAATCAACGTCCTAGCTTAATGCGTTCTTACGCTACGCTCATAAATTTCCTCACACAACGCTAAAAAACAACAATCACGCGTGGACGCTTGCACAAGCCCGATGATGTCACGGCAAAAACAAGTGCCATACTATAAATACGTGCAAATATGTTCCATCCACTGTGACCTCAACCGGGTTTATCGCGTTATCAGCCTCGTAGTTATTAGCGATTGAAAAATGACGGTGTTTTGTAACACAAGAATGTTAGACTGGCTACCAATGCACATATTCAACGAGAAGAAAGACGTTTTCACGTCAAAAAAAAAAAATTGATTATGAATGTATGGCAAATTCCACGCCAAGGCTACCATTAAACAAACATTTAAGTAGATTCATGCGAAGAATCGATTCGTTCTCGTTACATAATTTTGAGACCGAAATCACGGACAATAGCAGTGACAAGGAGGTGACCACCGAAGAAGAAATTGATCAACATCAAAATAAAGAAGAACCATTACTTGTCCAGGGACCAGTAGATTCACCAGTAGTAAACGCTGAAGAAGAAAAACCAGACATATCAAGATAGAGAACACGCATTACCTGACCAAGGACCAGGAGATCTAGCGGCGGTGAACGAACAGCTACTCATGCAAGTCGGGGACCAAGGAAATACAGAAGGTACTCGTACTCCGCAATCAGAAATAGTACTACTACGACTCGTGAGGCAATACGTGAGAACAAATTCCTATCCTGGGACTTACACAGTAGAAAGTAAGCGGACAGATATAGAGAAACCGCTTACCGATAACCAGTCTAACATAGAAGACAAAGATAATAAAATGGCTAACATAAGTTTAGTTAATAATATATTATATAACAATGTACCAATTCTGGAAGGGGAAGATAGCCCACGCTAGCCGAATGAAGTTTAAAAATTGTGCACGTCTGGGATACGAAACTCTGACCGAGGTGCAGGATAAGATAATTTTGACAAGGTTATAAACAACACGCCTGAGGGGAAGAGCATGAGGAGTGGTGCAAACGGGGACAAATTACATACTGGAAGGGATATTCACTGCTTTAAAAACAAACCTATTACAAAGCATATCGTATATAACTCTTAACACCCAACTGAGAAACGTTCATCAACTACCAACGGAAACCTTGTTGGGGTATTTCCACAGAGTGAAGGGCCTCATTAATGCCTGCAAAAATGCCGCCGTCGCTAAATGTACAGATGGTGGAGATGGGTTAAAGGTTGAAATAGAGGAGGTAGCCTGAATTGTTTTAAAATGGGTATAATAAACCCCAACTACAAGTTTTACCTGCTCTAAGATGTAGAAAATAACGTTATCGCACTGGAACGTAAAATAGCAGGATTAGAGCAGACGGAACAATGTATGCAGCAAAACCTAACCCACCAAAATTACCTTGGGGAACAAACACCATTAATGAGACTAGGCATCCCTAACTAAGTACCAATAAACAACCATAACTATAATCAAGTTTACAACCCACCACCAACACCTGATAGAAATACAGGGTATAACCAATACCCAACAAGCCGACTCAATCAAGGACAACCAAGGAATTTCCAGCCACACGGAAATACACCCAACCATAACGCACCTCCAAGCAGACCGGATAGGTGACAGATAAGATGCAATTTTTGCCACAAAATGCCGAACTCGCCAGATGACTCCTTTCTGTTCCACATGCAGAGCGTACGATCATGAAAACAAGAACAGCGGGGCACAAAGGCCCTACAACCAGAACACCCAACGAAATTTCGGGAGAAATAACTGCAACACGCAACAAAGGAGGAATGAACCTCAACATCACCAAGTTAACCAGACAACGGCGAGCAGGATTAACCAGGCATGTAATTTGTGCTCGAACCCAAACCACACAGAAGATGCATGTTTCCTCCGAGAACGGTGGGAGAAACTACAGTTACAAATCCAAATAAGGGAACTGAAAAATAAGGGAACAAACCCAAATAAGGGAACTGGAAACAGGGACGACCGAGTGCACCGCGAGTCGTTCATAAAGGGGCAGGATTATAGGTGCGACAAAAGATATAATGCCAGCTCTGCCGATAATAGATTTACAACTAGACATTGCCAGAGAATGGAATTCAAAATTCATTATTGATACGGGATCAGAGATATGCTTGATTAAACATTTCGAAATAAGCAAAGTAAAGCTAAAAGATATAAACAAAAATGAAAGAGTAACTCTCAACCCTATTTCCGGAGAGATAGCATCCGAAGGGTCGATTGTGGGCCACGTAATGACGTGACAAGTTTGAGCCGCATATCGTGCGTATGATTGGGTATGATTTCGTAAGTAAATACTGCAACGTAGAAGGACCCGCAAAATGATTTAATTTCCCGCCGACAAATACGGGAGAAGAAATCGTCAGTCTAGATTGATTGATGTGAAAGCAATAGACGAATCAACTGGCCAAAACAACCCATTCATCGAAATCAAGCACGTATGTAACCGCAGGTTGCAAACTGCGGAGTGCAAACTTGTTCCGAACGGAGAAATAGGTTACGAAAAATAGAACACGTGTAATACCGAGCTAACCACTAAGGACCCTCACGAAGTAAAAGAACACTACTGGATATAGACAGATGGGTCCGAAACCAGTAAAGGGAAGAACGTACGAATTAAAGATCTACTACGTACAGTAGGCATAGAAGAAAACCTGAACAGTGAAGAGAAGAGGTCAATTGAAGGAATTATAAAGGAGTTTCACGATACCTTCCATCTACCAGGAGAAAAAAACCGAAAGGCCCAGTCAAGGTCCGCGCCGTAGATTTTCCGTGACAATTTCGGGATAAAATTACAATAAGTGCTCTTATTAGTATGTACTTAAATGAATGGTCTTTGTACAATGGTTATATAGAATAATAAGTCTAACATTCTTGTGTTACAAAACACCGTCATTTTTCAATCGCTAATAACTACGAGGCTGATAACGCGATAAAAACGGTTGAGGCCACAGTGGATGGAACATATTTGCACGTATTAAGTATCACGCACCTGGTTTTCCCATGACGTAATCGAGCTAGTGCAAGCGCCCATGCGTGATTGTTGTTTTTCCGCGTTGTGTGAGGATATTTACGAGTGTAGCGTGAGAACGCATTAAACTAGGACGTTGATTAGGATATCACTATAATGACCATGAAAAGAGCTACCAGGACCTAGAATGAAACATTAAAAATATTCTCCGAAATATATGCAAAAATGGTATGAATTTGAATATATAAAAAATGTGGAGCATATCGTTTCGTATGAGGCGCAAATATGCACCGAATTGTAAAAACCTCAAATCGGAGAAAACCCGCATCAAGCCAAATATTAAAAACCAAAATTGTTCTGTGCCGAACAAGTGTGAGAGCTACGGTGGCACCGAAGAAGAAATAAAAAAACGGCAGAAAGATATTAACTGGTGATTTATATATTCTGCAACCGTTCTACTCTCAATAACCATTGTAAGTAATGGTTTGATAATGAAGCATACTATAACGAAAATTTTGTTCTAATTTTTTTTACGTCAAAACGTCTTTTCGTTCGTTAAGTACAAAGTCAGGTGAAACTTTCCTGCGATACAATTTGCCGTCAGGTTTCAATCATCAATAGCTACGAGGCTAATAATGCGATAACAACTGTTGAGGTCACAATGGATACAGAATTTCTGTACGTGATTATCGTGTGGCATTAGTTTTGCGCGTCACGTCATCGGGCTAGTTCACTTACGCATGATTATTGTTAATGAGCGTTGCGTAAAATTATAGATTACTGTAGCGTGAGAACGCGATTATGTAGGACGTTCGTTAGGGTGTCATTGTAAAGTGTTTGAGGACAGCTACGAGGACTTGAAGTAAAACAATAAAAATAATCGCTTAAGTATTAGTAAAATCGGCATTAATTTGAAACTTGGAAAAACAATTGAAAATATCGGCTCATCTCAGTCGTAAATATGGGCCGAATTAAATAAAACGCAAACCAAAGAGAGCTTGCATCAAATCGTATTCAAAAAATCCTAAAGTGTCCAGTTCCGAGTAAATGCCAGAGCTACGGCAGCATTAAAAGGAGAAATGAAAACGGCATGAAAAAATAAGCATGTGATTTATCTTTTTTGTCACCGTATTTCTCTATATAGTCATTGTATAAGAAACATTGATTGAAGTACATTCTAATAAGAAACACTTATTATAATTTTATCCCAAAGCTTTCACGGAAAATCTACGGCGCGGACCTTGACTGGGCGTTTCAGGTTTTTTCAGTTCTTCTTTTATGCTGCCGTAGCTCTGACATTTACACGGCACTGGACATTTAAGGTTTTTTTAAATTTGTTTTGATACAAGGTCTCTTTTATTTGCGGTTTATTCAATTCGGCCCATATTTACGACTCATATGAGACGATAACGTTAATTCTTTTCTCAATTTTCAATTTAATACGGATTTTTAATTATATTGAAGCGAATATTTTTACTGTTTCACCTAGGTCCTGATTGCAATAAAACCCGTTTCAAACTCCTTACTCCCTACAATGAAACCCGAACGAACGTCCTACATGATTGCGTTCTCACGCTACACTGATTTAAAATTTAACACAACGCTCATTAAGAACAATCATGCGTAATTGCACTAATCCGATGACATCACGCGCCAAACGAATACAGCACGATAAACACGTACAGGCATGCTCTACACATTGTGACCACAACCGTTTTTATCGTTGTTACGAAAACATGTTCCTTGCAATAACGTTTTGTGTTCCTTTTTCTTCGTAACATGGGATTGAGAAGTGCTTGTCAGTAAGATCACTCAACCCCTTTCGATTTGATTTAAAGGTTCACTTTTTTGTTTTGAAATAATATCTTCAATGCATTTGCATTTTTAACTTTAAAACAGACAAACATTTGTAATTTCAACTGAGTAATTTTTAAATTTAATTAGTGTTAATAAATTCACATGGTGTAGATTGGTTGACATTCTCTTTAATTAAGTCAATTTAACTTTAAGTTAACATTTTCAGTTTAATTTTTTTTTGTTCGTTTGGTTTTGACTTAGATTAACTTCTGTTTAAAAATTTTAAGTTCCTATTTTAGAAGAGCATTTATTTAATTGAAATTTGGTTTTCACTTAGATTAAGATTTACATTTTAGAAGTTTACACTATAATTTAGATTCTTAAATTCTTAAATTTATAATTTTAAATTCTCAAGATTTCAATTCTTACATTTTCAAAGTTCACATTTTAATTCCAATTCTTCAATTCTCAAATTTATAGTTTTAAATTCTCAACGTTCACATTTTCATTTTAATTCAATTCTTATACTTTTTAATTTTCAAAGTTATAATTTTTATGCAAATCCAATTCTTATACCTTTAAATTTTTAAAGTTCACATTTTAATTAAAATTTTTAAATTATTAAATTTATAGTTTTGAATTCTCAAAGGTCACATTTTAATTCAAAGTCAATTCCTATATTTTTAAATTTTAAAAGTTTTATGTACACATTTGTGTTGGTAGTTGGGATCCTTTTCTTCCCTTTCGCTAAATGTTTTTTTTTCTGCAGAATATATGTTTTTTAATTGGGTTTTGGTGTAATTGATGTAACTACTATGGATAGTGTATGTTAAAGAGGGGTTTTGAGATATATAAATATATATATATTTTTTTAATGTTTTAGGGTATAAAGTTATTTGGGTTTAGACCGACGGTACTTATTGAGAACTGGCAAGCGAATGTTAAGGTTGTATTCGGATCTGATCTAAGTATGATAACTCATTCACAATAGTTCGGGAATTTGAAGATCTACAGGGAACCGGATTAGGAATCACTTTAAACTAAAATACTTAAAATACGCCGTGAATTCGTTATCAATTAACGTAGAGTGCGATACATGTATTCAAGGTATTAAAAGACTGCTTTTGATGACCATGAAATGTATATTTAACAATAATTCTTAGAGGCTTCGGAACCGAGGAATTCAGAAGTTAAAGTTTCGTTCCCGACAGTCTTAGAGGAAGAAAAGAGGAAATAAAAGGGAGGAGAAAAGAGAGAGAGACAGAAGAAAAAAAAATTAAATAGATAAGGAATAAGTCTAAACTTGAACATTTTTCATATGTTTCAATATGCATTTATGTTAGATTTTAAACTAACGCTACCATATACTTATTATGAGCTGACAGAATTTTAATTAGAGATCATCAGAGAATTTGAGATTTGAGGTTCATAAAATTTTTTGTGCCTTGTATTTGTCAACCATAATTTTAAAAAAACGTATCTGTCAAAGATTGTGCACAAGAAGGGGAGAACAGGCAAGCCGAAAATTGAGTGAGTAAAAATTTTGTAGTCGATGGAATTTCAGGTAAATTGTCAAGATTGTAGATTTGCTTATACGATTTTGATAGAGTTCATGGAGGGGGTATGTTGAATTTTCTTATAAGTTTGTTAACTAAATGGAACTTTCACTTTAATTTATATGGAGAACCCGAAGGCAGATCAAAAGGTCCTGATCCCAATAATTATTAAAAAAAGAGAGTATTACATTCTTAGACTTTTTGTTGGGGTGGATCTATTTGTTCAGACTTTTAGGAATTACGAAGATCCAATTAAAAGACCTTATGAAGTTCCTTGTTGTACATCTCATTGGATCCCGTACTTGATTTTGGAATGGCTACGTCGGAGTATTCTAGATTTCGATGATCTACATGAATATCTCCTTTTGACGTAGAGGAGCCGTGTTACCCTGTTTTTAGGAACAAGGACAACCAATTTAGTCAGTGATTGTTATGGCAATCTTATTGCCCAATGTAACACCTGGTTGGTTGTCTGTATCATCGACTATTTCACCTCTGGCCAGGTTGCAGCTGATGTCAGTCTCGACCTGGGCCTTGGAATAGTCAGAATAATTTTTGTTTTGCCTAACAAACAGGTTAATGATCTTGGGCTTTCCTTTGCCGATGGTAGATTTAAGGTAGATTCCTCCTGACTTGGAACTTCGGACGTATTCTCATCTTAAGGAATGTGGTAGCCCACATATTGTAAGAAAGCATCATTGCTGGGAGCTCCAAGGCTTTTCCCAGTTTCAATGACTTTTCCTTACTTCACGTAATTAGTCTTTTAATTATTTTGTATTTTAGTTTTGTAAAGGTTTATATTTATTAGGATCGGTCGACGATTTTTGGCTTCAGATTATTATTGGACTTAGGACTAGATTGCGGCCTAGACTTCGATTAAGTTTTCAGGTTTCAATGGAGATTTAGATAAGTATTAGATCTTTGATTTTTGATTTATACCGCGTTTACACCGACCGAAATCTAGTAGATTAAGCGACTTGAGAAGATTTAGCAAGAAATCATGCTGAAACCTCCATGATTTACTATACATTTTCGAAATCTTCTCGGGAGTAGATCAATTCGAAATCCACACTTAATCACCTCAGTGGCACCATCTACGTATCCGAAGTGAGTTCAATTGGTTGTTGTGCGCGATGTTTAATTTCATTATGTGGCGCGGTTTTTGATTTTGAGAATTTATATAAAATTTTAAATTTATTTAATAAAAAAATAATCAATAGGGGCAAGGAAAGGCAAGGACTATTGTCCAAGATAGTTTTGTAATAGATTTGAAGCAAAACAGAACCACAAAACACTACAATTTCACATGAAAATGTCGAAGTGTCAAACGAAATCTCCTCACTGGCGGTGTAAACGGGCGAGGAGATTTATCAAATCATCTCACGAAATCTACTAGATTTTGGTCGGTGTAAAGGCGGTATTAGATAGATTTTAAATTATGTTTGAACTTCGATGTTGATTTCGCTTTATAACTCTGATTATTAAATAGATTTTGACGGATTAGGAGGAATTGGATTTTAGATTATTGATTCGTTCTAGTAAGAGTAAGAATTTTTTCTTTGATTTGATTTTGTTTCACAAAGGTTTAGATTTAGATTCGCTTTGGGTTAGGATTAGAACTTGATTACGATTTAAAATTGTTGTCTTGATTTTGAGATGCGTTCAGATGCTGGATTTCGACTTGGATTTGAACAAATGTTGGATTTCTGAATTTAAAGCTTAGGTTTCGATTGGGTGTGGACTTTTAAATTTGGGTTTCGATTTTATATTTGGAATACTGATTTAGATAAATTTTATTTAGATTTGAATTAAGATTTAGAACTTCGATTTGGCTGGTAGTATTTATTTAGTATTATAATGTTCCTGCACAGATTTTTTAATTATAGTTAACGTTTGTGTTTCTCCGTTCGCGTTTTTTTTTTTTTTTTTTTTGGAATGAAGGGAGAAACATTAAAAATTATATCTCATTGGGGTCGTTTACTGGCTACCTTTCTTTGGTCCTCGAGAGGTAGTTTGGTCACGTCCTTACGAACCTTTTAAGACGTTTTATAAACGAAGTTAGTGTCATTCACGACTATGTTTAAGGTTGTTTGACAAAGTTTTTGTTTTCCTTTTTTTTATTAGCGGAACGGAAGAGAAAAAACCGAAAGGCGTAGTCAAGGTCCGCGCCATAGATTTTCCGTGAAAACTTCGGGATAAAATTATAATATGTGTTTCCTATAAGTATGTTCTTAAATCAATGTCTCTTATACAATGGTTATATAGAGTGGTACGGTGACAGAATAAATAAATCATAGGTTTACTATTTAACGCCGCTTTTTCATTGCTTGTTCGATGCTGCCGTATCCCTGACACTTGATCGGAACTGGGAATCTAAGGTTTCTTAAATTCGTTTTTATGCAAGCTTTCTCTGATTTGCGTTTTATTAAATTCCGCTCATATTTATGACACGTACAAAACGATATTTTTAGTTTTTCTCAGTTTTCAATTTGATACTTCCTTTTGCTTATACTATGGCAAATATGTTTATTGCCTTGCTTTAAGTTGTAATAGCACTTTTAAACACGTACCAGCATGCTCTATGCATAAGGTTTGCGATCGTTGTTATCGCATTATGAGCGTTTAAATTCTGAGTTTATATTTTACCGCAAGAAAGTTTGACTGGCTATCAGCGTAATTAACTTGCGAAAAGACGTTTTCACGTCAAAAAAAGTAGAATAAGTGTTTCGTACTAATGTGCTCTTTAATTATTATTCTCTTAAATACAATCATTATATTTAGTAGTAGGGTTACAGAATAGATAAATCACAAATTTATGGTTTTGCGCCGTTTTTTCTGATATTCTTCATTGCCGTCGCAGCTCTGAAAATGGCTCGGCATTAAGCATTTTTGTTTTTTTTTAATTCAGTTTGATGCAAGTTTTCTTCGATTTGAGTTTTTTGCAATTCAGTGCATATTTACGACTCATATGAGACGACATCTTTCACTTTCTTCCATTTTCAAATTCATACCAATTTTTATCTATATTTCGGCCAATATATTTATTGTTTCACTCTATGTCCTGGTACATCTTTACAATTCCTTTACAATGACATCCAAATCAACGTCCTGGCTTAACGCGTTCTCACGTCACACTCATAAATAACGTTACGCAACGCAAAAAACAACAATCATGCGTAGACGCTTACACTAGCTCAATGACGTTACTGGCAAAACAAACGCCACACAGTAAATACGTACAAATATGCTCCATCCACTGTGACCTCAACCGTTGTTATCGCTTTATTAGTCTCGTAGTTATTAGCGATTGAAGAATGACGGTGGTTGATAACGCAATGACGGTGTTTGGTAGACTGGCTGCCAATGTACATACTCAACGAGAAGAAAGACGTTTTCACGTCAAAAAAAATTTGTTTTAGTCTTCCATTAATAAAGAGATCCTTGCTAACGAAATCGTAGGTTCTAGAAAATGTTCAAACTTTCCCAAAACGTATTTATGTTTTGGATTCAAAACTATTTTAGGATTCTTAAAAACTATAAAATATATATAAAACTTTCTAAGCACATAACACAATGTCTGTGTTATCTTCATGATAATGGAATACAATATATTGATCATAAGGTAAATGTAAATACTATAGTATAAATTATTTTATATGTTTATAATGGTAGGGGATAGAGAAAGTTGTGGATAGCTATTCATTTCTGGCAATTTTGTGAGCAGTATTTCAACGCAAAATATTCAAAAAAAAAACTTTTTCCGATTCAGCTAACTTAGTTTTAATGGTGTTAATTTAATTTTAAGAGTTTTAAGAGAAATATTATTTTGTATTTACATGTTTCTTCAAGATAGAATAATTAAAGATTAAATTTTTTTTTTATTAGATCATCTTCTCAAAAAAAAATTCAAATTCAAAATTCGTTTAAAGAGCTTAGGTTACTTTAGCCAGCTTTAAAGTTGTCAGGTGAACTATAGATTTCAAGTTGGGATTAAAGAGATTTAAGAAGAGTAGAATCATAACACAGAGAACGAATTTGGAAAGGATCCCACTTTACAACCTTCTCACAATTGTTCTTAATTCTATATATATATATATGAATATGAAAAAAAATTTTGAATTAAATTACGCTGACCTTATTATTGATTCTGGTTTCAGTGATGTTGAATATGGATATGGCTGGGACTGGATATACTGGATCTCTGGATACTCTGGTTGCTCGATCTCTGGATACACTGGATAAACTGGATACCATCAGTTGTGGCATCCCACCGCAGCCACCAAAATTTATATTACGAAAACATGTTCCTTGCAATAACGTTTTGTGTTCCTTTTTTTTCGTAATATGGGATTGAGGAGTGCTCAAGTTAGATCACTAAACCCGCTTTGGATTTGATTTAAAGGTTCACTTTTTTGTTTTGAAACAATATCTTCAATGCATTCGCATTTTTAACTTTAAAACAGACAAACATTTGTAATTTCCACTGAGTAATTTTTAAATTTTGTTCGTTTTAACAAATTCACATGGTGTAGATTGGTTGACATTCTCTTAAATTAAATCTATTTAACATTAAGTTAACATTTTCAGTTTAATTTTTTTTTTGTTCGTTTGGTTTTCTTAGGTTAACTTCTGTTTAAAAATTTTAGGTTCTTATTTTAGAATCGCACTTTTAATTAATTTAATTGAAATTTGGTTTTCACTTGGATTAAGATTTATATGTATTTTAGAAGTTCACTTAAATTGTTAAATTTATAATTTTGAATTCTCAAGGTACACATTTTAAATCAAATTAACTTCTTATACTTCTAAATTTTCAAAGTTCACATTTTAATTCAAATTCTTAAATTCTTAAATTTATAATTTTAAATTCTCAAAGTTCACATTTTAATTCAAATTCAATTCTTATATTTTTAAATTTTCAAAGTTCACATTTTAATTCAAATATTTTTTATACACCAATTTATAATTTTATATTCTCAAGTCAGCCAGCAGGTCGTCCTATCGCGAGTCCGACTGCCTGCTGGCTGCCAACTCGGCAGCGCGACCTCTTGGTCCTTGTTAAATTTTTTATTTTTGTATGTAACCAGTTGTTATGTATTATGGTTTCTTGGTTGTTAGGTTTGTGTTGAAAGTAGGCTTTACACAATCTTTTTGGTTGGTTCACTTAAAATTTATGAGTGTTTATGTACAGCTTGTAATTTTCGTTCACAGCTATGAATTTATCTAACCCGAATATCAAGAAACCATTCATTTATCCTTTATATAAATCGATCTACAATTATTTGCATATTGCTCTAAACAATCCAATTCTCAAAGTGATCATTCATTTATTCTTTGTATAAACCAAGCTACTATCATTTACTTCTCCAATTCTCAAAGTAGTCACTCATTTATCCTTTATATAAACCAAGCTACTATTATTTACCTATTGTTCTATACAATCCAATTCTCAAAGTGATCCTACATTTTCAGTGTAGTTATCAGTGCATAGTGGTGATGGCTAGGTCTGGTGGTGATAGTTATGTTGGATGGTGATGGTTATGCTTGGTGTGGATGGTTATGCTTAGTGGGGATGGTTATTTTTGGTAGTAAGTATAGTATATGATTGATGATTCATGTCCTACGTTTTTTAGTTTCTCTTGTGTACGGGTATGGTGAGTGCAGTGAAGAATTTGTCACCTATTCTAATTTTACTTCTTTTTAGGTTAACCTTGTTTTTCACAACATCCTCACTCCCCTGCTTGACTGCCAAATCGCCCGTTTATATTGCGATTTGAACCGCGATCCAGATCCATGAAAGACCAACTTTCTATTCCTTTCAATTGATTGCAATTGATCTTTCATGGACAACAGAGGAGAAAACGATTCCCAGGGAATCAATGGACAACGCACGAAAGACCAATTCTTCCGATTTCATTTCTGTATTCATTTACAGAATTGATCTTTCATGCGTTTTAGTGGGCGGATGTCTCTGGGAACAACAGATGATTGTTAGTTCCCAGGGAATCAATGGAGCGGCAGAACTGGATCGCTGGTTATAAATTTTTTGCTGGCGAGATCCCGTATTGCCACGCACAAATGATACCGGTGGTCGTGAGGAAATTTATATGTATATTTTTATTTAAATTTTCGTGTTTGAAAATTTATTTCCATAGCATCCTATTATTAGCCTCGTAGCAATTTGCGTTTAAATCGGACCGTATATTGCACCGCAAGAAAGTTTGACTGTCCGTGCACTTAATGGGCGAAAAGACGTTTTTACGTCAAAAAAATTGCAACACAATGTTCGTGCTAATTTGTACTTTAATTATTAGATTATTAATAGCAAAGATTATGGAGAGTAGTAACGTTACAGAAAAGATAAATCACAAGTTGATTTTTTTGCGCCGTCTTTTCATTTCCTCTTCGATACCCCCGTAGCTCTCACACTTGTTCGCCACTGAACATTTTTGGTTTTTAATATTCGTTCTGATACGGGTTTTGTCCCAATTCGCCTCATATGAGACGATATCTTCCACATTTTTTCCATTTTCAAATTCATAACGATCTTAGGTTATATTTAGGAGAATATTTTTATTGTTTCACTCAGGGTCCTGATAACACTTTTTGTGTTTTTTACAACGATACCCTGTTATGAAAATTCTACATTTCAACTCTTGAAATGTTGAATTTCATCTGAAATAATTTTTAAAAGTGTTGTTTTGCCTGTGAGGTTCTTTCGAACCATGTTCAGGACGCTGGAGATATGGGGCATTTAGCCCGCTTTACCTCATGATAGATGATTTTCTTCCCTGTTAGGCCTCGAGGCCAGGTCAAGTTGTTGAGGGGATATGGCCTTACGGCCAATTTACCCGAGTCAAAGAAACACACTCGTTCGAGGAGCCGTAGTGTATTTCTGACTAACTTCTGTACATTTTTGGGCCTTAATTTATACTTAAATCTAGCTTACTCGCTACTTTTCCCTACTTCTTATTTTCCTAGAACTTATTCTGGTGAAATGCAATTTCCGTCGATTGGGTCATTGATCGGGAATTATTGAAACCGATCAATGTTCCAATCGACGTTGACCTAATTTCATTTTCATAAATTTCATGACTTTGGCGAAAATTCCACACGCTTAAATTTTTCCGGAGTCAGCGGAAATGCCGACTCGGAAAAATATTTTTCAAAACTGCATTTTTACCTGAGTCAGGTGTAAATATTTTTTAAAATATTTGATGACCTTCCCAAGGGTTAATGTCTTTATGGAACGTCATGGTTCCCTTCAAAGGAACCCAAATTTTGGTTCCTAACAACCGTAACCAACGTCCTAACTTAACGCGTTCTCACGCTACGCTCATAAATATCCTCACATAACGCTAAAAAACAACAATCAAGCGTGGGCGCTTACACTAGCCCGATGACGTCACGGGAAAAGCAAGTCCCACACAATAAATGTGTACAAATATGCTCCATCCACTGAATGACGGTGTTTTGTAACACAAGAATGTTCGACTGGCTACCAATGGACATACTCAACGAGAAGAAAGACGTTTTCACGTCAAAAATTGAGCCACACCACGATACTCACGCACGAGGCAAGGAAAAAAGAAAACCAGGTGCCAGTAAAATGTAAATTGTACAAGCTGCCGGAAACGCAAAAAGGAATTGGAGGAGTTTTGTAATTGTCACTGATGAAGACAACATATGGTTGTCGAAACAAATTTGTCTGGCATACATTTTTTTTTTTTTTTTTTAAATTTTATTTTATTGGATCTTTCTCTATAAGAGAAAATAACAATAAGGATTCAACTCTTAAAACTAAATAACTTTTTTATGTACTGCGGGGGCAGGTACACACACGGTTTGCAAATTTTAGACCAACTTTATAATGTCAATGTTTTCCTCACTAGTCGGGACGTTGATCTTACGTTTTTCAGGTCTCTCGCGACTGGATTAGGATGCTGTTCAATCCTCCTTCTGTAGCGATTTCTTATAAGTTCCAGTTCCTCTTTAACTCTGTTAACATTCACATCTCTGTGGATGTTATCGTTCCGTATGTACCAGGGAGCGCCTACGATCCTCCTAAGTATCATGGATTGCTGACGCTGAATTTTGTCGATATTGCTGTTGCTTGCGGATTGCCAAAGTTGGCAGCCGTAACTCCAAATGGGTTTAATTAGTGATTTGTACAACTGGATTTTATACTCAAGTTTTAATTTGGAGTGTTTGCCGATTAGCCAGTACATGGTTCTACTCATAATTTTCATTTGGTCTCTCTTTGACTGGATGTGCTTAGTCCACGTTAATCGTCGGTCGAGGTGGAATCCTAGGTATTTTACATCGTCCTTCTGTGGAATTATGACGCCGATTAAATGAATTTGAGGGCATGTTTTCTTATTCAGGGTGAATGTTACGTGGACGCTTTTCGGTTCGTTAATTTTGATGTGCCACATTTTAAACCAATCCTCTAAGGTGTGTAGGTGTGCTTGGAGATCAGCTGTTGCTACACGTGGATTTTTATGTGTGCAGATCACTGCCGTATCGTCAGCAAATGTTGACGTTAGGACATTTGTGGATGTTGGAATGTCGGCTGTAAATATCAGGTAAAGGATTGGTTCAAATACACTTCCTTGTGGCACACCCGCGTTGATGGGTCGCTCTGATGAGACTGCATTTTTGTAGCGTACGCTGAAGGATCGACCATCTAGGTACGATTTGATGAGTTGATGCAGTTGTGGCGTTTTTTGTTGGATTTTGAGTAAAAGACCGTCGTGCCACACATTATCGAATGCCTGGGCAACGTCTAAGAATACGGCGGAGCAATAGTTCCGTCTTTCGAAGGCTTCGCGAATGTGCGCTGTTACCCGGTGAACTAGCTCAACTGTACTATGTTCGGCCTGGAAACCAAATTGGTGCAGCGGTACGTGCTCCTTGATTTGGGGTAGAATTATCTTCAGGGTCACTTTCTCGAAGAGTTTAGAGAGGATCGGTAGCAGGCTGATAGGTCTATAGGAACCTACGTTAATTGGCTCCTTTCCTGGTTTTGGAATCATTGTTATCACACAAAATTTCCAGGTTGTTGGAAAAAGACCTAGCCTGAGTATTGAATTGAAGATACGAGTCAGTCGTCCTACTGCTGATTCTGGTAACTCTTTCACCATTTTCCCAGTTATCAGGTCGTGTCCTGGGGATTTTTTTTCCTTAACATCCTTCTCTATAACGTGTTTCACAACCTGGTATTTGATTTTTGGTAGTTTCACGACTCGAGTACTTTGAGGGGCGTCTTGGGGTAACCTGCTGCTACCTGGATTCGATTGGAAAACGCTTTCTAGGTGGTCAGCGAACTCCTTACTTTTTTCTTCGGCACTTCTCGCCCAGTCGCCGTTTACTTTCCTTATCGGAGGATCATGTGTTTGTGGTCGCTTCATGTTCTTTGTGGCTCGCCATAAGGAGTAATTTGTTTCAGAGGTCGGTGTAAGTCTCTCTAGGAATTCGTGAAGACTAGATTGACTTTTGTTGTATAGAAGGCCTTTAAGTCTCTTGCAAGCTTCTAAGAATTCCCTTTTGGAAGAGGGCGATCGGTGTTGTTGCCACTGCCTTCGCAGTTTACGTTTTTCATGAATAGCGGCTATAATCTCGCTGGATATGATGAATCTGCGACGATTACGTCTTCCGAAAGGAGCAGGGGGTGGTGTTGCCAAGTGTGCTGCGTTGACCATCATCTGGGTGAAGTTTTCAATGTCTAAGTCGATGTCCTTCTGAGAGATATGTGGCGTGTAGTGCCCCAGGTGTTCAGTAATATACTTTTTGTAATTGATCCAGTTGGTTCGGTTTGTGGTTAGTTGTGGTAGGGAAGGTTGTTGCAGTATTTCATCTTCTATACAGTATTCCAGTAATACCGGTGCATGGTCGGAGGACAGATCAAGAAGGAGGGAGGATCGTATTCTATTTCTGTTTATGTTTTTGGTGACGGTATCTTTCGTCTATCGGATGGCCAATATGTTGGTTGGCCACAAGAAGCAATGTCGTATCCGACGATCGCTTTCATTAGTTGTGATCCTCTGGATGTTGTTAGCCTTTAGCCCCAGTACTGGTGTTTGGCGTTGAAGTCACCCGCCGCAATGAAGTGGTGGCCCAATTGTTTAAAAAACCGGCTGAAGTCATCTGCATTAATTTTGTGATTAGGTGGGCAATAGACGGATGCAGCAGTTAGTTTGAGATATCCAATCTCAATGCATAT
Organism: Chrysops caecutiens; assembly: GCA_963971475.1. NCBI lineage: Eukaryota > Metazoa > Arthropoda > Insecta > Diptera > Tabanidae > Chrysops > Chrysops caecutiens. Next base: position 56,283,069 of record OZ020567.1, on the reverse strand, counting down.
AGAGGTTGCTTGTAGGTGGAGCTCCCTATGTTTGTAAAACGGATAGTGCGGAATTTTTTCTTTAATGAGTACTGCTGTCCCCCCGTGGCCTTTTCCGAGCGGGTGTTTCGTGTCGTTGAATGAATATCCACTGATTCTGAAGTTGTATTTGTCAGTTAAATGTGTTTCTGACACTAGTAGGATATCTATGTCATGTGTTTGAAGGAACAGTTCTATATCTTGTTTATGTTGGTTGATTCCGTTGGCATTCCAGTGACAAATTTTCAAGCAATTTATCTTGAATGTTGGAGTTGGTTGATAAGGGTGTTTTGGTTGCGGACCAGTTCTTGGAGGATATTTTGCAGAGTAGTCAATTGTTGCATCATCATTTGCATGAAAGTTCCCAGCGTTTTCTCTAAACTTCCGGATAGATCACTTGGGAGTTACTTGTGTTGATTCGACAACGCTTCTCTGAAAGAAGTGCTAGGTTTGCTGGACTGTGTTGGCTTGCTAGACTGTGCTGGAGTTGGTTGGGTAACAAAAGAGGGCACTGGTATTGGTTTTTGTATGGGTTTGCTTTTGTTTTCGCGAGATTTCCGCAGTTCGATGTATACTGGGCAACCTCTATAGTTAGCTGTGTGTTTTTCGCCGCAGTTGCTGCACTTTTGTTTCGAGGGGTTCGTTTACAGGGCAATTTTGTCCCAACGTTGGTAGGTTATTCATTGTGGATGAATTTGGCCCTTCTATGGTAGCGAGCATGATTTTTTCCGGGACTCCCAGGAGATGCTCCGTTTCCATACGTGCTGATGTTAGAGCATGTTCCAATACACTTGGTTGAATCACAGGTTTATTAGGAGTGGGTGGTGGCGCGTCCTTTTTCGGTGTCTGATTTAGGCCCATTCTAATTACGATTTCTTAACTTGTGTCCTAGTTAATTTTAATTTTCTTTAATTTTGTTTACTTTAGTTTGACACTGTCCGATAGCAACGGTTCATTTGTTCCGTTAACGTTTTTCAACACAACGTTTCACCCTTAAAAATTCAAGTTCGAGTTGAAAATTCACTTCTTCAAGTTCGAGTTCAAAATTGACTTGTAAATACTTCACTGTACAAATACTTCACTGTTATATTCCATTCACATTTTCACTGTTGCCAGTTACATTAGTGACATTACATCGTTTATTTATGATGGTAAGATTCACTTACATTGTATGGAGTTGTCTGACATAGATGAAATAATAAAAATAGCGTATTATTGGAACCATGTTTTTTTAAATCTTAAATTTCAAACAAAAAAGTTTTTCAAACGCTTTATCAATTCCGCGAACAAAAACAAACCCAAAAAAAGGAATTATTACAGAGGAGATGCACCAATTGCTAAATTAAGGCATTGTCGAACCCAGCTGGAGTCAGTGGAACCCGAAAAAACCGGGACCTGATGGGCTGAAAAAATGGCGAATTGTAGTAGATTACAGAAAGTTAAACGAAGTAACAATAGGAGATGCATATTCTCTACATAGGATAAAAGATATCCTAGATCAGTTAGGTAATGCTCGTTACTTCTCTGTACTCGGCCTCGCCAGCGGCTACCACCAGATAGCAATGAAAGCTGAAGGTCAGGATAAGACAGCGTTAAGTACATCCTATGGCCATTTCGCTTTTAAAAGAATGCCTTTTGGATTTAAAGGGGCACCATATACGTTTCAAAGACAAATGAACCATGTACTAACGGGACTCCAGAGGTTACATTGTTTTGTGTACCTAGACGACATCGTCACCTACGGCAGTAATTTAGCAGCCTCGGACGAAGAAAAACCCATCGCTTACGCGAGTCGAACGTTAAACCTATTCTACAATAGAGAAAAACTATTCTACAATTGAACGAGAGTTACTGGCTATAGTTTGGGCCATAAAAAATTACCTGTACGGACGACCATTCACCGTATACACGGATCATAAGCCCTTACGAGAAGCCATATGAATAAAAAACCCAACAAGTGGAATACTGAGGCTTTGGCACAAGTTGTCAAATCACACGTATGAAATAAAGTATTAGGAGGGGAAAAAGAAGAGCAATGCGGACGTTCTTAGTAGAATTCCATACGAAGTATTAGTTATGACTCGCCGACAACCCAAAGAACAGGCAGCAGGCACGACTGGTACGAATGATACCCTGGCAGGAGAAGAACGTACTATAGAGAAAAACAAAAAACAACAGGGAGATGAAGAAGAACCAACACCAAGAGTCTTAACGGATCCCCAAGACATAACAACTATATAAGCTGATGGTCACGATGCACCGTTCGGAGGACATCAAGGGATACAAAAGACCTACCAACGGTTGAAACGGGAGTTCTATTGGAAGGGCATGATGCGAGACATAGCTAAATACATAAAAAGTTGCAAAAAATGTTAACTAAATAAATTAAGCCAGGAACACCGAGAACCAATGTTAATAACTGATACTGCAAAACTACCATTCGATAAGGTGTAAGTGGATATAGTAGGCCCCCTTCCCGAAACCAGGCTCGGTAATTAAAACATCCTGAGTTTTGAGGATAATTTCTCTCGATTTCTGGCTTAACTGAGTTGCAATACCAAATTAGTTGCACCACTGTAAATGAAACTTATAGAATTTGCGAGCATAATGCTCCAGTGCTGACAAGACCTACGCACACGGAATGTATATCAGCGCTTTTTAAGTCAACGGAGGAGGTTCCAAGCAACGGTACACCCAATTGTAACGCCGATGCACCGCGAGAACGCTTGGCTGTCTTGGGTACAACATCCAACCCAACTAATAAGCCAGTGCGACATCCACGAAGAAACCACTCAGTTACTGGGACTAGGCATCGTGGAACTGAAAAAGAAATGTATCCACCACCTGGCAGAATACACTCTCCCCTATCAAATAACAGATGCGCATACTATAAGTATACATCAACCAGAAAAACTGACCCCCCCAAACATCGATTTCGGACAACACAAAATACCGCCAAAAGCACAGAAAAAACAAATAAATATCATACATCATCCAGTAGCCCTAAACGATCACTATAAAGGTCTCAGCAAAACAATTGAAGAATTGGACTCGCAAATTAATGAAAGTGAAAAACATTGCCGCGAAAGGATTCAAGTACACGCCGCGACCGAAGTAACGGGATGCCTGTTAATGGTCATTACCACGGTTATAATAGGAGGCAACTGAAGGAGCTGCAGAAATCGAATCTGTCGCCCCCCCCTCCGTAAGCCTCACGACAAAAATCTCCACGATTTCAGATTGTATCAATGCCCGTGACAATTTCCAGAAGGGATCAAATAATAACAGCGAACTGGAATAATACACAGAACCCCGGGCCCGCACCGACCGTATCGTATAAATAAACGCGGTATAAACGCGATACGCAACACACGAGAGTAACATCAACTTAAAATAAATGAATAAACACAACAACAAAAAAATTAAAATATATATATATAATAATAATACTAATAAATAAATAAAAATGTAATAATAAATAACAATAATAATAATAATAATAACAAATAAATAAATGAAAAAAAAATCCTAACACTTAAGCTAAAAACATTAACACTAATTTTTCTTACTCCCGAAAATTATTAGATTCGAACAATGCCTGGAATAACAGAAGATCTGGTCCAACCAACATCATAGTTACCGACAAAACGGGTTAAATCACCGTAAACTTCGACGACAACCTCCTGGATTCTGTTGAAGATATCATCGAAACTAACCCCACGAACGCCATCATCGTTAAGATTAGCCGGGATCCCGCACCTACAAATAGTCCAGTTAACCAGGAAACTGTCACAATAAACCATGAAAACGACTTAGACATGGGAACCAGAATACCAAAGGGCCGTGAGGACCCAAAGTTGCCAGTCGATGAGCTGGGGCTAACAAAAAACGACTGGGACGAAGTTCTGGAAGAAGCGTCATGTTCAACGCCTCTGACGAACTCGCTAGAATGATAAGGAGGATAGAAATATTGTAGAAGAACACAGAACTTACTGGAAGAACAGAGGACCTATTATACGTGTAACCAGACCCGTCCAACCCCAAACGTCAGAGTCAACCATGAGGAGGAATGGTATACTTAATACCAAAATTACAAACCATAATTGATTGGGCGGAAAATCACAAACCATTACTGATAAGAACCAATAAATGTAACAGTTACTTGTAAAATACATATAATCAAGTCGCAAGGAAATAAATTGCCGTCCACGAATAGTGCAATGTAGCTCACAAAATAATGTAGCAGCAAAAAATTTTATGCTTTTCAATATAAAACTCAATATAAAACAAGAGATTAACCCAAAAATAAAACAGTAAAAGCGAAAGGCTCCGTAAGAAAGATCATTTATAGATACACGTTAATTGAGCACAAACTCGGTAATTTCAAATAAATTAATAAATAAATAGAAAGGCAACATAACGTTACATGAAATGTCTAGAATAATAGAGATGTAGAACTAACAAACATGTTAAATCTGTAAGTGAAGAAGAATGTACGCCATAAGGATAAATAATAATGATTAATCATTCCAAAACAAGTACCACCACTACACCTTTTCCGGTGAAAAGTCTCCGAAAGAGCGAGGAATGTCATGGTCCATAACTGAAAACAAACATGAGATCATAGTGAAGTCAAAAATTATGAAACCACGATATACCTGATAGTTTCCAAGTAGGACCAGGTGACCCATTAATATATATATATCAGGAAACTAAAACGATACGCGGTTCACATATAAAAACCGTAATATCCTTACGTGGGGATGACACGCGGCACAATCTGGGAGATAGCGATTGACACGCGGAATAAATCTGCAACGCGAAGACAACTGCATTGCTGACACATGCAGTACATTAGTGTCCGGCAGATGGCCAGCGCAAATGCAAAATGCAATTCGGCGAAATATATTAAGCACTAGCAAAGACAAAAACACCAATCCATATTGCAATTCAGCGGATTGGATCAAGCAAGAACGAAGACCAACTGAAGTGCAACATACCACAATTCGGCAAAAAGCTTTGGGAGCAACCAACGACCCAAAAAGAAATATGCAATTTGGAAATATTGCGATTTGGAAATCTTGCAAATATTGGAAATATTGCAAAATGACGACAGGAAATTGAGCACCAATAACCTCATGGGAACTGAAACCGTCGTCAATTCCAAAATCAGACGTTAGCAATAATGGAGTTTCAATAGATGGGGAAAACTGCAATGGAAACCAGTGGAAATTGGACATCCAAGCTAAAGATATGTGTGACCGTCTGCAGCGCTACAAGACACAACTTTCCTCATCCTGCAACAATTCGGAGATCGTATTGGACACGTGGACCTCTGGACCTTCTAGGGAAATCGACAATTAGGTGAACACTTAAGAACAAAAACATAATGGATCTACTAACTAACTGAGGTCCCAAACACGGTTCGAAAGAACCCAATAGGCAATAATCAATCTTAAAGTAAGTCGGCGAAAAAAGGAATGAGTGATCCACGGCTTCAAGAGGCGCTACAGAAAGATCCCAAGGTGGGACCACGACCTATAACCCTTGAAGAGTACCGGGCTAGGAAAGGGTAGATCGAAGCCTCAGGTTGGAACAAGGACACCTGTGAAGCAAAACCCACCGGGAGTGGAAGCGAGGTTTCGTCGTCTGATAGAGGAGGCCAGGAGGAACCTAATGTTGGCTGTGGGGAACCAAAAAAGAGCGTCGAGGAGCCAAGAGCTGCAGAAACTGCATAAAGAAACGACGAGCTGAAGGGGTCCAGAAGCATCAAGCACGAGTCGGGAACAAATGAATTGTATTAGTAGAAATAATAAAAATAAAGTTTGTAATAATAATAAAGTAAAAGTAATATGGTGGATGTAAGCATTGCAAAAGAATTGTAACTTACTAATGTTAATATGTAGGTTAACGAGAGAATTTTATCGATTTATGGAAGTAATAAATAAAAAAACGCCTAAGCCTAGGAATTTAGAAATGCACTTGGGTAGATGTTGGAAGGTTTTGCCCTACGAGCTTAAGAAAACTAAAGGATAAAAAATTATAACGTGACACACCTCCTCCTGACTCATCACCCAAATAGTACTCTCGAGATGTTAAGGCTCTGAGGAACAGACGCAACTCGCTTTGCCAGAAATATCTTCACTCTGGGTCCCCTGCAGATCATGAAATTTTCTGCGCTGCCCACAGTGAATTTGTTTCGCTTGTTAACTCCCGTTGTCAGGCCTATTTATTAACTGTTAAGGGCAACATCCCCTCGATTCCACGTCTTTTCTTCTCTTTTGTGAACTCCAAACGGAAGCGCAAAGAGGATAACTACCCGCCGGCCGTCTCATACCTCGGTTCGAAGAGTGATGATCCCCTAACCATCGGGAATTTCTTCGCCAACTTCTTTTCCGCCACCTTTATGGATTGTCATTTTTTGCCAGATAAAGAATATTTTACTTCGCTGTGTCTTACCCCTACTTCTTTGCCACTCAACTCCCCTGATCTTCCCCGATTTCTCTCCTGATTTCTCCAAGGTGGACGTCCTTTAAGGGCTCTTACGCGTCAAGGATGACTTCTCCCTCGGCTCTGATGAAATTCTACCTTTCGTATTAAGAAGATGTGCGTAATATTTCCTGATTGCTAGAAGGCTCGATGTTGGGGTTTTTTTCAAGGTGGTCTAGGGAGTTCTCCGATCGATTCGTGTATAAAATCCTTTTCGCTTCCCTTGTCTGTCCCATACTCGAGTACGCCTCTCAAGTCCGGTCTCATTACCATAAACACCATATCGGCAGAATCGAGGTCATTCAGAAGCGTTTTCTACGTTTCGCTCTCCTTCGACTCCCCTGGTCCGATCCTTTTCATCTCCCTCCTTATGCGGATCGTCTAAAACTCATTGATTTACAATCTCTCTCGGGACGCTGTGCCATGGCCGTTTTATCTTTCGTCAATAGCGTCACCCACGGACATGTTGTAGCCCCTGACATCCGCAACCAGATTGTTCAGCCTTCCCATGGTAGATCCGTCAGAGCTTACGATCCTTATCCCCAGACCCTCCCCGATTTAGTTGGCTTTTAATTGTTTTATTAGAATATATAATATACTAGCTTGTACCAGGCCTGCTTTGCTAGGCATAAAAAGCATAAAAACTTGAACAAAAACATTAAACCATTTATTGTAATGCTCTTTGGTATACAACATTTTTTGTTTTCTTATCATTAGTAAATATGTGTAAAACTGAGGGCTTTCCCACTCTGGGTGAACATAATGTTGGCCATGGGAAAAAACTGGATTTTCTAAATGAATGGCACACATTTGTAAAGTCTGCCCCTGCGATTTGTTTATGGTCATAGCGAATGCAAGACGAATTGGAAATTGTATGTGCTTAAATTCAAAAGGCAAATCACTTGAAATCATAGGGATTCAAGGAGTCAAAACCTCTTCTCGTTTGAATTTTCCACCCAAAATCGTTGCTTCAATCACATTACTCATTATTTTTTTGACTGATAGCCTTGTACCATTGCATAATTTTGGCTGCTGTATGTTTCGAAGCATAATGGTGGGAGCACCAATTTTTAGTTGTAATATATGAGGTGGCAAACCAGGCAAATCGAGTGAATTCATAAACTCGATTGGATAATTTACGACTTCATCTGGATTCATTATAGTATCTACTGATTTAAATGTGAATAATTGACTTGGTATATTTTTTTGTATATTTCCTTTAATACTATTCACATCTTTATTTGTTGCCGCTAAGAGTGCTCGTTCGCTGATCCAAAGATGATTTTTAAATTGTTGCTTAATTTTCGGAAAAATGCCATTTATCAGGTCTTCCTCGGATTGTGAAAAGTGGCAAAAATTATCTGGCAATGTTATCAAATTTGTGTGTTGTTCAAATGGCATTTTGCCATCACCAATTATCAATAACTGTTTGGAAAACTCTGCTGCTGATGGATCATTTTGCAATTGAACACGTACATTTATCTACAATGTTAATTTTTTCACATATCTCCACAAATTTGAAGATTTTAAGACTGCAATAATTTCATCAGCAGCAGTTAATCGAGGTATAACAGGTTATGTTTGTCTGAAGTCACTTGCTGAAAGAATAAACGCACAACCATATAATTGTGAACTGCTTCTTAAGTCTTTCATTGTTCTGTGCAAAGTTTCAAATGACTTCTTATGAGCCATTGGACATTCATCCCAAGCGATTATGGGACCACCTCTGAAACACTTTTGCCATGGCAGATGTTTTAGATATATTGCAAGTTGGATTTTCGTTTACTTGTATGTTCAAAGGCAATTTAAGAGCTGCATGAGCCGTTCGACCACCATCCACTATAGTAGCAGCAATTCCAGAGGATGCAATTTGTTATGACCCAGAAATTCTTCAGCAAACATCGAAGTACCACCAAAGGCCACCAAAAGAGTCCCTACAGAGATTAATCGCCGAAAGGACCAAGGAGGACCTAAAAAAACACTTGGAAAAAGCGCGCAAAAATACAATTAGATGACGTCACGAAGAAGCTGCATCATCAGAGGAGGGTCATACGTCGAAAAACCCCCGAAAATGCCGTTTAAACCCGCCAAAACACCACCAAATATACTTTCATTCAAAACTGGAATCCCCAATGACGTCACGACGTCAACAAATGGTCACGGTCACCGCTTGTAAATAAATCTGACCTTGGATAAAAGTTCTAATGAAAATTGAAACATGATCCAACCATCACATTCCACAACGGAATTCGCGCCGAGTCAGCAAAAATTGCTGTTCCAGCAAAATCGCGGTGATAACGACCGCCGGTCAGTTGCCGCATGGAGGCTACCTGACACCTCCATTCACGCCGTTTAAACGAAAACTGCTGATTCAGCAGAAACGCGGAAATAAGCGACAGCCGGTCGCTACGACGGAGGATGAAGCCTGAAACCTGGAAAAAACAACAACAACTACACGGGGACGTTCATTAATTGAGGAGAAAATGGGAAAGCAATTAAATAATGGGTGAATGTTCGATGTAATGAATCGAAACAACAATTCATAGTGAGAGAGTGACCTGCAGAGAAAGAAAGTCATTGACCTGACACTTGCATCCGGGGACGATGGGAATTGGCAGTATTTGATCAGGAAAATTTATACATCAGCGACCACGATGGGAACTTTTGATTGTGGGAAAGCGACATATCAGCACTATTGGTGCTATAAATAGGAACCTAGAATCGATCAGCAGTCAGTCTGGGTCCGGCGAGGCAGCGATACGCGTCGAGGAGGAGATGAGTCCAGCCCAATGAAGGAAGACATGTTCCAGCCTAACCCAAGAAGACAAACAGAAGAAGAAGAAACGAACCCGGCCAAGCAGTTGGAGACTGGAAGTCGACGATAATTGGTAAAAAGGTAACCCGATCAAGCAATCGGCTACCTGGTAAGACCTGAACCGTCCAAGTAGACGACAGGCAATTATAAACGTCGAACGAAGGAGTAGGACAAACTAAAAGTGGAAGAAGCTCCGAAGAATCCTGCAACTGGACCCAGACCCAAGAAATCAAGTGTAGTAAGTGTTAGGAAGCTAAGAATGAGACAAATTGTATTATGCAAAACAAATAATAACAAGTTGAATTGTATTATGACTAAGTGTAAAGCCAATAGCATAACAAATAATAATAAATTGGATTGTACGAGGGTGGTCCGACAAGTACTTAGCCTACAAAAGAAAAACGAAGATTTTGGAAAAGTGACGATTTATTTTTCAATATAGTCTCCTTTGAGTTCGATACACTTAACCCAGCGATGTTCCAACTTTTTTAACCCGTCTGAAAAATACGTTTTCTCGAGACCTGCAAAGTAAGCTTCCGTGGCGGCGATGACCTCCTCATTCGACCCAAATTTCTGCCCGGCGAGTGTCTTTTTCAAGTTTGGAAACAAAAAGAAGTCACACGGGGCCAAATCTGGTGAATACGGTGGATGAGGCAGCAGTTCGTAGCGCAATTCGACCAGTTTGGCCATGGCAATGGCGGAGGTGTGAGCCGGAGCGTTGTCATGGTGGAAAACCACTTTTTTCTTCGCCAAATGGGGCCGTTTTTTCTGCAATTCCGCGTCGAATCGGCCCAATAATTCGGCATAATACAGTCCTGTGACCGTTTTGCCCTTCTCCAGGTAATCGATGAAGATCACGCGTCGTGAATCCCAGAAAACGGTCGCCATCACCTTTCCGGCCGATGGAACAGTCTTCGCCTTCTTCAGAGCACGTTCGCCTCGTGAAGTCCACTGTTTCGACTGTTCCTTGGTCTCTGGTGTGTACCAGTGGATCCATGTTTCATCGACAGTCACGAAACAACGCAGAAACTCCCTCGGATTGCGACTAAACAGCGTCAAACACTGCTCTGAAGTGGTTTCACGGTTGCGCTTGTTGTCTGGAGTGAGCAAACGCGGACCCATCGCGCCGACAGCTTTCTCATGCCCAAAATCTAATGTAGGATATGAATCACGCGGTCTTTTGAGATGTCTAGTGTCTCTGCTATCTCGCGCACCTTCAATCGCCGGTCTGCCAATATGAGATCGTGGACTTTTGTCACGTTTTTCTCGATAGTAGCCGTTTTCGGGGCACCTGGACGTGGCTCATCAAAAACCGACGTGCGACCACGTTGAAACTCATTAAACCAATTTTTGACGGTCGCCATCGAAGGGGAAGAGTCACCGTACACAGCATCCAAGCGCTCCTTGATTTCGCTGCGCGACTTGCCTTCCAAAAACAGGAATCGAATCACCGACCGATATTGTTCTTTCTCCATTTTTATAAAATTCGCTAATACGTTCTCTTACACACGCTGTCAAAACAAAACAACGAGTCCGATTCTGCTGAAATTTTGACAGTAGCCGTCTACGAAAATGTACTACAGGATAGTAGATGTCTCTTGCGACTGTGGCGCCATCGGGCTGTGAGGCTAAGTACTTGTCGGACCACCCTCGTATAATTGCTGTGTTCCATTTAACCAAAAATTTCGTTCCCAAGTACTTGCGAGTACTTGGGAAATGGAACGCACTTTTTGGTTCAATGGCAAAATATAACCTGCAAATTTCGTCAGTCGAAGTGTCCCCGTTGAGGGGGAAAGTGTATATAAATAGCATAAGCATGGTGAGTATAGTTTTTTATCAACATTGTTTTGTTATATGTTTAATTTAATTACAGAATAGTCCAAAAGAGAGTAAAATTGTTAAGAATTGGAGCTACAGGGAGGGAAAGGCGTTGATAAAAGTGTATGAAAATAGAAAAGATGAGTATTTTCAAACAAGGAAGAAAAAGGTATTTTGGGAGTCGATTTTAGTCGACTTGGAATCAATGAATGTTTTGGTAAATTTTTCAAAATGATAAATATTCGTTTATATACTGAAATGTTTCAATATTCCAGGAAAGCTCCACGACTCCGGAGCAAGTAGAGGCCAAATGGCGGAGTTTATACAGGGCGTACAAAGCCGCCAAGGATAGAGGAACTGGAACTACTCCATCGAAGTTCATGTATATGAACGAAATGGACGAGATATTTCATGACAGCCCCTCAGTTTCGGTGGGATTGGTTGCCACAGTGGGTGCATTGGAAACACCACAACCGGCAACATCCTGAAGGAGCGCAAGCAAATCACCCAGGAAGGCGTCGCCAAGAAAGGCGTCGCCAAGAAAGAGGCGATGCAAAGAAACGGCGTTTGAAATTAAAAAAAAATATTATGAGAAGAAAATGGAGCTGAAACATAAGACTGCTGAAATGTTGCAGAAATATTTAGATAAAAAAGAAGAGAGTAGAGAGCGCAGACACGCCGAAATTCTGGCTGTGCTAAATAGGAATACGAGCGACACAAACTAACTAAATTTTAATAGACTTCATTTTTCTTTGTTAAGTTTTTATTTTGTTACTTTTTTAACGTTTTTATTTTGTTCCTATATTTTCTAAGTATTTACTTTGTTCCTATATTTTTTAAGTTTTTATTTTGTTTATTTTGTTATAATTTAAGAATAAAATTCCTGGATTTTAATTACAATTTTTGTCTTATTTTGTAGCGTTGTCAGTTTAACAAATTTTTAGCGTCTAAACTCCGAAATATATGTATTTTCATACTTCTTCCTGCAGATCCATTACCACCATCGCTCGTCACTGGGATAGATTCTTCTCCCGGCTCTTCATTCAGATAAAGTTCATCTGTCTGACCTTCATCAATACATATATTATGTAATACGCAAGCTGCTACTACACAGTTCGCAACAAATCCCAGACAGGGGCTATCAAAGAATTGCAGCCTTCTAAACCGACCCTTCAACAATCCGAAAGCGTTCTCAACAACTATCCTCGTAGCCGAATGTAGGTAGTTGAATTTAACCTCTTTCGCGCTCAAGTTTCCGTTATCCTTGAAAGGAGTAACCAGAAATTTACTGTCCGGATATGCTGAGTCTCCCAACAAAACGGCATTTGGAACCAAAAAATTTTGGTTTGTAGTGAGCTGTTTGTACAAGTCAGAGCGTCGAAACATACGCGCATCATGCATAGATCCTGGTTCTCCACACCAAACATCAATAAATTTTTTATCAGCATCTACTGTTCCCTGTAATAGGATGCTATAATATTTTTTCCTGTTGTAATACGCTTCTTTATGTTCCTTTGGGCATTTAATCCTGATGTGGCACCCATCAATCGCACCTACAACTTGGGGAAATTTCTTCAATTGCTCAAACTTTGTCTGATTTATTCGCATCTGTTCTTCTTTTGGCCATTTGATGTACTGGTTGCTAATTGAAATAAGCCATTTAATAACCTTACGAAGAACGCGATATACTGAGCTTTTTGTTATGTTGAACCTATCCGATATTTGTCTATAGGTTTCCGTATTTGCCATATACCATAACGTTATGTAAATTTCCTTGCTTGGCTCTATGTGATCCCGGCCAATACCTTTTGCTTCCGAATATTCCTTGTATTTATCTGGAAATAAAAAGTAGAGTTTAATACAGAAAACATTTTATATAATTTAGAAATCAAACCTATCAACTCTAAGGCCGCATTTCTACTCAAACGGAAATGGCTTTTAAACTCCAAATTACCGTAGTCTTCAATAACATCAGTGAACTTTTTGATGCTACTTCGGTTTCCTGGGAATTCATCATAATCTGAAGTTGAAGATGAAGATGAGCTATCACAAAGTTCAAATAAACTTGAATCGCTGCTACTGTCTTCCTATTTTCAGAAAAATCATTTTAGTTTGATTAATTTATTCGACTACTTACCAATAATATTAGTTTGATTGATTTTTTTGACTACTTACCAAAAATATTTCCATTTTATTACTCGCAAGTACTTAAATATTAGAATTAGAATCAAAACAAATCATCAAGATTTGACATTTGCCATAACCCGTAAATACAGTTAGCCATCTAGGGAATTTTTTACAAACCATATCCACCTAGCGGAAAACTGACGCGTAACTACCACTGGCAATCTACTCGGGAATATGAGCAAGGGTAGATTGCCACCAGTCAAGTACTTTGCCAGTGTAAATGGAACACAGCAAATGACTAAGGATTAGCTAAATTGTATTAGGAATGAAAAAGTAATGCAATAAAGAAATATTAGGAAATATAACAATCAAATATGAAATAAAGACATAAATCAATAATAGAAATTCTACATTTCAATAAGAGAAATTGAAATGTAGAATTTCATAACAAATGCAAGGGCGATCTTACCATGCAATCGAATTGTTGCAAGTAGCAATGAAATTCAAAAGGTCTTTCCAGTACCTCCAGGCGCATCCAAAATATACAATCCACCATTTTCATTATTCGCAGCATGTCATATGCATGCTTTTGTTCATTATTCAATTTCGGAATATTACTTTGAACGAAGGTATTCAATTGGTTGATATCATATGCTAGTTCACGTTTCATTTCTTGGTTGAATATGTCTTGCACAGAACGATTTGGTGTCTCTATACCCAATTGACCTAATGCTTTGTTCGCAATTGTTAAACAAACGTCTTCAATAAGGATCAGTGCTTCGTTATACATCTCCTGAGTATAATCCAAGAGCGGATTATTTGTAGCACTCTTAACTCGATACAAAATGTCCTCCGTCATGTAATTTTGGCATTTTTGCCACAATTCACGCTGATTCGAAGGAAAACATGAAGAAACAATTATTGCAAACAATGTCCTTATTTGAAATGGAGAGGCAGTAACACTTGCTTCGGCTAAAGTAGCCTCCCAATGAAAATCACCTTCAAGTAAACGCATTCGCCGAAATGTTGCACAAACTAACCCATCAAATGTTCTAAGATTTGCAAATGAAGTGGGGCCATGAACATTGATCAACAATATACGAAGATAAAAACATTCTGCATTACTTGGATGGCCAGTGTAAATACGTCCCAAAGTATCAGTTGAAAATACATTTTGATAACCTACAACTGGTGTACCTCGTTTACGTCTTTCAAATTTTTTCGCATTCCATGAGTAATACTTTGGCACTTCTGAATACTACAATGTTCTGGAAAAAGGATCACTTGCACACAATTTGAAAAATTCAGAAAGAGTTTTAGGTGGTGGTTCTGCAGCTCCTTGGCGTGCATTTTCTGCAGTTTCCAGATGCACAGCTAAGTGCACGACAGTTGGATTCCTGTCATGAATTGGAAACGAAAATATTCGCCACATGGCCTCATTACTGCTAACATAACGCCCCATTTGATAAGTCGTTACTTCATCAACTCTGTTAAGCTGGTTATTTTGGCTCACATTAGCATTTGATTGGTTTACATATGCATTTACTACAGAAAATACCGCCATATCACTTCCCTTGTTCACGTATTTGCAAATGTATTTTATGCATTTAACGGAATTGCAATATTCAACATTAATATGTGCCTTAAAAGTTTTAGATAATATTGAACAATAGGCCATACGCGCCGTAATATCATGCCGATCTACTGAAGTTTGCCCAGGCAACAATAACTCTTGGATCTCGTCCCACTTAGGATTGCTAGTAAAAGTAATAAGAAGATCCGGTCGGCCGTAATATCGAACATATGTCATAGCATCTTGGGCGTATTCATGCATATGACGCGGACTTCCAACATATAATGACGGAAGAATAGTTATTTGGCCAATGTCATTTGGATCAAAATTTCGATTACCATCGCTATTAATGGCATCGCGCAAATGAATATATTCTTCGGCTCGTAATTTCGTAATTTCCTTTGGCTGAACCGTATGTAATTCAAACGCTCAGATTCGATTCGTACATGTCAACAGCATACTGATGAAATAATTTCTTCCTTTTCAATATGTAGTTTTCTTCATTTTGGCGAATCATTAATCAGTACGCATAAAAATTCATTGCACTAACAGTTTTTTGAACTTCCTCACCTAAAAATACATTCAACCAATTCTAAATATAACATAATTTATTCTTGTGAATTTAATTATTCTATCTAACCATTTTCTGGATTGATCATTCTAATGCCAATATGATAACCGTTCTCTCCTTGCCAGAACAAAGTTGGATGCTGCATAGCATCATATGAGCAGTGCAGTTCCGATATCCTCTGTAGTTCATGATTTCTACGTTGAATAACAATATCACGTGGAAGGAATTGTTCTCCAACGATTACAACAGCAACTTCATTCATTGTTGGCGCATTGAATCTTTCAGCATGTTGACCGCCAGGCTCTTTATCAGCTCTTATCACAATTGGATGATTGTCTGTAAACATTTGATCCAAAGAAGTTTTAAATAATATATACGCACCATAGCATTATGCTGATGGAATATATTTTGCAGTTCTACAATTAAATCCCGTTGCAAATTCCTTCCAATGTTCATTCTTCGATTAACTTCCAGATCAGAGTTTTCAAGAAAATAAATTTGTAAGAATTTATGATCACCATCAGAATATGGCAAGAATGATCCAATTTGGTGATATACTACTTGGCCTTGAATCTTTAAATTAGAGAAATCACATTCTAAACACACATTGCTTTTATCGTACGCACTCTGGATTACCTTGAATGTCGGCATGAATCTGTCCCTAATAATATTATGTGCTCCAAATGCAGTCATTTGGAAGCATGAATTTTATGCATGTATTTTATTTAAAAAATTATTCGAATAATTATGCGTTCTAAGCAGTAATGATCGCAAAGGCTCAGGTGGACAGTCTAATGCCGCTAATCTAACTTTTCCATTAACACAACAAACGAGTAATCCAGGTGTTTCATTATTAAATTTGAGTGCGTTGCAATGTGGACATACTTTACTCATATTGCCAATTCTAACAACATTATGCAAACTGTAATCAATTTCTGGATCGTAATTAAATGTCTTATGTTGTAATTTTTTATCGTCGTATGGTAAAACCTTACAACAGTTCCTCAGGTACACGTTTAATTTTAAAAGATGAATTCAGGCGGTACATTATTTATTTAACCAGTTACAATTTTATCTCGCTACAATAGTTACAAATTTCTCGCTTACAACTATGTCAACTAGTGACTATTGGATACCGGGTACATTTATTTATTAAACAGAATTCTTTCGATGAGGCAACACCTAACGAGGTCAGATCGATCTGCATTGGTTTGCAGATCGCATTGTAGGTGGGAGTGTCTCCAGACGATCGGTCAATGGACAGCGTGGGAAACTGGAGGCGGAGCCAAACAGCGGTCAGCGTGGGAATGGAACGGGAATGAAATGGAATGGGATGACCAGGGAAAAAAAACCTTTTCTGTGCCTCAGGGGATTAAAACCTTTTCTTTTTCTTCGGTCCGAATGGGAAAGTTTAGTTTGCTTCGCTCATTGCTGCGCTGCATCATGTGGTACATTACACCTTCCCCCTTTTGGAAGAGAGATTTTTCTTGTTTTATTGAGAACAAGGAAAATCTCTCTTCTGTACATCATTAACTTAGAATCTACCTTATATTAACATTTCATTATTAACATTTTCATATATTCAACCTAATAAAGTTATTACGAATTATTATATTTCCTT
This sequence comes from Chrysops caecutiens, assembly GCA_963971475.1. Lineage (NCBI taxonomy): Eukaryota > Metazoa > Arthropoda > Insecta > Diptera > Tabanidae > Chrysops > Chrysops caecutiens. The sequence continues at coordinate 56,266,037 of OZ020567.1, read as the reverse complement.
AATCTATTTTTATGTACGGTAATTAGTTTATTGTTTGAATTTCTTATAACACAATTTGGTTCAGATATCTCGATTACTTCATATGGTCCTTCAAATAGTGGATCCATTTTCCTTCTATTTTGTATTTTTATAAAAACTCGTTCCCCTCTCTTTAAGCGTAATGTGTTACGATCTTGATTTTCTGTATTTATTCTTCTGGCCTTAGATTCTTGTAAATATTGTCTTGCTTTTATTACACTGGATTGTAGTCTATATTTTAGTTCTTTTGCATAGAGGTCATGATTGTACATTGGATCAGGACGTTTGTTTGGTATTTCCGTAAGTACCGAGGGAGTTTTACCGAATATGAGTTCAAATGGTGTACACCCATGCACGGTGTTTGGAGTTGTATTGTAACAATACGCGTAATAAGGGGTCCAAGTGTCCCAATCGTCGTGATTTTCATTCACAAAACATCTCAGATGTTCGTTCAGGGATTTGTGATTCCGTTCTAAGGCCCCTATTGTTTCTGGATGTGCCGCAGTTGCAAACAGTTGGTTGATATGTAGGTACCCACATATTTCTTTAAATACCTGATTTTTATACTCCGTTCCCAAATCAGACTTAATGTAGCTCATTGGACCATATTTGAGAATGAACTCATTCACCACAGCTTTTGCTACGGTATTTGCTTCTTTGTCTTTTATGGGTATGACTACCACATACTTGCTTAGATCGCATTGTAATGTTATCGCGTATCTATTATTGCTAGCAGTTTTGGTGAAAGGTCCTACCGTGTCTATTGATACTACCTCAAATACCTTAACCGGCGTGGTTGTTAGCTGCATAGGTTCTTTAGTCTCGACCTGATGTTTGTTCCTTGAGCATTTTTCGCAATTATTTACGTGTTTCGCTATTGATTTTCTCATATTTCTCCAAAGATATATAGTTTTTAGTTTCTTATACATACGGGCTTGTCCTAGATGTCCTCCTGTGGGTGTATTATGATATTGATTCAAAATGTCGACAATTTTTTCTTCATCTGCTTTATGTATGAGCGGCTTGTACAATTTTATTGAAACGTTTCTTAGATTGCGATTGCATATATCTTTGAATATAGCAACGCTTACATAATTAAAAATTTCACTTTCTGTAGAAAGTTTCAGAGTCTCGGTCTGAACTTCGTAATAAATTTCTTCATCCAACCTTCGGATTTCACGCTCTAATGCGGATTCCATGGATTCATTTATATTTCTTCTAAATAACCGCTTTATTAGTACTGACTTGCTATCCTGTATTAGGATGTTTAGTTCATTCGTGGCGCAGCTGTTCGCCATGAACTTTAATTCTACCACCTTTTTTAATGATTCTAGCACTCGCAGTTGATCAGGCTGCTGTGATTCTGTATCCGACCCTTCTGAGTGTCTGGTTGGTTCTTTCGATTTAGACGTCATCGCCCTTGTTTTAACTTGTAGAACACTGACGTTCTTTAAATCCTCTATATCGATTCTAGATAACGCATCCGGTCCACTGTTTTGCTTCCCTTTCACAAATTCTACCGTGAAATCGTATTCCTCAATATCAAGCCTCATGCGTGTTAGCTTGGATGATGGGTTCTTCATTGCAAATAGACAAATGAGCGGCCGGTGGTCTGTTCGTACTACAAATTTTCGACCATAGATGTAAGGTCTGAAATGATTTATCGCCCAATGTATGGCTGCTAATTCCTTTTCGATAACGGACTTATTTTTTTCCCCAGGTGTAAAAGTTCTGCTTGCAAAAGCTATAGGGAGGTCCTTATCTTCGAATTTTTGAGATAATATAGCTCCACAGGCCTCATTTGATGCATACGTCGAAAATATAAACTGTTTTCCGAAGTCGGGGTATTGGAGAATTGTAGGCGACATTAGCGTCGCTTTCAGTTTATCGAATGCCTCTTGTTGCAGCTCTGTCCATTCAAATGTCGCCTTTTTCCGCAACAATTTGTTAAGTGGTAGGGCATTGTTCGCAAAGTTGGGAACAAATCTTCTATAATAGTTGCAAAATGCAACGAATCGTCGAGTATAGTCAGCTGATTTGGGTGTGGGATAGTTCTTAATGGCTTCATATTTTGAAGCGTCAGGCTTAATTCCTTCAGCTGACACCTGATGTCCCAGAAAAGTTACCTCTGTCTGGAAAAATTTGCACTTTTCAGGATTTAGTTTAAGATTTTTGTCTTTCAGTCTCTCGAAAACGCTTTTAAGGTTTTTAAGATGATGCCTGAGTGAACATCCAACGACGATTATATCATCAATATAGAGAAATGCAATGTCCGGAGGCAAACCTGCTAGCGCTATGTTCATCATTCTCTGGAAACTATTTGGACTAATTTTTAATCCGAAGGGCAATCTACAATACTGGTAATGGCCTGAATTCGTTGAAAATGCTGTATACTTTCGTAAGTCTTTCTCTATTGGAATTTGATGAAAACCCTACATAAGATCAAGGGTTGAAAAGAATTTGGCTCGCCCCATTTGATCTAAAATTTCCTCAATCCTGGGTAAGGGAAATTTATCTCCAATTACCTTTTTGTTAAGGTTTCTAAAATCTACTACCAGCCTCCATTTTTTTACATCTTTGGACTTCTTTGGCACTAACAGAATTGGTGAATTGTATTGCGACACTGAATTTTCGATGATTCCGTCGTTTAACATTTTCTGTACTTGATTATTGATTTCTTCCTTATGAGCTTCAGGAAGTCTATAATTTTTTATGTAGACGGGTATATTGTCCGAAATTTGTATTGATTGCTCATAGAAATTGCTCACTGCCAATGGCTCATCATCCTGGGCGAAAACATCTTCATACTCGGAACATAACTCTTCCAATTGTTTCCTTGCAAACTCTGGGGTATTCGAGAAGTCAATTTTTGATATTAGTTTATTTGCCCGTTCAGCCTTTGTTTTACACCTTAACACTCTATATTCCGATAGTAGACTTAGCTTTAATTTACTTACGTCGACTTTCACTGTATGGTCTGTTGTATTCAATATTCTGACAATAGGATTAGCTGCTGAAATTATTGATGCTGCTGTATAGACTTTTGGACATATTTCTTGGTTATGGATTACCCAATCATCCTTATGCTGGCTCTGTAATTTAAAGACACGCATAACTTCACACCTAGCTGGTATCAACAATGCGTCCTTTTCTGGACTGTTCTGAATTGGAATTTCTAAAACTCTATTCGGTAGATATAACGTTAACAGCCACGTATCGTAGTTTATCTGGGCCTTATATTTTACTAAAAAATCTATGCCTAGTATGGCGTCTGCTTCGAACGATACGTTATTATCAACAACATGGAACGTATGTTTGATCGCGGTGTCACCATGAAATATCAAGTTAGTTTCCGTAGAACCCATAGAAAGCTGCTTAGTGTCCGCTATTCCTCGTAGTGTACATTTGTTTTTGGGGTAATACATTTGGGTTGGTTTAATTAAGTGTCTTTTAAATAAGGATACATCCGCACCGGTGTCTACAAGAAGAGTACACTTCTTGTCACACATCTCGACGTCAGCAACTATGAAGTTTGCCAGATTTAAACTTATGTTGTATATTCTCCCATTTGTTCCTGTCCCCCCAACTGACTTGGGTCGGCCTCTTGCTGAGGGGCTTGGTCTTCCCCCGAATTATAGTAGTGTATCCTTTGATTATTCTGCCCTCTGTTGCCACTAAAATTCCGTCGGTTGCTATTGTTGTGTCCGTTGCGTTGATTATTGAATCTATTATTTGCCTGCCATCCACCACCTGAGGGCACATAGTTATCTCTATTTCTATTTTGTGTGCCCGTATTTTGATTATTGAAATTGTTTTGTCTTTGCCGCCAGTTACTCGGCCTACTCCAACTTCCGCCGTTATTCTGAAACTTTGGTTTATTTTGCCTTTCCTGTGCATTAAAATGTAACACATTGGCTTTTACCGGGTTGTCTATGGCAATTGCCTTAGCTGCAATTTCGGACTGCTTCGTGTAGCTTGTCGCCCTTAGTATGATAGATGTTTCAGGATTCGAAACATTTTCTACCAGCGCTTGTTTTGCGAATTTTTCGGCAAGATTCTCGGCCGATTCACCACTTGCTACGTTCTCTGAAATGAAGGCTTTCGCGAGTGGATTTGCTAAATCTTCAATTTGACTAATATAATCAACAAGCCTTTTATTTCCCTGTTGAGTTGCCTTCAGTTGTGCCAGTAATGCGTCCGATGAGTATTTCACCGAAAACTTTTGACGAATTTTTCGCTTAATCGCTTCCACTGTCGTTAGCTCTTCAGTTATAGCCAGTTTTGCTCGACCTGTTATTCGAGTCTTTATAAATTTAACCATTATTTGTTTATGCGCCGTCTCTGTAAGTTCATCCAGTAGACTAACCGCATCGAGGAAGGATTTCGTTTCATCCTCCTTGCCACTGTAATGTGGTATCAAAGCTGTTGCCGTCTTAATATCGAACGACATGCTGCTGCTGGTATTTACCGTACGAAGTTCCTTTTGAATCTTTATGAATTCTTCAATTTCTTTTCCTAAATCTCTTATTGTTACATATATTTTCTCCAGGTCTTGTGCTATACCAAGAGTAGTTTCCGTAGGTTTCAATGCTTCTGCTTTTGTTAGTAATTCTTCTACTGTATTTTCCTTCTCTATTAATGTTTTAGTAGTATATACTGCAGACCCTTTTTTCTTAAAATTTATTAATATAGCTTCTAGTTGTGCTTTTATTGCTTCTAAGCCCTCCATTTGACTCATGCCTTGCTATCTACTATAGCTATTCTAGCTGGCGAACTTAAGTCACGCTTTCGAAGACCTCTTCGGTGATTCATGTATGTAATATCTTATAGACCATATTCAAAATGAGCACTATCAGTATTGCGCATAGCTCAAAGAAAATTTGCGGGTTGTCGGTCCTTACTATGTCTTGCACCGTCACATTGTTAACTATTTCTCCATTATTGGATGTCTTAGTGTTTTTGTTTCCCATTCTGTATTGGGTAACCAAGATCGTAATTGTCAAGTAAGTAGTATCCTAAATTCCAACAAGATTCAAACAATATTACAAATTTTCTATATATATTTTAATTTATTTTCTTCTTTTTATTTAGTCTATTCAAATCATTCTTGGCTTTGTTCAAAAGTAAGTTAAATCTATTTTTTTCCTCCTCTGATCTACAATTTTCTAAAATGTCTCTTAGTTGTTTAACATTCTTTTTGATTTGATGCCTTTTTCCACCTCTAGTTTTTTTTTTATTTATTTTCTTGATTTTATTTTTATTTTTATAAAATCTCTTTATGTCCCGTGGCTTAGGCCCGCAACGCGCATCTTCGAACGTGGGTCTTTGTATCTCTGCCCCTTGCTTCACTATCCCTGCTGGGATCCGGTAATTTGCCGGAAACAACACTAACTGCTCCTTGTTCGTCTGCTCTGGTTTCTTCTGCTTCATTTGTTGTTTAATTTCTCCAGTTCGCTATATTACTCGTATGAGTAATTTGTCACGGTCGCCATGTAGGATTCCTCCTTAATTGTTAGGGAAAACGCTTTGGATTGTTCCGCAGGGTTCCGCTCAGATCAAGCAGATCCCGTTGGAATGGAAAGAGAGGTAAATTACTGGGAATTATGGAAAAATTTATTCGGTTAAACTAAGTTTATTTAATTCACTACGCTTACAGCTGTAAGTTACTTACTGACTAACTATCAGGATTTTGCGGGGTTCTTATACCTATTTTGCAGTGCTACCGCAGCACTAAAATGTCGTCACCTCAAACTTTCCCATCGGAATTCTTTCGATGAGGCAGCACCTAACGAGGTCAGATCGATCTGCATTGGTTTGCAGATCGCATTGTAGGTGGGAGTGTCTCCAGGCGATCGGTCAATGGACAGCGTGGGAAACTGGAGGCGGAGCCAAACAGCGGTCAGCGTGGGGATGGAACGGGAATGAAATGGAATGGGATGACCAGGGAAAGAAAACCTTTTCTGCGCCTCAGGGGATTAAAACCTTTTCTTTTTATTCGGTCCGAATGGGAAAGTTTAGGTTGCTTCGCTCATTGCTGCACTGCATCATGTGGTACATTACATACGTTAACTAGTGACTATTGGATACCGACTGAGTGCTGTCTGGTTCTTGTGGCTTCTGGATCCCTTTAGCTAAGGGCTTCTCCTTCCTATAGCGTATGCGTTCATTATGGATTCTCTGCAACTCTCTACTTAAAGATGCTCTTTGTTGGCTTCCCACAGCCAACATGAGATCCCGTGTGGCCTTCTCGATCGATCGCTTGAACCTGGCTTCTACACCAGGTGTTTCCTTTTTGGTAGGCACCTCAGTTCCTCTCTGGTGTTTCCCTTTGCCCTTTTCTAGATGACCCGTCTGTCTGGCCCGGTACTCTTCTATAGTCATAAGTCGTGGACCTGCGTGCGGATTCCGTCGTAACGCCTCTTGCAGTTGGCGGTCTCCCATTCTCTAACGTCTCTATTCAATTAAGTTTAATGCCCATTGGGTTCTTTCGAACCGTGTTTGGGACCTCAACGGTGAATGTAAGATTCATCCGTTTTTTCTTGTTATGAAGTTTTTCTACCTGAGGTATTTTCTGCAGAAGTCCAAGAGAGTTAACTGGTTCTCTGCCACTCGTTCCGGGGTCGTCGAATTCAGCCAAGCCTCCTAGTTAAAGTTGTGTTGCATCCTACCACGGTCACACCTATGGTAGTCGATTTCTCTGACTGACTTTCTGTGGCCATTTTCTCGATATTTATCGGGAAATTTTCCGTTGAATGTGCAGAATTTTCCGATCAATGTTCAATCGTTGGTCAGTGATCGTTTTGTTTGCCGTGTTGCTGGTTTGCGTTTCCACTCTGGTGGCGCCATCTAGTGGTTGCTGGTGGCCGCGAGTAACTTGCGCTTACATGATCGTTTCTACAGTATCGAAGCCATAATTTACGCTGCAGTATCACTGCCATAACAGTGTCGCCACGTTGTGTTTTGACAGATATCAACAGCTAGGGAGACCGACCTGTCGTAAGTATTTTTGACTGCTGTTAAATAATGTTTTATCCCTTTTTAGGATTCCTACGGGAAGGATCATCACAAATGCATCACAATCGATCTCTTTGTTCATTAAGTCGTTGAGTGCGCTTATAATCGTTTTCATTTGATCTGCTAGAAGCATTAGCTCTCACAGTAGCTGTTTGATAACCTAAACCTGCACGACGCGGCATACTTAACTGTAGAAAAGTGGAAGATTTTCATTTATCATTCAAAACTTCAGCGAAATATTCAACAATTGTCAATTGTTTCTCCTTTAACAATTTGTTTTTCTCTTCTTAAAAAACCACTTGCTGAGAATACTTACATTTGAATACGTTTGAAAATAGCTGCACAAAGCTGCACGTTTGAAAATAACGCACAAACGAACGTACTCGAATTAACAGTTAACTCAAAATCTCACTGAAGTAATTTATTATTCGCACTAAAATAAATCAACATCTAAACTGATTCAAGCAATAAACAAAAAATTATGTCTTGTCATCTAGCTTGTACTCGGTCTGCTTTGCTAGGCATAAAAAACATAAAGACATATACAAAAATATTAAAACCATATTCTCATATGGTGAAATTCGGAGTTTTTATCATTTTTCTCTACATTTGATCAATATAATTGAAAAAATTTTTATCCTATGTTGGTCTCGTATTAAATCTCTACAAAACTACATATATTGATCAAACGAAACAAGAAAAAAGAAAAATCACCCATTATTTTGACAGAAGAAGCCAACCAAGCTTTCCTCGACATAGCCAACGTGACGTACCTAGCACATCCACAGCGTAACGCACAATTAATTTTACATGTAGACGCGCGTGATATTTCAGTCGGCGCAGTTTTACACCAAATTCATGGCAGACTGTTGGAGCCTCTCGGTTTCTACTCAATGCGAATGACGGATGATCAAAACAGATATAGCACTTATAACCGATAATTGCTAGCAATTTTCCATGCAGTCAAGTACTTCAAAAACATGATAGAGGGGAGGAATTGAATTATTTACACTGATCATAAGCCGCTCACATATGCTTTCAAACAAAAATTTTAAAATTCAATGATGCTGAACTTGAACAATTATTGAAAGGCCCATGTCAGACCTTGAAACAACAACAAATCAGCCTACCCAACAATGACTTACAATTATACTATGACATATCAACAAATTATATCCAACATAAAGTCAAAGAAAAACTGTATTAAATCTACTACACAATTTGACACATTCTGGCAAACGAGCAATAGTAAAGCTGATTACAGAGAAATACGTTTGGCTGAACATGAAGTCGGACGTCGCTACGGACTCAATCATCCATCGAACGTCAAAAAGGAAAAGTTATTCGTCGCAATCGGACAACGTTGTACACTGACAAATAAAAGATTCCAACGCATCAATATTGATATTGTTGGCCCAGTACCGATTTCAAATGGATTCCACTATTGTCTGACAGCAATGGACCGATTCTTAAAATGCCCTGTAATCATACCTATCGAATATATCACTGCGGGGACAGTAGCGAAAGCTTTTCTTAATGGGTGAATCACACACAATGGTGTACCACAATATATTGCCACCAATCAAGGACGCCAATTCGAATTAAGTTTTTTCACTAACCTCAACAAATTTCTTAGATGCAAGCATATACGAACTTCACCGTATCATCCACACGCTAATGGCATGATCTAACGCTTACATTGGACGTACAAAGCAGCAGCATAGTGCTCTGCAAACAGAAACTAATCTGACATTCTACCTTTACTTTTGTTACGCCTGCGAACAATTTATAAACCAGATATCGACGCATCTCCAACAGAAATGCTATACGGTTAAACGCTAAGAATCCCAGGAGATTTTCTAGACCAAAACGCCGACAGTGACCATAATTTGACTGATTTTTCAAATCTGCCTCGCCTTACGTTGGAAAAAATTACCCCAGTTGTTTAATGTTATAATATTAGAATTTAATTTTATGTTTGAACAAAATTTATGATGAATATAATATGGAGATTAAAGTTTTCTGGCTGGTTACACGTCCAACCCGATTAAGGTCACCCGCTAACTTCATCCAAGATAATTTCGCTTAAAGATAGGCTCATGATCTCACATAAAGATTGAATAACTGTTTCTCAGCTTTTGTGACAATAGAGTCACTATTCGGGACATTTTGAATCAAGTGGTTCGGCCAGCAGAAGTTTCTTAGTAAACTTCTCTACGATTCGCCATGAATCTTCCCTATAAAATCTTCACTTGTAGTCTTGTATGCTAGCCTCAGCTGATGATAAACTCACCCAAATGTACTGTGGCCCTCTGCCGCAATTAGTCTTAAGTTTTAGGTTACTATTAGTGTGTAAGAATGTAGTGTGTATGTAAGCTATACCACTAAGTATGCGTAGCGTCGGCCGGAGATTGGCGCGCTGATAAGAATCGCGTCTGTTCTTTGTCTTGTTGTTGATGTGCGTATGATACTTAAGTTTTAGTTTTAGTCGCAAATGTACTCTGATACAGGAAAGACGTTTCTATGTGCTTAAGAGCTAACTTATGAATGTAAACTGTGCCATTATTATTAAATGAACTATTATAACTTGAACTGGGTGTTTTATTAATAGTCTACACACTTAATTTTTATTCGCTTTGAATAATCCGTGGAAAGTAGGAAAATCAAACCGTTCTGTCAGCCGATGTTGCTATTTGAACTTCGCAGAGATCTTTTATTAGTTTCATCCCAAACAAAACGTGACTAGAACGGGTTTGATTTGCATCACGATAAAACAAAAGAGGACCAGGATCAAATACATTGTTCCTTATAAATAAAACCCCACAGTCCTTTTTCATTTAAGGATCAATTAAGAAGGAATCGAGAGTCGTAACTGAGACATATTGGGTTGAATTGTTAAACTCCATAAACTTTATAAAATAAGGTGTTTTTATTTTTATTACATAAATTCTGAGATGTGCTCCAAAAATCAGTTTTGCCTGCATCCAACAGATCACTTAAAGTATTTTATTTAAAACTGAACAAGTAACAAGTCATAAGGACTCCTTGGCAAATTAGGAAAATGATTGAATCGAATACATGAAACACATTTTGATCATAATAACGACATGATAGCTAATCATGTAAGACTTCCAACTATAAAACCAGTCCTGGAAACTAATGACCTGTCTTTCATATATAAACTTTTGAACAATTACATCGATAGTGAAGAACTTCTCTCATACATTAAGAAACATAATCATCACAATACCAGGAAGTACAGTATTTTTGAGTTACCTTATTTACTCAAAAGTTATCTTAAAAGTTCACCTTTATATAGACCCCAAAGACAAGCAAACGCTCATAGAACAAATCTATTCTTTCATGGAGTATCACCCAAAACTTTTATTGAAAAAGCCAAAAAATTGTATATGAAAACAAATGATTTTTATATGGACACATAGAATTAATCAATTAATGAATAAAATAATTTACAAAGTCTTATATATTTAACTTTTATATGCTTATTTGATTACGATTTATATGGACACAGAATTGATCAATTAATGAATCAAATAATTTACAAATTCTCTTAAACTTAACTTTTATATGCTTATTTGATTACGATTTATATTGACACATAGAATTGATCAATTAATGAATCAAATAATTTACAAATTCTCTTAAACTTAACTTATATATGCTTATTTTATTATGATTTTATATGGAATGCTGATGAACTGTAGACGGTGAAATCGATTTTGATTCCACAATACTATTGATGCTGTGGTCAGTAGCTCGTTTTGTTGGAGATGATTAACTACATCGAGCATTTGATACATCATCAGGAACATATGAACTTCTTTCTAAATCATTATCGTCTCCCTGTGCTCGAAATCATCGTTATTAACTGAAGACTCAATAGTACACTTGTGAGTAGAACGACTTTTATTTGTCGAAGGCGAACTTATTGTATTAGTTAAATTATTTAATTTTGTGGAACTTAACTTATGCGGCTTCGATTTGGGGTACGTAGACTTGTGATGTGTCCTAAAAAACAATAACAGTCTGATAAAAAATTTAAAGAGTTAATTACGGTACATACATTTGTCTTTGCCATATTTTTATCAGTTTTTGCAGCAGTGGTTGTTACGACTAAATTCTCGGTGAATAACCCTGATCCAGTATTACAGTTTGAAAGTACATTTTGTTGCATCCATATGTGCAGAATTCTTCGATTATGAATGTTCATCATCATCATTACATTCCTTTTTTGACGTTGTAGATCTCTTTCCCGGTTTCTTATTTTCCTTAGTCCTTTTTCTGTTCATCTTTCGTTTCTCTAATTCTTTCTGTAAGTCCTCATACTTCATTCATCCTGGAGGCCAAATTGTTACGACCTTAGGTTTTAAAAAGCCATTCACAAAATCTTTAGATGATTATCTTTTAATTCGAAGCACAGCGTAAGATGCCCGACGAACTTGATATGGCTCTTATGCGTCGACGAAATATGAAACATTTATGAAACCAACAAATATGAAAACCAAACTCCTCCTAGACCGTTTGATCAATCGATCTGAAATTTTACATACTAATAGTATTTTCGACGGTGAGTGCTAACATTTATTTTTGTTGCTAAATTCGCGAAAAAATATCACTAGGGGTAGGCTTCTTAGTTAAGAATTTTTCGGATGAACGAACCAAAATTAGTACGAAGGTTTATGTCATGGAAACCTAAATTTAGATTTCATGTGTTTAGAACGATCACTGCGCTTTTTTCCAAGAATTCCAAAATATACGGCAAGTAAAATACAATCTTGACAAAAAATCGCTGTCTTTGTAACAATAAACGTTAGTTTTCTTGTATAAATGAAGCTATGGTATTGATCTTAGGTAATTAGTTTTCGCGTGCTCGAACCAGAATTAGCTTTTTCATAAAGATCTTAGCACAGGCACCTGATTGTTTCCAAGGCTTTCGCCAATTCGCTGTGGGGAATCGAAAATTTTGAAGAGAAAATTTATTTTGGTTTACTCAAACCGTAGTAAGTGGATTTTTACAGGTTCGTGAAAAATAGTATTTTAATTTATGAATTTTGAATCATGGGACAAGTAAGATTCCGGGAATCAGAAAATGGACAATATTCTTCAGGTTTTGAGGGTACCTTTCCGGTAAAATTTTGAATTTTCAACGGTTTTTTGCCCGTAGCACCTAAACGCAGCGTCCTAGGGTGATCATATGTTTGACCGACCCACATTATTTTGTCATTTTCTACCTTTTTGTTATACATGATTTTTTTCTAAATTCAGTTTTTAAGGATATACATACAAAAGATCGGAAAACTGATAAAACTCAGATTTTGAACTTTTAACAGTTTTTTGCCCGTAGCGGCTAAATTATGCACTTAAAGGGTTTCATGCATATGAACGACCCCTATTATTTTGACATTTTCTACCTTTTTTTATACATGATTTTTCTCTAAATGAAGTTTTTAAACGTGTACATACAAAAAATGGGAAAATTTATAAAATTCAGATTTTGGACATTTATTGGTTTTTTGCTCGTAGCGGCTAAACGAGGCATACTAGGGAGCTCATATGCATAACCAACCCCTCTTATTTAGACGTTTCCTACCTCTTTTTCTTACATCATTTTTCTCTAAATTGAGTTTAAAGATGTGCATACAAAAGATGGTGAAAGTGATAAAATTCAAATGTTGAATTTTCAACAGTTTTTTACCAGTAGCGGCCAAACGAAGTCTCCCTCGGTGTTTATATGTATGACTGACCGCCATTAATTTGACATTTCCTGCATTCTTGTCAAACATTAATTTCCTCTACTGTAAGCTTTTATAAATGTGTCCATTTCCAAAATTACGATTCTAGCTAATAATTTTGTAAATCATTGAAATCTGATAGTAAGGATGAATGAATTATTGAAGAAATCTGATAGTAAAGATGATTGAATGGATTACTGGAAATTGTTTCATATCTTCAATATATACACTCGTAATCATAATATATATACAAATATTGTAGATTCATAAATAATATAAAACACAAAATACTAGAAATCCAATAATAACAAAATGTCATGATTAATAAGATAAAAAGAAACCAAGTGCGTGTCGGACACACACAAGCTAAGGGTTCCGTAGAATGCCGCATAAAGTATTGAGTTAAAGAAATCTTTTTTGGTAGCTTAAAACATCGAATATCTACATAATTAACGGTAAGACTCTTATTGTTCAAACCAAATATCGTTGACTGATTTTATATAGTTCTACTACCTTTAATTTTTTCAGATTTTTCTGGCCCGTCTTTCAAAAGTTAGAGAGGGAGGGACACACTTTTGACGTTTTTAGAAGCGTATATTTCGCGAACGATTAGCTTAAAGGAAAACAGTTTCTAAAAACATCATTGTCATTTTTCAAGACGTATCCTCAAAATACCTCACACGGGTATGTGCAATGGAAAAAAAAATCCTGTCCCTCAGACATATGTATGGAGTGCCACTCTTAATAAAACTTTTTTCTTTACTTTCACTACTGCATTTTCTAGTGGTTCACAGGAGACACCTTACTTCTAAATTTCTCTTATGCGTCGACGAAACTTTTGTAACCAAACTCCTCCTAGACCGTTTGATCAATCGATCTGAAATTTTACATACTAATAGTATTTTCGACGGATGAATTTCGGATGAACGAACCTAAATTGGTACGAAGGTTTGTGTCATGGAATCCTAAATTTAGATTTTATATACTTAGAACGATCACTGCGTTTATTTCCAAGAATTTCAAAATATACGACAAACAAAATACAATTTTGACAAAAAATCGCTGTCTTTTTGACAGTTCACTTGTATAAATGAAGTTATGGTATTGATCTTAGGTAATTAGTTTTCGCGTGCTTGAACCAGAATAAGTATTTGCCTAAAGCACAGACAATCCAGATGTCTCATTCCCATACAACGAGTTGGCACCCGATTTTGAAAGCTCTTTTCAGGAGCTTTTGCCAACTCGTTGTTGGGAATGTGAAACTTTGAAGAGCTTGCTCTCTTCAAAGTTTCATTTGTTGTTAGGGAGAAAACCGGGTTTGAATTTATTTTATAGATCGCAATGTTCTATGAAATTAATTCAAAACAGGTTATGTATGTATGTAGCTACACATACTACCAAAGGGATTGTTGGCAATGTGTTGGTACACAAACTCTGGTAGCGAATTTTTCAAAAATTCGAATTGAATTTTGTTTCCCAGCAATAACAATAATCCCTTTGCTCGGGTTGAATGACTTTTTGTTCATTCAACCCGTAGCAGGTGAATTTTTTAGGATTAGGTAAAATGGTAAGTTGAGTTATGAATTACAGATTACAAAACATTATAGTTTCCGGGAACCATAAATTAATCAATTTTCTTCCAGTTTTTAGGGGTCTTTTCCGGTAAAAATTTGAATTTTCAACGGTTTTTTGCCCGTAGCAACTAAACAAAGCGTCCTAGAGGGTTCATTCTTATGACCGACTTCCATTATTTTTCCATTTGCTAACTTTTTTTCATGCATTATTTTGCTCTAAATTGAGTTTTTAAAAATGTACAGATAAAAGTTGGGAAATATGATAGAATTCAGATTTTGAATTTTTAACAGTTTTTTCCCCCATAACTGCTAAACTAAGTATCTAAGGAGGTTCATACGTATGACCAACCCCAACTATTTTTTTATTTCCTATCCTTTTGGCATATATAATTTTTCTCTAGATTGCTTTTTTGAAAATGTATAGAAAAGATAAGAAATATTAAAATATTCAGATTTTCAAATATTCAGCTTAACTAAGTGTCCTAGAGGGTCCATATCTATGACCGACCCCCATTATTTTTCTATTTTTTTGCCTTTTCTTCTCACATTTATTTTCTCTAAATTTTTGAAGGTGTACAGACAGAAGTTGGGAAATATGATAAAATTAAAATTTTGCTCGTAGCGCCTAAACTTAGGATTTTAGGTGGCTCATATATATGACTGACCCCCAATATTATCATATTTTCTATCTTTCTTTTATACATTTTTTTTCCCTATCGTGAGTTTTTAAAGGTGTGTCCATACAAAATTCTAATTTTGAATTTTTAACAGTTTTTTACTCTAGCGGCTAAATTATCCTAGAGGGCTCAAAGAGGGCTCATATGTATGATCAATCTTTGAAAAACTCGAAACCTGATTGAATTGCATCATATGATTGCCTCCGACCGTATTGAGAATTGCATAGTTTATATAGTTTATAGGTACCTAGTTTATAGTTGTTATTTAATATTATAGTTTAAAATTAAATTTAAATACCAAATAAAATTTGAAAGATCATTAAAATAATTTTGTTAAATTATTCAAAGGAAGTTTAGTTTGTAATTTGTTGATCATTCATTACATATTCTATATTTGTTAAGATTGAATCAAAAATTTTCCGTTAAGATATACCTAATTTAACGCAATTCATATTCGTATATTTTCTTATTTTTAACAAATAGGAAATTATATTGTGTGTTTATAAATAAACTTAGATTTAATGATTTTTTTTTTTTTTTTCCTATTCGAAAGATTTTTTATTGAATCATCCTGATGGATATAACAATAATTGATTCCAACGTTTTCAACAATTCTGTTTGAGTCAGCTCTTACAAATACTATAGGTTAAGCGAGTGCTGGAGCACATCTACGTTGTTTACGCTACTTAAGGTTCAGCATTTTCTTAGTATACTGTTGAATTCAAATCTTAAGACTACTTTAACATTAATTGACCTGTGGAGTCGTAACTCTGGAGTAAATCTAGATTAAGTTTAATTTTTTTTTGACGTGATAACGTCTTATAAATCGATGGCCGGCTGCACAAATGAAAAATCGTGACTCATTGTCACGTTCCGCCTGAGGTGAGCGGACGAATGAGAGATTCATACATTAGTTTGGACTCATGAGAGATTCTTGAATCCACACTAATGCGCGTATGAACGAATCTCTCATGAATCCCGCGCGTATAGTATAGTTTGGATTCATGAGAGATTCGTTCATACGCGTATTAGTGTGGATTCAAGAATCTCTCATGAATCCAAACTAATACGCGTATGAGATTGGATTCATGAGAGAGTCGTTCATACGCATAATAGTGTGGATTCAAGAATCTCTCATGAATCCAAACTAATACGCGTATGAGATTGGATTCATGAGAGAGTCGTTCATACGCGCATTAGAGTGGATTCAAGAATCTCTCATGAATCCAAACTAATACGCGTATGAGATTGGATTCATGAGAGATTCGTTCATACGCATGATAGTGTGGATTCAAGAATCTCTCATGGATCCAAACTAATACGCGTATGAGATTGGATTCATGAGAGAGTCGTTCATACGCGCATTAGTGTGGATTCAAGAATCTCTCATGAATCCAAACTAAAACGCGTATGAGATTCGATTCATGAGAGATTCGTTCATACGCATGATAGTGTGGATTCAAGAATCCCTCATGGATCCAAACTAATACGCGTATGAGATTGGATTCATGAGAGAGTCGTTCATACGCGCATTAGTGTGGATTCAAGAATCTCTCATGAATCCAAACTAATACGCGTATGAGATTGGATTCATGAGAGATTCGTTCATACGCATATTAGTGTGGATTCAAGAATCTCTCATGAATCCAAACTAACACGCGTTTTTACGAATCTCTCATTTGTCCATACGCGCGTTAGTGTGGATTCAAGAATCTCTTATGAATCCAAACTAATACTCGTATGAGATTGGATTCATGAGAGATTCGTTCATACGCATGATAGTGTGGATCCAAGAATCTCTCATGGATCCAAACTAATACGCGTATGAGATTGGATTCATGAGAGAGTCGTTCATACGCGCATTAGTGTGGATTCAAGAATCTCTCATGAATCCAAACTAATACGCGTATGAGATTGGATTCATGAGAGATTCGTTCATACGCATATTAGTGTGGATTCAAGAATCTCTCACGAATCCAAACTAACACGCGTTTGTACGAATCTCTCATTTGTCCATACGCGCATTAGTGTGGATTCAAGAATCTCTTATGAATCCAAACTAATACTCGTATGAGATTGGATTCATGAGAGATTCGTTCATACGCATATTAGTGTGGATTCAAGAATCTCTCTTGAATCCAAACTAATACGCGTATGTACGAATAAATAAATTGTTAATACATAGCATATTGTTACTTATAATTAATCTGCATAATTTAAGTAAAAAAATTGATTGAAAAAATTTACATTTTCAATTAGCTCCTTCTTTGTATTATACAAAATAATGATAATTCAGTAAAAATAATTCAATTCAATTCATAAAAGTAGGCAATTTTTCATCAATGCTTTCTTATGACGTTATCACGTAAAATTATCGTCCGTAAACCGACTTTACAGACAACCAATGTTTTTTTTAAGTCGACTATTGCTGCGTCGACCCAGTCCACGGGCCAGTTTGTTTGGATGATTGAGGATCTTAATAGCGTACCGTTGCCTGGCCTTCAGGAGTTCTTCTTTCACAGTGGGTATCCCTAAATCCTTGTGGATGGTATGGTTTCTAATGTACCAGGGGGCCCCTGTTATCATCCGTAAGATTTTGTTTTGCTGCCTCTGGATTACTTCGATGCTCGATGATGATGCCGTTTGCCATATTTCGCAGCCGTAAAACCATATGGGCTTAAGAATCGACTTATACAGAAGAAGTTTGCAGTCGAGTTTGAGTCGTGATCTCGGTCCTATAAGCCAGTAGACTAGGGTCGATTTAAGTTTTAATTGCTGCTTTTTTGAGTTGATGTGTTTCCTCCATGTCAGGCGGCGATCCAGGTGAACACCTAGGTATTTGACTTCATTATGTTGCGGGACAGCAACACCGTTGAGCAGTATTGTCGGACACGATTGCTTGTTTAGGGTGAACGTAACATGCACACATTTGGAATCGTTCACGCGGATTCGCCAGTCTGACATCCATTTCTCGACCTTAGCAACGTGCTCCTGAAGATTTCGGGAAGCGATTTTTCTATTTTTATGGCTACTTATAATAGCAGTATCGTCAGCAAACGTCGATGTCAGTGTTTCCGATGAGAGTGGCAGATCTGCCGTGAATAATAGGTACAGCGAAGGCCCGAGGACGCTCCCTTGTGGTACGCCGGCGTTGATCTCTCTCTCAGTGGAGAATTTCTGATTGAATTTGACACGAAATCTTCTTCCCAAGATATACGAAGTCATGATGTTGAAGATCTTGGGTATTTGGCATTTGATCTTGTAGAGAAGGCCCTCGTGCCACACTTTGTCAAAAGCCTGGGCCACATCAAGAAATACGGCAGAACAGTATTTCCTCTCCTCAAAGGCGCCACGAATCTCTTCTACTAACCGATTCACTTGCTCGACGGTACCATGCTTAGCTCGAAATCCAAATTGATGATCGGTGATCCAAATTAATATCGTCAATTATCATATTGTATATTACTTTCTCGAATACTTTGGATAGGGTTGACAGTAAGCTGATTGGTCGATATGAGTCGATCTTGTGGGGATCCTTCCCCGGTTTGGGAATTACGATGATTGTGGATAACTTCCATGAACTAGGGAAGTAACCTATGTTTAACATCGCATTCCGTAACCGGGTCAGATGCCTCGTACCTCCAGCAGGGAGTTCGGTGATCATCTGGCCCGTAATTCCGTCATGGCCGGGTGATTTTTTTAAATTAATATGATTTTTAATTATGTATTTGACTAAGCTATGTTTAACTTTTAATTTAGTCCCACTGGGCAGCGAGGGAAACTCTAGTTCTTGTTCAGACGTTGATTGGTTTGGCGTAAATACTTTTTGCAAGTGGTTAGCGAATGCAGTTGCTTTGTCTTCGTCGCTTTTAATCCAGCCTCCGTTAGAGTTCCGAATCGGGAGCACGGCTATCTGAGGTCGCTTCAATTTCTTAGTTGTCTTCCATAACGAATAGTGAGTGTACTGGTTAGGAGAGAGATTACTAAGATATCGAGCCAAGTTGTGGTCCCTATCGTTTTGCAGGACGACCTTCAATTTCCTTGTGGCTTGATGGTAGAGATGTTTCGTTTCGGGGGATCTGTTATTCTGCCATAGACGTCTGCATTTCCTCTTTTCAGCTACTGCCTTCCTGATGCCAGCAGCTGAAATTGTATTGGTGGCTCCATGTTTCTTACTTGCAGGTGTTGAGAGTACCGTTGCCTACAGAAGCGTATTGGTGAAGTCGTTAACGGCTCTACCGATTTGTTGCTCGTTGTCCAGAGGGCTCAGTTGTCCAGAGGATAATGTTGGATGCAATAAGGGATTTATAATTCCTCCAGTTAGTGTAACGATTGGTAAAATTTTTTGAAGATTGGTGTACCTCCCGGTCCATGAAGTATTCAAGGATGATTGGAGAATGATCCGATGATAGGTCAAACAGAGTCCTGGTCCTAGGAATTTTCCATCTACTGACGTTCTTCGTAACTGCAAAGTCCAACAGGTCTGGCAGCTTGTTTGCATCCGATGGCCAGTACGTTGGTGTTCCACAAGATGAGAAGTCGTACCCACAATCCAGTATGACCTTGTGTAAGATCCTGCCACGAGTAGTGGTCAAACGGGAACCCCAGTGTGTGTATTTCGAGTTGTAATCGCCAGCAGCTATAAACCGATGTCCTAGTTTAAAGAAGAATTCTTTCAATTCGTCACTTGTTAAGTTGTGATTTGTAGAAGAGTAGACAGCCGATAGTACGATCTTCTCCTCTTTCCGCTCAACACAGATTGATATGGCCTGAAGACTTAGTGAGCTGTGATTGTCCCATTGATAATGTGGAATGTCCTGTCTTATGAGCACTGCTGTACCCTCTCTCGCTTTGCCATCAGGGTGCCTGGTTTCGGTGTCATAAAGCGCGTAGCCATTTATTTTGAAGTAATAGTTTTGGGTGAGGTGTGTTTCATTGATTAGAAACACATCTATTTGGTGGTCGTTGATGAAGTGCTTTATTTCATTTTGCGCTGAATGGACACCGTTTGCATTCCAATAGCAGATTTTCAAGTAATTTATTTATGACATTGCACTAATGACGTTAAAATTTGTTGGTTCATATGGATTAATTGATTCATCATTGTTTGCATAGATGCCATCATTTGCATCATTTGCTCCATGTATTTTTGCATTGTTGTATCGAATGTTGGAGGCAGTGGTGTTTGGGGTTGATTGGAGGATAAGGGAGGGTGTATACTTCTTTTTGGCTGGAAGTTTAAGGATTCAGCGTAAGTGTTACTATTTTCGGTGTTTTGTGGAACAGGCAGTTGTTCGAATTTTTGGGTTTGCTGCGCCTGGTCAATTACTCGAGCAGGTTCTAGTTTCTGCCTCTGAGTACTATTTGACTGCTTCAGTTGAATGTACACCGGGCAGCCACGATAGTTGGCCGTGTGTGGTCCTTTACAGTTGGCACATTTACGCACCGTTTCGTCGTTTTTATCTTTTGGGCATTGCTTTGAACTATGTAACCCGCTGCAAACTACACAAACCGAAGGGAGCTTGCAGTAGCCTCTTGTGTGTGAGTACTCTTGACAGTTGTGGCATTGTACTGGACCAGAGCGTTTATGTGGTTTCTCAACGGATACCACTCGGTACAGAAGACGAGTGAGATTGTATATGGGGTGCACCTGACCTTGTTTCAATTTAAGAGGTTCAAGTTCGATCTTGAATAGCGGCTGTGGGATTTTAAATCTATTAAAAATTTGAGAGACGCTTTGCACTTTGAAGTCTTGTTCAATAAGCGCCTCTTTTACTTCCTTTGGCTCCATATCTCTTTCAAGGCCTTTGATCACTACGGAGAGCCCCCGCGTTTCTTTAAGTCGAAACGTATAGTAATCGACTTGTTTCTCGTCGAGCACATCGACGACTTTCCTGTAGTCGTTTACTTTGTCTAGCTGAACCTTAACTTCGTTAATTTGACCTCGTTTCAAGTTTGTGCAAACAAACCACTTTTGATCTACTATCGATCGTATTAGGTCTATGACCGCTTGCATTGGGAGTTTACGTAGATATAGCGGAGCTGGTTTCGCTTGTTTGACAGTGACGTTATCATCGGCCTCGATACAGTCCGCAAGTAAGGCGAAACGATTGTTCAAGTGGATGTCAGAGTTGGGCTTCTTCGCACTTTTCGCCGAATCAGCCGGACTCGAAGGTTTGCGCTTCGTGACGGTGTAACGGTCGATCCCTGTCTGGGTGCTAGCCGCACTTGTTTTTTGTACTCTATTGAGATTGGAGACACTAGAAGGTCGTTCAGGAGCCAACGACATGCTGGGAGACATCCTATGGACTGGACTGGGTGAAGGCGGAACTGCCGTGGATGATTTCTCTTTAGGAGGAGTTCAATTCAGGCCGCCCATCTCACGAAAAGGATCTCATCATAATTGAAATTATTGCACCAGCCACAACTTGCACCTGGTAAGGTGTGTACCACGATACGCTGGAGAAAGGTTTTTTTTATTGCTGGCAACGCTATGCTCCACCCGTTAGTGGGCGGGATCACAACTAGCTGTCACCACAATACAAACAAAAAAGAGTTTGTAGTTCAGCTGTGCGGTTTTTAATTTTTTTTGTTTTTTTTTGGTGTACACTGTGCACGTTGTGTAAGATTTTCAGCACAGTTTGATTATTTATTGTAAGTATAAGTATAAATATTGTAGATATAAATACTAGCAATATTGTGTTTAGAATATTGATGAATTCACCAGTGAAAAACTTGAAAGAAAAACTACTTGATTATTCACTTTGACTGCGGTCTTCGCTCTCTCACTGTCGAAATGACACAGTGCTGAGTGTCATTTCGACAGTGAGAGAGATTTAATGATGAAGTTTATTTTAAGGTGACGAAAAATTGGTTTTTTAGTCCTGAAAAAAGTTATAGTAATAGTTTTTTTCTTGACTTATAGAATACGGACAACTTTTCCATAAATTAAAAGAAGAGAAGTCCTTCCTGAGATGATAATTTTTGATTAACTCCTTATTAAAGAAACATAAGCTAAATCTATTTAACATTCAATTATTGTAGTCAATTTTCAGTATTTTTCGGAAAATAAATAAAATTAAATTTCGGAAAAAATTAATATATAAATACATATATCTTTAAATTATTGTATATTAATATATGTAAACATTTGTGAAATTTAATTCATTTTAGGGGTAGGGTACACATAAAACAAATTGTTCATTACTGTTTTTTTTTAATTTTTTTTTATTTATATATATTAGACTGAATTGATGTTCATTTTAAGGGGTGGAACATTTGTTGACCAACTCCCCCCCCCCCCCCCCCCCCACTACCACCGGGCCTTTGCTAAAAGGCAGATGTGTATGATTTGTATCAGAATTCAGCTTTAATTCAAAGTTCTTGTGTTCCAAGCTCAAAATGTGCACTATACTTCCTTATTTTTGAAACATGGCGAAAAGTGACAAATTCCTTTATGAGCTCCTCGCGGAATAAAATTGAACATTTAGTGTTTTGGAACGGAAAAACCAATTTTTCCATCCCTTAAAATAAAGATAATGATCACATCTCACTAGGAATGTACTTTAAAAAAAAATCACTAATAAAAAACTAGCTTATGTGTACCCTACCCCATCATTTTTGTCTCCCATAAAATTCAGATCTTTGATTATTTTTTCGGTTAATCGATACTTTTCAAGAAAATTCGTCAAAATATTATTTTCTTTTTCATTTTTTTATATTTAATTTACATATTTTTTCCCGAATTAATAAAAACAACCAATACGTACAAAAATTTCCATTTTCAAGACGGAAAACAGAAATTTTTGTGTGTATTGCCGTGTACGTGAATAAATTGTACTCACGCATGTACACACCCAAATGACTTCTGCTGGTGTAAGGGAACCGAAAATTTCAGAAAATGAAAATTTTGTTCCAATCACCAAATTTTACTTCTCCCCCTTTCTTCTTATTTCGATGTTCCCTTCCTACAACCAACAATTTAGTCGACACCAACTAGCAGACAAATTTCGCTCTCAGAGCGCATAAAACATGCGCTCATCAAAAGCTTTATGTCCGCTAGTAGCTGTCCGCTAGTAGACAAATTTTGTGCCAACACGATGTATGGCAATAGGACGTCTGAATAGTTGTCTGTGCCTAAAGATCCTAGCACAGGCACCTGATTTTGAAAGCTGTTTTCAGGAGCTTTCGCCAATTCGCCGTTGAGAATTGGAAAACCTGAAGGGAATCTCTATTTTGGTTTATTTAATTCGTAGCAAGTGGACTTTTATAGGTTCATCCAAAATAGTAAGTATATTTATGAATTTTAGATCATAGGACACCAAAGATTCCGGAAATCAGAAATTAAACAATTTTCTGCCGGTTTAAAGGGTACTGTTCCGGTGAAAATTTGAATTTTCAAGGGTTTTTTGCCCGTAGCGGCTAAAAGAAGCGTCCTAGAGGGTTTATATGTATGACGTTTGTAGCTGCTAAACGAATATTTTTGAAGGAATTCTTTATATGACTGACCCCATTATTTTGTCATTTTCTATATTTTTTGCATAGATTATTTTTCTCTAAATTGAGTTTTTAGATATGTGCATACAAAAGATGGGAAAATTGATAAAATTCGGATTTTTAATTTTTAACGGTTTTTTGCCCGTAGCGGCTTAACGAAGATTCTTAGAGGGATCGTATATATGACCGACGCCCATTAATTTGTCATTTTCTATCTTCTTTGATATATTATCTCTCTCTTAATTGAGTTTTTAAAGATGTGCATACAAAAGATTGGAAAATTTATACAATTCAGATTTTGAATTTTTAATGTTTTTTTGCCGTAGCGGCTAAACAAAGCATTTGACGAGTTTCATATGTATGACCAACCCCCATTATTTTGACATTTTCTAACACTTTATCATACACTACTTTTCTCTATCGTGAGTTTTTAAAAATGGGTCCATATAAAAGTTAGAAAATATGAAAAAATTTAGATTCTTGGTCATAATTTTACAAATCAATAAAATCTAATAGTAGAGATGAATCAATCGAATGAATTACTGAGAATTATTTCATAACTTCAATATATATACTATTAATCATCATAAATTAACACATAGATTCACAAATATTATAAAAAACATAATACTAAATATCTCATGATAACAAAAAAGCCATGATTAATTATAGAAAATGTTAATTTAAGTAATAGGAATCAAGTAATTTAAAAGTTTATTAAATTTTAAAGGACTCAAGAAATTTAAAAGTTTACTTTTGATCAAATGCCAGGATGATATGAGTAATAATAGTATATAAGAACACGCGTATTAATATTAACTATAGTATGCCATTTGCAGTCGGAAATCCACTGCATACTCTGGAAATTAAAAGACTCAAGTTTACAGGAAAATACAAATTTCCATTGCTCGAAAGTATTAGTTGCAAGGTAACTGTTGGAATCTGAGTTCAGATAAGACTAAAATTTATTTATGGAAATGGTTTTGACAATAACAATATTGAGCAACTGAACCAAATAGCGTTGCCAAATTAAAAGTATAATGATTATACTAATATCCATATACTAATATCCATTTTGATTGGTATATTCTAACACCTCCCCATCAAAATTGATTTACAAATTAAATGATATGCTTTAAAGATTTTATTATTATTGTAGGGACATTCCAAGCATTGCCAAACAGCTGATGTACTTTGCATATGTCAATCCTTTAGTTAAAACGTCTGCAGGCATCTTATCACTTGGTAAATACCTTATCTCAAGTGTCCCATTCTCAACGTTGTCTTTGATGAATGTCTTTGTTTTGATCGAGCTCGTATTGGCTTCGATTGTATCATTCTCTGAGCACTTTGACTGTCGTTCCATAGTATTATTTTATTGGAAGGTATTTCGATTGATTTCATAAAATTCCGTAAGAACAGGACTTCTCTTACTGCTTCGGAGATAGCCATGTACTCGGCCTCAGTGGTTGATAGAGCTACAGTTCGTTGTTTTCGGGCTTCCCAACTGATTGGACTTGATGCTAAAATAAATGCATACCCAGAGAAAGACCGGCGATCTATAATATTACTCGCCCAATCTGCATCAACGACTCCGTACAAGTCTGCGCCGCTTTTCTTGTACATTATTTGGTACTTTTTAGTCCCCTTCAAGTATCTCAGAACTCTTTTGGCTGCTTTCCAGTGAGCGTAACCGTAGTTTGAATTAAATTGACTCAAAAAACTCACTGCGAAGGATATGTCGGGACGTGTACCAATGGCTAAATAGAGTAGACCTCCAATAATGCTTTGATATGGTATCTGCTTCATGAGTTCTTCATCCTTATTTTCTGGTCTCACCAAGTCAGGTGTCGTTTCCATTGGTGTGGTCGCTGGTTTGCACTGAACCATATTGAATGTTTCTAATAATTTATCGATGTATTCTGCTTGTAATAGCGTGACAGTATTTTTTTCAACTTTTTGAGTAAATGTTATTCCTAAACATTTCTTAACTGGCCCCAAATCCTTCATTTTAAATGTGGTTGACAATGTTTCTTTGAATTTGCTGATCAGTTTTGGGTTGTTTGATGCAACTAATATGTCGTCAACGTATATAGTGATATATAACACATTCATTTCATCCTTCTTATAGAAAAAACATGGATCATACGGTGATGATTTTAGTCCAAATCTAATCAATTCATCATTAAGTCGTTTATACCACTGTACCCCTGATTGTTTTAGTCCATATAGTGCTCGTTTGAGAGCACATACTACATCCTTGTTATTTTGTATTTCATTTAACCATTTTCTTGCAATCTTGAGGTGTTTTTCTTCATCAACAATCTTTGAGTTACTTCCAACGGGCTGTTTCGTAATTATCTTCTGAAGGACTTCCTTAAGTTGTTTGGGTGTTTCCATATAAATCTCCTCGTCTAGGTAACCATTTAAATATGCTGTAACTACGTCCAACTGATGTATAACTAAATCCTCTTCTACGGCTAGAGCTGCCAATATTCTTATGGATGTAGTTTTTGCAACGGGAGAGTATGTTTCATGATAATCGATACCTGGAACTTGCGAAAAACCCTTAGCTACTAATCTGATTTTCTTCCTTTGAGTGTTTGTTTCTTGTTTCGTTTGGAAAACTAATCGATTCTCAATAATTTTCCTATCAGGAGGTCGAGGTACAAGATCCCAAGTTTCATTCTGTATTAAAGATATAAATTCTATAATCGTCACTAGCTCCAGTTTGTCCGGATCGCAGGTTATATATTTTTCTGGGTCTACCCGCTGATCCGTTTCGAATTAACCTTGGTCGTCCTGGAGCACGCTGTAAACTATTCTGGTTGTCTTCGTATTCTTCATTATGATTATTTCCTCCTTCTGCAGTCGGTTGTGCTGTTATCTCCACAACAAGTTCTTCTTCATCGACAGGATGATCATTGCCACTAAGATATGGAGAATTTAGAAAGATTACATCTCTACTCACTATTATTTTTCGTTTCTCTGGATCCCACAAACGGTTTGCTTTTGAGTTATCTGAATATCCTACTAGAACGCATTTGGTGCCTTTTGATTCCAGTTTTCCCTTATGAGTTTTATCTAACGCAAATACTTGCTCTCCAAAAGTTTTGAAATAATCGACCGTGGGTTTTTTCCCTTTGTACATCTCGTGGGGTGTCCGTCCATTTATGGATTTGCTTATACATCGGTTTCGAATGTAGCACGCCGTATTGATGGCTTCAGCCCAAAATCTTTTAGGCATATTTGCGTTTTTTAAGAGACACCTCGCCATCTCTACTAAGGTTCTGTTTGCCCGTTCAGCTATCCCATTTTGTTCTGGTGTATACGGTACTGATAATCTACGTTGAATTCCTTCAGAGTCTAAATAGTTGCTTAATTCCTTACATAAAATTTCCTTTGCATTGTCTGACTGCAGGAATTTCAACTTCTTTCCCGTTTCTCTCTCTGCCCTGTTTTTGAATCTCTTGAAACATTCTGAGAATTCCGACTTTTCTCTGATGAACGCTACAGAACACCACCTTGATTTGTCGTCGACGAATAGTATGAAATATCTGGCATCAGCATGAGATGGGGTTCGCATGGGTCCGCAAATATCAGTGTGTACTATTTCCAGTAGTTCGTCACTTCTTGACTCTTGACTCCTTGGCATAGATGTACGTGTGATTTTCTCACTGGCACAGACATCGCAGTTTTGAAGCTTGTCATCTGGATCAAAGTTGAGTCCATGTACTGCATCTTTATTTAACATTTTCTTAAGGTCTGCTTCATTTAGGTGGCCAAGTTTCTGATGCCACTTAAATATTGATTCATGAGTTTTTCCTTTTTCTCTCGCACTCGATGCTATCATCCCTTCTTCACTGAATTCTTCAACGTAGTAAAGCTCACCTTTGCGCTTTGCTTTTAACATGATTTTTCCACTTTCGTTTCTAACAATTGCTTCATTCTTGTTGAAGGTCACCGTAAAGTTGTGATCAGTTATTTTCGAAACGGACAATAAATTCATACGGAGGTCTTTCACATGATAGACATTGTTCAAAGTTATTTTTTGTAATAGTTGATCATTCTTGGTTATTAGTTTAACATCTCCTACACCGATTATTTTTGTGGTATCATTATTTGCCAAATTTAACGGCTTCTCTATTTCACTGTAAGTGTTGAATGTATTTCGTGAGTTGATCAAATGTGATGAAGCTCCGCTATCTAAGCACCATATACTACTTGGTGATGATGATGACCGCCTACATTCTACCTTGAATGCGATTTCTTCCTCTGTTTCTGCGTGGCTGACAATTTCATGCCTGTTTCGTGCATTGTTACGTCTCGTTGCTGATGACCTGGGACCAGTGTTCGACCGCACTGACCCTGAAAAACAATTTCGAGCTAAGTGACCGATTTTGTCGCATTTAAAACATCGAATTTGTGGAAGTAACACACCTGATTGAGCTCCTCCCATCTTCTGGCTCTGGCCTGGAAAACCTTTTGCATGATGCTTAATCCGTTGTGACCATTTCCCTTGCTTGTTTGCTGCATACAGGACACTGGTATCGCCGAATTCTTCCTCCTTCTCTTTGCCTTGTCTAGTATTGAAATCTTCCAATATTTTCACCCTCATCGTTTCTGGCTTTAGTATGTCGTCTCTGCTAGTCATTGCTCTTCTGAAAGGCTCGTACGTTGGTGGCAGACTGCATAGCATTAGTATTGATAACAATTCTTCATTGATTTCAATTCCCAGTTCTTCTAATTTATCGGCTGTATCAATAAATTCGTCTAAATGTGACCGAACGTCATCACTTTCCTTCATATGATGCATAACCAATTTTCGAAGTAAGAGCATTTTCCTCGCTGGTCCTTTCGATTGATGGTCATCCTTCAATCTTGCCCATGCTTGAGCTGCAGTTTCGCATTTCTTCACATTTTTGATTTCCGAGTTTGAAATTGAGAGCAAAATTTCAGCTAGAGCCTTTTCATCCTTACTACACCACGTTAAGTATGTATTTTCAGTTGGCTGGGGTTTCACTACTGTCCCGTTAACATAACCCCATAATTCACATTTTATTAGCGAGGCTTTCATCTGAAGTGACCACGTGTCGTAATTATTTCTATTTAACTTCTCAAATTGCGTTGTAATTGACATTTTAATGATGTCGCGATTCTGATTCTGTGATTCTTTCTCCAAGAATATATACGAATGTTAATTCTTTCTCCAAGAATATAAATTACTTTATTTCTTCAAATAGTACACTCCACACGCGGTTTTTCCGATATTTAACGGGATACTTTTTCAATTCTTCTGTCAGCGAACTGGGCCCATAACCTGTTGGAATCTGAGTTCAGATAAGACTAAAATTTATTTATGGAAATGGTTTTGACAATAACAATATTGAGCAACTGAACCAAATAGCGTTGCCAAATTAAAAGTATAATGATTATACTAATATCCATATACTAATATCCATTTTGATTGGTATATTCTAACAGTAACCGTAAGAATTTATTTTAAGACATCCGTCGACAACAAATTTCAAAGGAAACAGACATGAAGCGACATGCAAGATTCTGAAACGATTCCAGTTAAAGTTATTATAACTAGGAATGCTGGTTGCAGTCGGAAATCGACTGCATACTTTAGAAATTAAAAGGCTCAAGTTTACTGGACAATAAAAATTTCGTTTTTTTTTATTTATTTCTGTTTTCACAACTATGATACGGAGAAGGAATATACACATTTTCCACTATTTGGGTAGGTATACTCTTTCGAATGAGGTATCTAACATCATCATTGAAAAAAAAATTGTTTGCCCTAAAAAAATCATGGATTAACCATGGGCGAAATTTTTATGAAAAAATGTTTTCCTTCGGATCTTAATATTTTGTATCTCAAATACAAGTCTGGAGCTTAACAAATCTAAAACAGTTGATTTTACGGTGATATATCAATGATTCCAATTTATATGACAGCAATATAGACTAATTAAGGTATTTATGTAGATATATTTGCAATATGATTCAAAATTATTAAGATATTCAAGTGTAAAATGTAAGGACATAATTTATCAAAGACACAAATTAATCAAATTTCAATTACGAATTTTTTCACAACTATGATACGTAGAAGAAAGATCCACGTAGAAATTATATGCGTGGGTTTGAGCCATATATAGATATACCTATGGCGTGCGTACTTTTTTGTCTCATGCTCTTATCAGAGCGTGAGCAATGCATACGCGGGAGAGCGTGGTATCTATTTGGACTAATTGCCACCAAATTTGACCCTACCCTAGTTACTATAAAGCAGAGTGTCTATATTTCGACCTCTCAGCTCAATTTTGTGTGCGACCTCGCGAACGCCACCTAGTATAACAAGTTTCTGTGGCAAATTCGTTCTCAATATAATAAATTTTTGCACGAATAAAATAAACAACCTTAAAATGTCATTCCATGGGAATTTTTTCTTAGGACACTTTGGCTGAGCTTCCCCTGGATTCTGGGTTAATCGTCGATTGGTAATCTATAAAAGATCAATCAAAGTATGTTTGATGTAGTTGCTTTAATTTTACCTCTCCTCATCAACTTTCTTACAATTCATCTCATATGTGACTATGACGGACGGCATTAATTCGACACAAGCTTTTGTCAACTTCACAAATGATTTCTTTGTTTTCCATTTTTCCTGCTTAATTCGTCGATTTTTTTTTTGTTAAATTCTTTTTTATTTAGATATATTTGACTATTCTGAACATGAGGAAAATTGCATTTTAAGGTGTCACTTTGACGCGCTATTGGCAGGAACAAAACAGGGAAAGAAATCAAAATTCCTGACTATTTAATGATAATTTTGTTTTAATTTTAATTAATTCCACTTACTTTATTATAATTTAATATAATTTTAGTGATATATTATTTTTTTGCCAACAGAAACAAACAATTCCCGGTTTCAATTGCAA
>OZ020567.1:55421646-55635355 GCA_963971475.1 Chrysops caecutiens | reverse complement strand
GGAAAACTCGGGCACATCGCGCCACGATGCTCCCAAAGAAGCAGTCCTTATAGAAAGAAACGAAACCCTTCTATATAATAACCTAACTCAAAAATTTTTCCTGTTACCAACTCCGAATAGTGACTTTAAACAACGATTGACCGACAAACTAAACCTAAATAGTAACATACCTCTTCTAGAACTCAACTCCCTCTCCTGTGACAAGAAGGATTATAATATTTATAAGCTAAATTTAAATATTCGAACCACCCAAGATCAAGAACAATTAGAGAAAGCTATTTCTTCCATCCTCAAACTATCAGAATATCTAAGGTTACCAGTAACATATTTGTCTATACCTAAAGTACCCCTAGAAACCCTAATGATTATAAGAACTGTCATACGGAAAATCCTGAAGTCAAATCAAATCAAAATCAATCTTTGCATAGATGATATCAAAACCCTCAATACCCCCTCAGAGATCAAGCAAGTACTCCGAGACTTCCATGAGTTACCCTCGGGAGGCCACCAGGGAGTGTGGAGGGCCATACAAGGGATAAGGAGACAATTCCACTGGAAGGGAATGTCCAAGGACTCAGCCAACTTCATCAGATCTTGCACGTTTGCCAAGGCCTCTAGAAACCCCAAGATCCCCATGAAAATCCCTGGAGTTAGCTCCAAACCTTTCGAAAGGGCATATCTCGAGGTAGTTGGACCGGTAGCAAATACAGGATGTATGATCTCACAAGATGATCTCACTAAACCTACACCTTCCAAGAAGATCTCACTAAATTTTCCGAAGCAATAGCAGTACAAAATACAGAATCCTCTACCCTAGCAGAAGCCTTCGCTACACACATTGTGTGTAGGCATGGAATACCAGAGAGTAAACTCACGGACCAAGGAGCCAACCTTATAGCAAGAATGCTCGCAGAAGTTTCCAAATTGGTAAAAATACGACGAATAACCACTACGTCCTATCACCCTCAAACTAATGGCGCCCTGGATCGAAGCCACCGGACGCTAATCGAATACCTACGGTCATATACCGATACAGATCCTCAAACTTGGGACTCTTGGATACCCTACGCTATGTTCGTCTATAACACAACCCCCCATTCCAGCACTAACTTCTCTCCCCATGAACTGTTAAACGGATTTCCAGCCGAAGTACCCAATAACCTAAAAAACTCTCCCTCTGTATGTTATAACTACGATAGCTTCGTCAACGAATTGAGGTCACGCTTACAGTTCAGCCATAAAATAGCCAGAGAAACCATCCTAGCACCTAAACAAAAATCCAAAGAGTACTACGACAAGGGAACAAAAGGGAAAAACTTCAACGTCGGAGATAAAATCTTATTAAAGGCCAGAACGAAGGAAAACAAAGTGTCTCCTATATGGCAAGGTCCTTATACCGTCACACAAATAAACTCTAAAGAAAACACAACCATAAAGATTAACAAAAAA
Organism: Chrysops caecutiens; assembly: GCA_963971475.1. NCBI lineage: Eukaryota > Metazoa > Arthropoda > Insecta > Diptera > Tabanidae > Chrysops > Chrysops caecutiens. The sequence continues at coordinate 55,633,906 of OZ020567.1, read as the reverse complement.
ACGAAGAGAGTTCACAACAATGACCTAAAACTTTATTTCGAAAATAAATGAGTTATTTTCACTTTTTCCACTTTCTAATTTTCGGTCGCTTTTCTCTTCTTCAATTAATTTCAATTATAATTTCCTTAGTTCCTTATAGGAATAATCCATATTTTTTTTTATTTATTTTTTTATTAAGCATTTTAATCTTACATAAGATTATTTGCATACATACACATTTTCATAGTTAATTTTTACCTTATTTTAGTCCTTATACAATACTTATTCTTGACATAATACTAATACTTATTGTTTACAAACGAATGTCACAATCTTTTAGAAATTTAAACACTATATTGCATACTGTTGTACTAGTTTGAGAGAGTACTACTGAACTATCGATTGGTAAGAGCAAGGCATTTTTGACAAGGTTTTGAATCAGCATGGTTCTTTGAGTCTCATACAGTGGACATTGCCACAGTAAGTGATTTAGGTCCTGACATTCGTGCCCACATTCGCATTGTGCGTTGGGGCTTAAGCCAACTTTAACGAGGGAGGACTTAACGTTACAGTGTCCCGAACGGCGTCTGTTAAATGTAACAATAACTTCTCTGGGTAGGTTGAATTTGTGAAACCACGGTTTGCTACTAGTATTGAAAAAGTTTTGAAAGTAATGTTTTCCTTTAACTGATCCTTGGTCGACAATTTTTTCCATAGTGTTTTTCAAACAGGTTTTCCGCTCCTGTTCTACTAGATCAGTGAAAGGCACTTTTAAATATTTGAGGTCTGCTCTATTGGATGCTCTTTTCGCTAGTATGTCAGCTCTTTCATTGCCTTCGATGTCGTTGTGTCCTGGTATCCAGAGAAATTTGATAGAGTTGTTATTCTGTTATTTCGAAGAAAATTCTTTGAGCTTTTTGTATATTTTGAAGATGTAAGGATTCGTTAGGATATCCTTGTTCATATTTTTTAAGGATAGCAGGACACTTTTGGCATCAGAAAGAATGACATAATTTCGATTTGGAGTTCTTATTGCTATGTCTAAAGCTAGATTTAAGGCAAGGCATTCCGCAGTAAGGATAGAAGCGCACTTATTTATGCTTCGTAATACTTCCTCGTTTGTTTCGGGACAATAGCAGGCGCTGCCGACAGACCTCGAACTGGTGGATTTGCTGCCATCGCTGTAGATGGCACGTACGTTTTCTGTTTCAATTGTATTTTGTATGTAGAGGTTAGGGTTCGGGATTTTTGTCAGGTGTTCTCCAAATTCTATGTCTATTTGGACATTTACTTGGTCAATATTGAATGGATATTCGTAAAGGTTGATGTTCTTGTTTGAGAATATGATATTTCGCGGGAAGTTTGGAGTGTCTAAGCTATTTATAAGAATTCTGTTTTTTAGATATGGGGATGATTTGAGCTTTTCGATGGGTAGTTTTATGGATTGGATGGTTTGGTGAAGGGGAAGGCTTTTGTTGGAGAACACTTTGTTCAAATACGTTTTACATAAGAAGGTTGCTCGATCTTGTAGATATGATAATTTAGATTCTGAAAGAAGAATATTGGTGGGAGTACTATTACGGAATCCTAGAGAAAGCCTAAGAGCTAAGAATTGAATTTTTTCCAATTTTTAAGCCTGTTCCAGTTGTGGGGGAAAATAAATGAAACAACCATAATCTAAAATTGAACGTACAAAGGTTTTGTACAGCTTTAATAAGGTGTCAGGGTCGGCGCCCCACTTGGACGAAGCTAATATGGTCTTTGAATGTATGTTTGTAGTCAAAGTATATGCCGAGAAACCGTGTCGTGGGGCTGGAAGTAATTGCGACGTCATTTACTTTTATGGATGTTCCTCCTGGTTTAATATTTCGCGCATTGAAATGGATGAAGGTGCACTTATGCGGAGATAATTCTAAACCTTGATTACGTAAGTTTGCACTAATCGTGCTGATTGATTTTTCTAATATTTCCTTGCATTTTTGCAATGATCCTCTGGTGTTGTACACTGCGATGTCATCCGCGATCTGTGATACAATCGTGCTTTTGGGCAAGTTGCTGCAGATTTTGCTGCGTAAATGTTATATAGAAGAGGGCTCAGAACACTTCCTTGAGGAACGCCTTTGAAGGCATATCTAAATGAATCTTGCAGCTGATCGGTGTAGATATACCTTTGCAATGTCAAGAATTTTACGAACCTGACTAGATTAATGGGGCATCCAATTGTTGTAAGAGGATGTTAATATCCTCGTTATCAAAGGCCCCCTCAACGTCCAAAAACACGGCTTGGACATCTTTCCTTTTGGAAAAAGATGTAGCTACATTTAAGGTCAGTGCGCTCAGGTTATCTATAGCGGATTGTCCTTTCCGAAACCCAGATTGTGACAGAGGGAGTAGTTGGTTGTGGTCGAGCCACCATTGCAACTTGTTTTTGACTATGGTTTCGAATAACTTACATGTGCAAGAAGTTAGGCTTATTGGTCTTACGCCTATTCCATCGGGTTTTTTGATGAAGTGAATGTGTGCTTTTCGCCATTCTACAGGATATGAGTTGGTGATATACATCTCGTTATATATGTCCAAAAGAATAAGTTTATATTTAATGGGAAGCTGTTTTAATAAGCTATAGTCGATCCCATCCATCCCACAGGCGGATTTAGAATTTTTCCCTTCTAGAGCAGTGTTAAACTCGTAAAAATTAAAGGTTGAATTAAGGAAGTCATTGTTTTTGCACGAAGGTAGCCATTCGGGGTCTGTCGACCACCAATTTGGACTAATTTTGTTGAGCGCAGCTTCTATTTTCTCTTGAACCTGGTGGTTTTCAGGGGTGTGATAGGGTGTCACTTTTGCACTTTTGTTTTTTAGCACTTTTGAAGTATTCCATACATAGTTTACATTTGTTCGAAAATTGATATTTTGCGTAAATTCGACAAAATTTTGTCTCTTTTTAGTGTTAAATAATCTTCTAGCTTGAGCATCAAATTTCTTATATGTTGTATAGTCTTCAACTTTGTTCGAAAATCGCCACTTTTTAAAGGACGCTCGTCGAAGTCTTTTAATTTTATCGCACTCCGAATCCCACTAAGGGACAGGATTGCGATGTACTTTGACACTCACAGTTTTCTTTCTTGGTGTGCTTGTTGCTATTTCCCCAGTCAAAGTACTCATGAATATGGCGTACTTAACGTTCGCTGGGCTTTGATCATATTTTGATGTCATAAATTTATATCAATTTTTATCTAGCTCATTTTGCACTTTTACCCAGTCGGTTCTAACAGAAGTTAAATTGTAAGTCTTTTTTCTATAGAAGCTTTTTTCTAAGTTTAATACAATGAAAAGTGGCAAATGGTCAGAACCCCAGGTTTCGTCGTGAACGGTTACATTTATTTTGTCGGAAATGTTTGTAGAGGAAAAGAGCAAATCTAGGTTTGAAGCGTATCCGTTGGGTTTAATATAGGAAATAGTTCTGTTGTTATGTAAAATTAGATTTGAGTTGTTTATGCATTCCAGTAGTTTTTCCCCATTGGAATCGATCTGTTTGCAATTCCACGCGTGGTGGTGAGCATTAAAATCTCCCACAAGAACTGTATGATTTTTTTATCTCTTATATTAAAAACGTTATCCCATTGGGCTTGAGTAAGGAGACCTGGGGTTCTGTAACAAACGAATAAATCTATGCTAGGTTTGACATTTGTGATTTTTATACCTGTCAATTCGACTTGTTGGTTTAAGTTATGAATACACTTCAGTTCGTAGTAGGCTAAATGGTTCTTTATTAGGATCAGAATCCCTCCTCCAGAAGAGTACGTTCTGGTTTTCGTGAATATTTTAAATCTCGACAGGGAGTCTAGAAGTTTCTTTTTAATTGTTTTTTTGTATTCACCCGCACTTTCATCTTCAGACAACCAGGATTCCACGCAGGTAAATATGTCCGTTTGAGCAAGTTTTTTAGGGAGCTCGTCGGATTTGTTTAAAATACTTCGAGAGGTCCAAAATATTATTTTGAGATTTTTTTCATGCATAGTCATTTATAGGTATTATTAAAAGCTGTTATTATTAAGAAGTTTCTTATCTATTTCTTGGGATTTTCGATGGCTTTTATAGTTCTGCTTAATTGGTTCTTGGCTTTGCGTACGGTTAGAGTCAGGATTAGTTCGCGTATCATCGCTGCAATGTCAGAGTTATCCACTGGGAATTTTTTTAGATGTTCTTCTCTTATTGAACGTCCATAACAATCACTTACCATGGTCAGCAAGTTGTCGAAGGTTAGAGGGTACTTGTTAGCTTTATTCTCAATTGATTGCTTGATCGGTAGCAGCATATTTTTTAAATTTGTTGGAATCCTAGATTTCTTCCCTTTTTCTATTTTGGGTTTTTTTGCTTGTGGCATGGGTAGTTTAAAATCGGATGAATTCCGAGTTTGCTGCACTGCTTATGGACATCGAGATGGTGCTAGATTTACAATCTGACTCTTCTTCTGAATCTAAGGTGGGAATAGTCCTCGAAGACAGAGTTGGTTTGTTCTGTTGAATGTCCTGATTAGGGGTTGTTTCGAAATGTGTATGAACAGGAATTTGTGTGATGGTGGAAGCGTTGTAATTCGAGTGGGATGTATGACTGGTTTCCACATTTGAAGCGTCCTCACAGTTGATTTCTTTGCTATTTACTCGTGAGATTTGTGTTTGTTCTTGGTTCTGCTTGTTACCCTTGCTGAGGGGACAGAACTTAGCTATGTGTCCTTTGTTTTTGCAAAAATGGCATGAAAGGCCCTCACTCGTTAAGAATATCCAATAGTTGATATTTTCATAAGAGATTTGAATTGAAGCTGGAATTTTATCAGTATCTTCTGGGTGCACGTAAACCATCCTTCTGAAACTGTAGGCGTTCGATATGCCTAGGTGTTTGAGGCCAAATGCTCTTATGAATGATATGTTGGATACTAATCGTATGTTCAGTGTTTTAAGCTCGGCTTCAATAATGTGCTTAGGAATCTCAGAATAAACATTAGAAATAACGATTTTTTTAACACGTATATTCAGAAACTGATTCAGAAACTCCAATTCTAATGAAGGGATTTTTTTCCAGAATTTCGTCAACGTGTTGTTTGGACGGCAAATACATACAAATTCTATTATTTGTGACTCTCGATATGAATTTTATAAGATCAGGGTTGATCAACTTAACAACTTCAGTCATGTGTTCTTTGATCGTGTGTTTATTTATTACCTGAAAAACTAGCGCTTGATCACGTTTTAAGAAACGGTCACTTTGGGTTGCTTGCGCATAGTTCATTGGAGAAGGATCTGAATGATTTGGCTGTACTGTATCTTCTGTATCTTTATTTACCTCCCTGTAGTCAGAGAGGTTTGAATTACCTCTGTAGTCAGAGGTAGTTGTAGCCCCTTCATGAGGCGCGCTCATGTTAAAATTATTGTCTCTGTGCAGTATTTACTATGATAAATATAAGCACAACACAGAATTTCACTTGTGCCTAACGGCACCAACTGATAATCGCACTAAGAACAATTCACTTTCATTAATACCTCGGGCACGTCTGTCCTCATCGACGATTCGATCGAAACTCGGAATAATCCATATCATAATCCATAATCCAATCCAACATATTTCACCCTCCCCTTATTTTCACTTGGTTTCGATTGTTTTTTAAATTTTAGAATTTGATTTTTGCTTTAGAAATTTTGATTTCGACTTTAAAATTTGGGCTTGATTTTGAGATACGATCAGATGTTGGATTTCGATTTGGATTAAGATGTGATTTTTATCTTCGGTTTTGTTTTCTCCTTAAAATATCACTCATAAACGAAAATACTTCAACATAATGATGATCGATCCGTTCTGAGTTTGTTTGCTCCCGTCATCTTCTATTATTTATTCTTTCCCTTTTACTTTTTCCCTTTCCGTTCCGTTCGGTCGATTTTATCTCTGTACGCTTCTTGATCGTAAGATATGGCGCTTCTTAGTCTTATTCAAAAACAACAACCTCAGTCTTATTAAAACATTCGGAAAATAACATACACTATTTGTTGGGTTGTCACTAAATACCTCTACACTGGACCAGAGCACAGGTTCCTTCCCCCTTACCTTTTTTTCCCCTTACCGTTTTCTTTCTGTCGAAGTGTACGCTTCTTCATCGTAAGACATGGCCCTTACAACGTAAAGGTAACCCTTATGCAAATTACTTTTTCTCTTTCCTCCTTTTCCTTACATTTTTTTTGACCTAATTCTTGGGAACAATATTCGCTTGCTAAAAATTAGCTGTTTCATCAAGCGTCTTGACTTAAGATTTTTTTTCTACTGCGGGAGGAGGTACCTTCCTATTGGTTCCGTTTTGTTACAATCATTCTCTTGCACTGAAGAAGATATTTAATCTTAAAACTTTAATCTTCTTAACAATCTTATTAATCTTCTTGTTTTCGTTTTGAATTTATTAAAGTCTTTCTAGACATATTCAAATTATTTGAGGTTTACTTAACGTTTCTTCCGATCGTTCCAAATATTCAGGATTTGTTCGATTTTTTTTTTGGAGATATTTCCAACAGATTTCTGCATTTTATAGAAACAGATGTCTCATTCACTTGATTCGATATATATACATATATATATATTTTTTTTTTCTTTTTTCTTCTTTCAATTTTTCTTTCCCTTAGAAGTACTTATATACAAATTTGTACACTTGTATACATCATAGACTCATAGCAAATAGCATATGTGCATAGAAATACGAATAAATAGATAATAAGATCAAAGAGATATTGAAAACCCTATGGTACACGGTACGCACGACTTACCCTAAACAAAATTTATCTTTTTCTTCAAAAAATAAAAATTTTGTTTTCCCCAGGGGATTGGAGTGTTATGAAAATAAATTTTCATTAAACATATTTTCACAAATTAGAACACAAAACTACAACTTGAAAACCCTATGGTACACGGTACGCACGACTTACCCTAAACAAAATTTTTCTTTTTCTTCAAAAAATAAAAATTTTGTTTCCCCCAGGGGATTGGAGTGTTATGAAAATAAATTTTCATTATACATATTTTCACAAATTAGAACACAAAACTACAACTTGAAAACCCTATGGTACAAGGTACGCACGACTTACCCTAAACGAAATTTTTCCTTTTCTTCAAAAAATAAAAATTTTGTTTCCCCCAGGGGATTGGAGTGTTATGAAAATAAATTTTCATTATACATATTTTCACAAATTAGAACACAAAACTACAAACAAACAACAAATATAACCATCACCCTGTGACACGCGCGCGTGGCAGAACGGGATCTTAAAAATCTGCAGGCAAAACAATTTCTATTATCACAGATCCCGTTCTGCCATTCTTATTGCAACATTTCTATGCCAATTGATTCCCTGGGAACCAACGAACCATCTGTCAAGCCCGAATACCAATTAAAATTAAAGTGAATTAAACAAAAAAAAAAACAAATAATAATAAAATTAGACTTTTTCTTAAAAAAAAAAGGAAAAAGGGGAAGGTGAAAAGGGTCGAGTAATTTTGACACAAGCACTCCTCAATCCTATGTTGTGGATCGAGAAAAGCACAACAACTACTTTACCACGCTACAAACTCTGCCAATTTACATATTATATCTGGCATCGAACCAGGTACAATGATTTTATTACGGCAGGATAACGTTCCTCCAATGCACTGGCTCTCGGACGCATAGCTGAATTACATCCAGGAGAGGATGGAGTTACAAGAGTGGTGTCCATAAAAACGACCAAAGGTCTTATAAAACGGCCAATTAGGAAGATCTGCATATTACCATTTGAAAAACTTTGAAAGACAATCTTTCAAGGCGGAGAAGATGTTCACAACATTATAATGTCTGACAGAACCTTGGAATGTAAATATTTAGACATTATGTTGATGGAACTTTATGGATTTTTGACCGGTCTAGACGTTAGTAAAATCCATTGAGATCCTTGTTCCTTCCTTGTACCAGTATTTCCGGACACTATGACCACTACGAAAAACAACATGGTTGCGGATCGACGCATGATCCAGACTACTGATAACGGACCATTTGTTAGCATCATCGACGGTTTGTTACGAACAAATTCAGGATCGGTAGCCTGTCTCACATCACTCACCGCAGTGACAACAACTTTGAATCGTGGACTCAGCCGCAACATCAATGAATCTAATGTGGGAATTCGATCTTCAGCTGAGCCGGACAAATTGTGTTATGGTTTTATTTATTTGTCAAACTTAATGCAAGTTCACACAAGAAGACAATATTCATAATCATAAAAAGAAACGCTGAAAAATACAAGTATACAAGAGACAGGGAAAACCGACACAGGCAAGTACACCTCCGTCACGCAGACCTTTCAAAGGCGTAACTCCGGAAGATGCAACGAGCGATTGTATTGCCACCCTCAGCTAAGAGGAGCGGAATTACATGGTAATATTCCCTAAGCATACGTGTAACTGGTTCCATCCTGCCAAGTTCCGTGCGGTGATAGCTAAGGGAGTATGGTTCAAATGATCTTAGACTTCTACCACAGGTTCTTGGAGCTAGTTGGTTAAGGATGTCCGGGGCGACAACATGCCCCTGGACGACACTATGTATAAAGGACAAGTCAGCCAGGACTCGGCGTTGCGAGAGGGACTGGAGAGCAAGGAGCTTAAGGCGATCCGTATACGGGGGAAGGTGGATGGGATCGGATCAAGGAAGGTGACGGAGAGCGTATCGAAGAGCACGCTTCTGGATAGCTTCAATTCCCGCGATATGGATTTTGAGGTAAGGAGACCAGACTAAGGAAGCATATTCCAGTATCGGGCGAACAAGGGAGATAAAAAGCTGTTTGTAGACATAAGGGTCCAAGAATTCCCTAGACCATCTGGTAATGAAACCTTGTGGAGATCTTCCCTTTATCTCTTGTTTCTCTGGTAGGGAAGACTTCACAATAGGGTTATCACTTGGGATACACTTCTGTACACAAGTTTTTCTTACTAAATGGACAAGCAACTCTTCTTTTTATAACGTTTATTTCTCCTTATCCTACACATACACTTTAGTTACTTAACCTACATACAATTCTGTAACCTCACAATTTGCTACTTTTTATTCTGCATCGATTTGTTACAATACAATTCTTCAATTTTACCATTCTTTACTTTTTTCTTGAGTTCTTCCCGGTGCTCTCCCCGGGATACGTATTCTGCTCGGTTCTAATGCGGTGCAGTTTTTTATCTTGACGGTACTTCTTTCTTTCGTTGTAGAGCCGTTGCACCCCTTCGTAAATTTTCTGACGCTCCCGGTGCCCCACAGCGATCCACAGTCTCCTCCTCGTCTCCTCCAGCCGAGCCCTGAACTGAGCTTCCTTCCCAGTCCTCTTCTTGGGGATGATCTCTGCTTGGTTCGCAGTAGTGGGATATGAACGGTTCCGGTGTCTCTCTCGATATTCCTCGATACTGATGGGCCGGGGACCGGCGTGTGGCCTTTTCAGTGCTTCTCTTAATGATTCCGGGGGGCTCATTCCTGTAGAGCAAACGCCCCGGTTAAATTCTCGTTCTTTAAGCCCGAAAAGGTTCGTGAGAACCGTTTTCAGGTCTTTGGTGGAGAGACTTTCGTCGTCATCCACTTAACCAGCGTTAGTTTTTATCATACTTACTATTAGCGAAGTTGCTGGATCGATTGGATATCTTCTGGAATGCCGGATGACTCTTCGTAGATAGTTGTTTCCGTCTTGACGGACCGCCTAAGCTGACTGGATCACTCCCTGAGTACCACTGACTGCTCCCTAATTTTTCCAATCCCTTTATTCTTGATTTTTACTGACGCCGCAGTCCCTACTCCGTCATTCTTTCCATGGTTTCTTTGACCCAATTTCAAAATCCGCGCCAAGTGCATTTTGCGCACAAAATTTGTGTCGCAATTTCGTAATTCGCGCGCACTGCACATTCTTCTCCAAATGGGTCACTTCGAGTCACGTTGATCGTCACGTTGTTCGATCATTTCGCCATCTAGCGGTGTCTAGTGGAGACGCCTATTTTAGTACAGATTTGTACTAGACGATCGTGATTTGTACTAGTTGTGTACTAATTGTAACGTGACGTTGTGGCTGACATGTGTCATGGCGTGTGTATTGTTTTGTTGCGTGTCGGTAAGTATTTTGAAGCACAATTTATTCTTAATACCTTCTCTTTTTAGGATATTCAGAAGATTGGGACAATTCATCACAACCTAACATAACGTCAGCTTTCCGAACAACGTGGTTCAGGTGCTCGTGGAATGAGATTTTAAAATCGAGATGGACTCCCAGGTCCAAAACACAGTTCACAGACCTGACCGCGGAACCATTGAGGAAGAAAGTTGGAGGAATACGATTCAGTTTACGAGAGAAGCAAACGTGTTCACATTTAGAAACATTTAACAAGAGGTTGCTCTTGTAGCACCATAGAGAAAGACGATCAAGGTCCAACTGAAGCTCTAGAATGTCAGAAGGATGGGTTATGTTTTTAAATAGCTTAGTGTCGTCTGCATATGAGAGTACCTTAAAATGCAGAACAACACTAGATAAATCATTAGTAGCAGTAATGAATAGCAAACGGCCAGTATGATTGCCCTGCGGTACACCTGAAGTTGCACCAAAGCTATGGGAAAGGGAAGATCTAAAACAAACACGGTAGGAACGATTACAGAGATACGAACCGATCCATCTGAGGAAGGAGGCAGGGTAACCAATCATTTTTAGCTTCAGGACGATAAGACTGTGGGGTAAGCTGTCAAAGGTCTTACTCATGTCAGTGAAAATGGCTTCGACAACCTCCCCACGATCAAGAGTATTTTGAGCGAAAGAGACAAACTGGACAAGGTTTGTCGTTGTGGACCTACCTTTCAGGAAACCATGTTGATGAGGAGATATGTATAATTGATGAAAGGAAAGGATACAGTTTTTTGACAATGATCTTCTCGAAGATTTTTGGAATAGACGAAAGCTTTGCAATGGTTCTGCAGTTCGGGATCTCCTGCTTGGAATCCTTCTTGTGGACTGGGATCAGAAATCCCGTCTTCCAACAGTCAGGAAATATAGCAGACTGAATGGATGAGTTAGAAAGACCCGACAACGGTCTGGCAAGAAGAGCTGCGCACGATTTTTGTATAACAGGAGGTATTCCGTCAGGGTCAGGCGAGAAGTCGTCTTTAAGGGACTGGAGCTCGGCCAAGACATCATCCTCCGATATATGAAGATCAGGGTAGGGTGTAAGAAAGGAAGACGGAACATGGTTAAGTGAGGAGAAGTAATTGGTATCTGGAACAAAATATTCTTTCCAATCTTAGCGTGCTCCGCACCAGCAATGCTTGGCAAGGCAGATGCGTGGTTCATTGATCTTCAAGGAAAATGGTATCGTAGAAGGCGTTTGAAGTAGGACAGCTATGATTTTTTAAAATTGTTCATCCTGCTTTCAGTTTGTTTTTGGGGTTTTTACTTTTTTGATTAATTTGACTTGAATAAATTTGTGTAATTTACCATTGCTCTTTTTTTGCTAATATTTAATTGATTAATTGGTGAGATAGGTGTAAGGTGATAACAAAAAGATTACGCTGCTAACAATCCACTTAAGTATTGGTAAGTTCCTCAGTGCTTTGGACGCACAAATGACGAGCACGCTAAAGACTCTGTGGGACAAATTTGGTTGAGTCAACAGGAAATGGATGCAAGATCTATTAGAGCCCTGACATGGGCCGTCTCCTTGAGTGATTCATTTTGGTAACCCAGGCTGGAACTAGAATTTTCATGGTTGGAAGGTGACGGGTTGGATCTTGAAGAGTGTAAAAAGTGTTTAGATTTTGAAGAATCCAAATGCAAGTAAAACGGCCGATGAGCATACCTTTCGTCTTGCTACTGACGCACTTCGTCATGCTAAAGCAAGAGCGATTGAAACTAAGGAAGCGCATGTCTCTAGACTGCAATCAAATCGATTGAGAAAATCTGAGCTAGGGCTAGAGAGACAAGTCAGGAACGTTAAGCAGGACTACAACTTCAACGTGAGGCCTACGTTCAAAGAGTAGCTGATGAGGCTGATTTTTACTCAACCATAAATACCTTTTGCGATAAGTGCTGTGATATCTGCCAGAAAAAAACTACCCTAATCAGGTAGTGAAATATCATTGAATTTCGCCACAGACATACTTGCCACCGGAACTTTCCGCTAAAAATGTTTTGCTTGTTTGCTATCGATGCAATATGCACTTAAAAGGCTCCAAATGTCATGCTCCATCCTCCATAACTTGATTCCAGGTGATATTCCCGGTGAAATTGCGGCACTATTGGAATCAAAACGACTTTTGCTTCAGCGCATCATTTCAAGGAAGATTTGGTCAATACGGTTTCAAAGAACATGCAACATTATTTGCTCTGGATATCTTCGAATTCAGCGAAATGCTACCCGAAATGCTTCCCCGATCGAGCACAGATGTAGGAATTATTGTAGTGACTGAAAATCTGGAGAACTTGAATGTATTCAGAGATTATATAATTTCATCGGAACGTGTCTACAAGGCACTTGATTGGCTTACTGCAAATAAACCACTCTATAATGATGTAAGAATTAATCAATTTGCGCGATTAAATACACAGGATATCATCCGAGTTATACTAGCAACGACGAAGTGAACCTGATAACCGAGCTACCTATGGTTCAGCTCGTAGTGCCTACATGCTAATAAATGATTTATCGCGAATCTTGCGTGCTTCCTAGAACCAAGCAAATGAAAAAATCTTTCGATCCAGACATACTGGACATCAATGTTCTACCATGGTCGTGGCAAATTTAATTCGTGCTGCCATCCTAACACCGATCCAATGGGACACAAATGTTTTAAATGAAAACATGATTGAAGGCGATAGATTCTCCGGATGCATTGATTGGGCAAATAAAGAACAATCAGGTGCCTTTCCTATTGATAGTCACGGCTATTTGGAGATCAGAAGTCTTGATGTTGTAAGACATGACGTTCTGATGTTTGACAATGCCTTTGTCATTGAACATTAAGATATAAATCGCGCCTTCAATGGCAGTTTATGCGACAGGGAAAATGATGGAATTGATTTCCTAAATATTCGTGTTTCGATAAACTTACTGTTCGCCGAAAACAATGTTAGAATTTTGATTGTTACTGGCAGTGCATATGGTCTCATGTATTATAATAGAAAATTTTATTTCACTGATTCCCATTCATGTGTGCCAAAGGGAAAGAGTGAAGCATGTTCCATCGAATGCGATACTATTGACGAGTTCCTTCGTATTATCCGCTGAACTGCGCATTCTAATGCCGGTAAAACATTTTCAATAAAGATCATCAATGTTGTCGTCAAAGAAAGATTTTTACCAATGCAGCAATGGAGTAGATGGAGTAGACCAATGCAGTAGATGAAGAAAATAAATTGCAACCAGAGCCTGTACAAACGTTCGTTCCTTTGCAAACATCTGTAATGGCACCAATTGATCACGAGCAGCCAGATGTTAATGATGAATTCAAGGAAAGCAGAAACATTAACGAAATTGTTCGGAAAACTAAGGATAACATTGTGAATGTTAATGGAGAGCTGAAAGCCGAAAAATTCTCATGGTTCCATCTCTTTCCATATGGCAACAAATGCTTGAACGAAGAGCGCTCGGTAAAAATCACACCATTAGATTACTTCCAGCAGCGAATTCTAGGCTTGGATACTCGTTTTCAAAGAAGTGACTTTTTATTTTATGCATTCTCTATGTTTGAATATCTTCGAGTGCAGTCGACAATCAATGAATGTGGGAGAGTTATACGAGGACAAGAAGGTGTTGTCGAGGACCTTTATTTACATTTAAAGAATCTGAGAGGATCGGCATATTGGCGGACAGCTCACAACAAATTGACTGCATTTATTCGTTGTATTGGTCCTCCAATTTGGTTTATTACTTTGATCTGTAATGACTTAAATTGGCTTGACATGCGCAAAGCTTTTTTGATTGCAGACGGCAGACCTGATGAAGATCCTAGCCAGTTAAGTCTTGATGAGGTGCAGCGTTTGATAGAATCTTATCCTGTTGTTTTGAGCCGACATTTTTCCCGTCGTGTCGATGCTTTCATGAAGCAGATCAAGCGAAATGACAATCTTCTTGGTGGAAAAGAGATCGATTTTTGGACACGAATTTAGTTTCAGAATCGGGAAAGTCCACATGTCCACCTTGTTCATCTTTTGAAATTCCCGAAGGACATGCGTATATCGACCAAGTGATTTCATGCCGCTTGCCAAGTGATGAAGAAGACCCAGATTTACGAGCACTCGTCAAAGGCAATCAAATTCATCACCATACTCATGCATGTCACAAGAACAACTCTGAGACATGTTGATTTGTTTTTCCTCGTGAGCCTTGTCAACGAACTCGTATTGTGCCGCCGAGTTCTTACGAGTTCATTCGAAATGGAGGACGATTCTACACTTTGAAACAGACAACGAATTCAAAATTGGTCAATAATTATAATTTGCAAATTCTTAAGTTTTGGAATGCAAATATGGACATACAACCATGCGGATCAAATGACATCGCCAAGTACATTTGAAAGACGGAACCAGCAGATGTAAACAAAGATGAAGCTCAAGCTATTCGTCGCGGAGAAGCTAACATTGCAAGAAAGATCTTCAAATCATGTATGCGGATTTTGAAAGAGCGACAAGTTTCCGCATCAGAATGTGTTTATCGACTCTGCCACCTTCCACTTCATTCAAGTTCAAGAAAGTCAGTATTCTTAATTACAAGAAAGCCAGATCAACGATATCGAGTGCTGAAATTTGAAGACAATAAAGCAGTTGGACTTTGCTTAAACATATTTGAACGATACGCAAATCAACCAAGACAGCCAGAGCAGGGTTATGATTTCCTACATATGTGCTTATGTGAATTTGCGATGAATTTTGAGCCATTTTATGCAAAGTGAAGTACTACCACTGAACTTTTTTGAGCCGGAAATAGTGAAGAAAGCATTGATGCAGAAAAAGAAGAGCAACCAACAAGACGAAGACTCATCAAGCTGGCAAACAACACTAAATTGGTAATTAGAAATGTTCAAGCTGTTGTACGGGTGCCATTCTTTCAAATGCAGACTGATCTGGAAAATTATTTCTATAGCTTGCTCGTACAATATACAACATTTTACTCGGAAGACGAATTGATTAATTAATTACTTGATTTTCAGTCCGTTTTAAAAACGTTGTATATTAAAATTTTTTTTTATTTACATAATTATTTTACTTTTAACATTATCTTTGCTAGTTTTTTTTTTTTTTCTCTCATTTACTCTTTTTTTATTTCTGTATAACTTAGTACTTTGTATAACTAATCAATTTGTAATACTGTTTACGTTGTCGTTCCACAATGTCATTGATTTGCGCCGTCGCGACCTGCAAGGACAAGAACACTGATAGGCTCCTTTCTTCTCATGGCCTTGGCAGTGGATGCTGCCACCCTAAGGGCGTGGGTCTTATGGGATCTATTGCCGACAAGCTTGAATCAAAGGACTCCGGTCTGTATTGGTATTGTGTGCATTCATTCATTCATTCATGTGTGCCCTTTCCTCTCGTGTTTCGGAAATAGAATCGAACCTACATACACTTGGATCGATCATAAGTCAATCGTCCACAATACATACCTCCTCTCTCGTATCAGCAATTGATACTTTGAAAGGATTTTATTTTCCTACAAACCCCCCCCCCCCCTTCCCCTGAATCTCAACGTTCCTCTTCCAAGACCTCTCCTGCAACATTATCGAATCCTACCGCCTCCACTAGTGTAACTAAATCTAACTACGTGCCGTTCGCGAAGTCGCACACAAAATTGAGCAGACCGGTCGATATATAGACACTCTGCTTCATAGTCATCTGTGGTAATGTAATAATTGGTAGCAATTGATTAAGTCGATACCATGTGTGTTGACTTGGTTTTAATGTAAAAAATATGTGTATTACAGTTCTAGCCTTAAACACTGATTTATTGGCCATTTCTTGTTTGTTATTCTATCTCTTCATTACCTTCAGTGAGAGAAACTCAAGAGATAAAGGGTGGGCCATATACGATTTCAAATTTGAATCAGATATAAAAAAAACTAATGAATATTTGTCCAAAACTATAACTTTATTAGAAAGATTGAACATTTCCATTTACGAGTGAAACACACCATCATTCAAATGACTGCCAAGGCTGGCCTTACAGTACCCCATCGGATCAATCCAATTTTTCAGTACATTTCGATTGTTTGGGCTTCAATCTCATGAATGGCAACTTCACTTTCGTGCTTCAAGGACTCAATCGTCTCTGGATGATAAGCGTAACATATATTCTTAATAGATCCCCACAAAAAATAGACTAATGGGTTCAAATCACAGCTCTGAGCCGCCCAATTCGGATCAGAATTTCGCTTGATTATGCGATGTTCAAAAGCGGTGCGCAAAAGATCGATTGTATCGTTGGCTGTGTCGCAGCTCCGTCCTGTTGGAACCAAATTCCATGTAACACTCTTCAATTCGTGGAAACTAAAATCCATTTAACATGGCTCTGTAACGCTCGCCATTGACCCTGAGGCCGGCAATTTCGCTTATTGAAATAGCCTCCACGGTAGAATTGAGCTTCATCGGAAAAGATAATTTTTCGGTAAAAATATTCATCTTCGACCAAACGATCTTCATTTCTTGCACTCTTGTTTGTAGCCAAAATTCTCATTAGACAAGTGCGAGAAATGTTCAGTTCCTGAGAACGATGACGAATTGGTGTTGATGGATGTTCATGCACACTGTGCGAAACCGCAGCTATGTTTTCGGCTGTGCGCACTGGACGAAAACGGGAACGGGTTGTTTTGTCCAATAACGAACCGGTTTCACAACCTCGCTTCAATGATTGATCAACTGATTGGAAGGCAAATTTTTTCCGTAAATTTCTTATAATTTCCATAGAAAACTCACCAGTGTTGAAGAAAGTTTTCAATAGTTCCCAACTTTGTTCAAGCGTAAAGCGTCCCATTTTGTAAACGTCAAACATAAGGCTAATTTTCTGTTAGCTCAGGAAAGTCATTATGCCTATCAAACTCCAAATATACGGTAGTTCGTATTCCAAATGTTAGATGCCTCTCTCTGCATTTTCTGTCTTAGTTCTAATCCTATTGTGAGCCCTATTTAGTTATAGTTTATAAATTATTATTTCCTCTACACTGTTGAATTACTCAGCTTCTCTAATTTATGTTAAATAATTTAGAAAAGATGAAATTTATGCTATTTATTGTTCTGGAAAATGCTAAATTTGAAATTACTTGTTTCCTGTTACTCCAATTATCATTTTTGGGGTTCCGTAGAAAAACGGAATCCTTATAGTTTCAACCTGTCTGTCTGTCCATATGTCACAACCATTTTATTTGGAAACTATTGAAACTATATAAATGTAATTTAGAAGTAAGGTGTCTCTTGTAAACCACTAGAAAATGGAGTAGTGAAAGTAAAGAAAAGTTTTATTAAGGATGGCACTCCATACATGTGTCTGAGGGACAAGATTTTGTTTTTCATTGCACATACCCGTTTGAGGTATTTTTGGATAGGCCTTTAAAAATGACAATGATGTTGTTAGAAACTTTTTTCCTTTAAGCTAATCTTTCGCGAAATATACGCTTCTAAAAACGTCAAATGTGTGTCCCCCCCCCCCCTCTCTAACTTTTGAACGACGGGCCAGAAAAATATGAAAAAATTAAAGGTAGTAGAACTATATAAAAACAGTCAACGATTTTTGGTTTGAACAATAAGAGTTTTACAGTTAATTATGTAGTTATTCGATTTTTGAAGCTACCAACAAAGATTTTTTAACTCAATAGTTTATGCGGCATTCTACGGAACCCTTAGCTTATGTGTGTCCGACACGCACTTGGTTTCTTTTTATCTTATTTATCATGACTTTTTGTTATAATGGGATTTCTAGTAATTTGTGTTTTATATTATTTATGAATCTATTTGGATATTTATTATGATTACGAGTGTATATATTGAAGATATGAAACAATTTTCAGTAATCCATTCAATCATCTTTACAATCATATTTCTTCAATAATTCATTCATCTTTACTATCAAATTTACAAAATTATTAGCTAGAATCGTAATTTTGGATATGTACACATTTATAGAAACTCACAGTAGAGGAAATTAATCTTTGACAAAAATGCAGGAAATGTCAAAATAATGGGGGTCGGTCATACATATAAATACCGTGGGACACTCGGTTTGGGGCTACGGGCAAAAAACTGTTGAAAATTCAAAATTGAGTTTAATCAGTTTTCCGATCTTTTGTATATATATCTTTAAAAACTGAATTTAGAGAAAAACTATGTAGGAAAGAAAGGTCGAAAATGACAAAATAATGGGGGTTAGCCGCTACGGGCAAAAACCGTTGAAAATTCAATATTGTACTTTGTTTGGCCGCTACGGGCAAGAAACTGTTGAAAATTCAAAATTTTAATTTTATAAATTTCCCCATCTTTTGTATGCAAATCTTTAAACTCAATTTAGAGAAAAATGATATATGAAAAAGATGTAGAAAATATCAAAATAAGGGGGTTCGGATATACATATAAGCTCCCTAGGATGCTTCGTTTAGCCGCTACGAGCAAAAAACCATTATATGTCTAAAATCTGAATTTTATCAATTTTCCCATCTGTTGTATGTACACGTTTAAAATCTCAATCTAGAGAAAAATCATGTATGACAAAAAGGTAGCAAATATCAAAATAATTTGAGTCGTACATACATATGAAACCCCTCAAGTGCATAATTTAGCCGCTACGTGCAAAAAAATGTTAAAAATTCAAAATCTGAGTTTTATCAGTTTTCCGATCTTTTGTATGTACATCTTTAAAAACTGAATTTAAAGAAAAATCGTGTATGACAAAAAGGTAGAAAATGACAAAATAATGGGGGTCTTTCATACATACGAATACCCTAGGACACTGCGTTTAGCAAAATAAATTTTCTCTTCAAAGTTTCCGATTCCCCACAGCGAATTGGCGAAAGCCCCGGAAACAATCAGGTGCCTGTGCTAAGATGTTTATGTAAAATCTAATTCTGGTTCGAGCATGCGAAAACTAATTACCTTAGATCAATACCATAGCTTCATTTATACAAGAAAGCTAACGTTTATTGTTACAAAGACAGCGATTTTTTGCCAAGATTGTATTTTGTTTGCCGTATATTTTGGAATTCTTGGAAAAAAAACGCAGTGATCGTTCTAAAAACATAAAATCTAAATTTAAGTTTCCATGATACAAACCTTCGTACTAATTTTGGTTCGTTCATCCGGAAAATTGTTAACTGAGAGGCCTTCCCCTAGTGATTTTTTTCGCGAATTTAGTAACAAAAAATAGATGTTAGCACTCACCGTCGAAAATACTTTTAGTATGTAAAATTTCAGATCGATTGTTCAAACGGTCTAGGAGGAGTTTGGTTACAAAACGTTACAAAACGCTCCGTTTCATATTTCGTCGACGCAAAAAATCCTCCATATCATTGCCTCATGGTCCCTCCCTCATGACGTTCTCACCCTTACTATAGGACAACCACTTTAAGCTACCCTCCGCAGACCCCTCTCCTTTTCCTAACAATCGCCTGACTGGCATATTCGAACCATTACAACCATCTACCATAGCTCCCTCTTGCACAGAGCACCACATTTCTCCCAACGTTAGCCTACGAGATATTTCCGCAAACAAGGTTAATGGCCCCCAAGAACAACACTCCCCTTCTGTCCAATCAGATACCCTCATGATAAATGTGTCTACACGAGCCACGCTTATTCCTTCCAATCCAATCACAAACACTACTGTTAGTGTCCCGGTGATCACCCACTCCTGTCCTTCTAATGATATTCGACCCAGGCCACACAACACTCCCCTCTCTACAGCACGGCACAGCAGTTCATGCATTGCAGTACATTCTTTTCTCACTATTTTGTAATGTGCAATTTTTCAGTCCATGTCCTTTATGTCACTTCACGCACTTATGTATAAGGTTGGGGAATTAAGCAATGTGTCAATATCTTTGACAATTATAACACTGCACTTTTTTCTTTTTTTCATGTCGTTCCCATGTCACTGTCCCTAAATGTTTCCCCTATACTTATTCCCTCCGTTGAACCACTCGAACTCCCTTCCATCAGGATCCACCTCCCCTCTTACAACCTTATCCTCTCGACTTGCTAAATTTCTCCCCGATCCGATCTTAGCGTGTTCACGCACCTCTCTCGGCACTTGATTATCTCGCTAACTCCGTAACTTATAAGGACCATCTATTACCTATTGGCGACTTTAACAGACCCCACATTACTTGGTCGCCCGACTCTGAGTCCAATTGTCTTGCTTCCTCAAATCCCACCTCGTATCCTGATATTACCTTTATTGACTCCATTGCTTATCACTCCTTGTTCCAACTCAACTCTATCCCAAACCCGAACCAGCGCTTGCTCGACCTTGTCCTATCCAGTGACCCGGCTAAAGTGCTTCTTTCTCCCAGTCCAGCCTCCCTCTGTACCATCGACCCTCACCATCCTCCCGTCTCAGTTGCTATCACACTTAAATAACTCCCACCATCAATCTTCCCCCTTGCCAGCTAGTTTCAATTTTCGAAAAACCAGTTTTGATGTTCTGGCTAACCTAAGTGGATTCTCCTTTCATATGCCATTCATGGATCTCACTCCGCCTGTTGTTACCACCAAACTTTACGACGCCCTGCGTTATCTCTTCTACTCCCTTCTCTTCAGCCCCTCTTTCTGACTCATCACCCAAATGGTACTCTCAAGACGTTAAGTTTCTGAGGAATAGACGCAGCTCCCTTCGGCAGAAATATCTTCACTGTGGGTCCCCTGCAGATCATGAAATTTCCTGCGCTGCCCCGAGTGAATTTGTTTCACTTGTTAACTCTCGTTATAAGGACTATTTATCTACTGTTAAGAGCAACATCTCCTCCAATCCACGTCTTTTCTTCTCCTTAGTGAACTCCAAACATCTCATACATCGGTTCATCATATTGTGGCCATCTCATATCTCGGTTCGAAGAGTGATGGTCCCCTAACCATCGCGAACCTTTTCGCCAACTTCTTCTCCTCCACTTTTATGGATTTTCATTTTGTGCCACACGAAGAATATTTAACTTCACTGAACCCTACCCCTACTTCTTTACCTCTCAAGTTCCCTGATCTTCATTTCTCCGAGGTCCTTTCAGAGCTCTTTTTCCTCAAGGGCTTACAACTTCTCCCCCGGCCCTGATGGAATTTCATCTATAGTATTAAAAAGATATGCGGAATATTTCCTGACTATTGGAAGACTGGATTCCTGGTTCCGGTCCACAAAAAGGGATCATCTAATTATAGGGTATGGTAGCATCTAATTATAGGGCTATCGCCAAACTCTCTGTTATCCCTCAAATCTTCGAGAAAATACTAGTTGGCAAACTATAACTCTTCCTTACGTCCTCCATGTCTCCTAATCAGCACGGCTTCTTAAAAGGTTGATCTACCACAACTCACCTTGTGCAATTCGTTTCCTTCACAAGCTTCTTCCTTTAGAACTCTCTCTCCCAGGGCAGCCATATGAGTCGACTGCTATTAATCACTACCACTAACGACTTATCCAGTGTTGTTTTGAATTACACTTTACTCTCCTATGCTGATGATACCAAGTTGTTCAAAGACATTGTCCGTCCTTTCGATATTCGTAAATTTCAGCTTGATCTCAATCGTCTCTCGCTGTGGTGCTCCAAAACCAACCTTTTCCTTAACGCCTCTAAGTGTGGACATATTCGCTTGAGCGGCAAACGCCATTACCTTCCACACATCTTTTCAATTAACGGCTCCTCGGTGAGGTCGGTGAAATGTGTCCTTGATCTGGGTGTCCACCTTGGCTCTAAACTTTCCTTGAATGACCACGTTTGCCACATAATTTGGAGAGCGGGTGTCATGTTGGGGTTTATTTCAAGGTGGTCTAGGGAGTTCTCCGATCCACACGTGTATAAAATCCTTTTCACTTCCTTTGTCGGTCCCATGCTGGATTACGCCACTCAAGTCTGGTTTCCTTACCATAAACACCATATCGACAGAATCGAGGTCTTTCAGAATCGTTTTCTCCGTTTCGCTCTCCTTCGCCTCCCCTGGTACGATCCTTTCCGCCTCCCTCCTTATGCAGATCGTCTGAAACTCATTAATTTACAATATCTCTTGGGACGCCGTGTCATGGTCGACTTGTCTCTCGTCCATGGCGTCACCCAGGGACATATCGTATCCCCAGATATCCGCAGCAAGATTGTTCAACGTGCCCATGCTAGATCCTTCAGAACTTAAGAGCTTTTTATTATCAGCTACCACCACACCGACTTACTTTGGTAGGATGGAGCCCATTACATGAATGCTAAGTGTGTATAACCAGGCCGCCCCCCTTCTTCAGGCTGCATGTGGCTACACGACTGCGCGATCTGTTTTGAGCTTTTGCGACGATCCCATATCCAAGCCTTGGCAGCCCTTCCAGGAGCTACCTACCTCGACCCGACCGGACACTATCTTGTCAGATTAGCTTCTTTTATTTTTTATTTTTAATGATTTATTTCTTAATCCTTGTTCTTGATTTATTTTTTGTTATTTTCATCACTTATGATATCCATTAAATAGGCTATTAATTGTCCTATTGGAATATGTAATATATTTAAATATATTGAATCTATACTAATATTATAAAGAGACAGAGTTTGTTTGTTTGAACGCGATGATCTCAGGAATTACTAATCCGATTTGAATTTTTTTTTTTATTAGATAGTCTATTACTTTAGGAAGGCTATAGGCCATATATAATAGTGGTGCTCCCCAAAGTAGCGAAGTAGTAAAGATATAAGTGCAAAAATCGAAGATTCTTAAATTATTGCAAAACTGATGTGCAACTCAGACGTGCGTCGGCTTTTTATCTGCAGTCATGCGTCAACGCATCATTTTGTTTCCTCTCAGAGCTAAGGCAATTCGTTCATATGATTGCCGATTACTCTCTGTCTTCAGCACGATTGTGAGCGACGCTACAATTCGTTATCAACCCACACTGATGCGTAGTACGTACATATGTTTGATGCGTTCAAACTTGAGAGACAGAGAGTAATTGGGAATATGTACGAATTACCTCAGTTTACATTAGAAATAAACATGTTGCGCTGACGCATGACGGCAGCAACAATGATGTTGCGCTGACGCATGACTGCAGCAACAAAATGTTGCGCTGACACATACCAGCGTTGCAATAATTCAACAAAGTGTCTGGATGCATATTCGATATGATTCGTTACTTTTATTCAATTATGTATTTCTGTATGAAAATTTTTTGCGTATTAGGGAACGGTTACTTTTCTATTTTGCAAATCGGAACAAAAGCTCTCTCAAGAATTCTCTATGATTTGACACTCTGTATTTCCGTAGAGCCGGTTTTAATTGTTTTTTACAAATTTTACTCGGGTTATTCAATACAATTTTGGTTCATTAAACCCGTAGCAGATAGGTTTGTTCAAATTGGTGGAAAATGGTAAATATTTTTTTTGAATTTCAGATCGTAGGACATCATAGTTTCCGGGAATCCCAAGTTGACCAATTTTCTTCCGGTTTGAAGGGTTCTTTTCCGGCAAAAATTTGAATTTTATACGGTTTTTTGCCCGTAGCGGCTAAACGAAGCGTCCTACGGGGTTCATATGTATGACCGACCCCCACTATTTTGACAATTCCTACCTTCCTTTTGTACGTCATTTTTCTCTAAATTGAGGTTTTAAAGGTGTGCATTCAAAAGATCGGAAAATTGATAAAATTCAGATTTTTAATTTTTAACGATTTTTTGTCCCTAGCGGTTAAACGAAGAGTCCTACGGGGTTCATACGTATGACCGACCCCCATTTTTTTTAAATTTCCTAACTTTGAATCCCAAGTTGACCAATTTTCCCCCGGTTTGAAGGGTTCTTTTCCGGCAAAAATTTGAATTTGATACGGTTTTTTGCCCGTAGCGGCTAAACAAAGCGTCCTACGGGGTTCATATGTATGACCAACCCCCACTATTTTGACATTTCCTACCTTTCTCTCGTACGTCATTTTTCTCTAAATTGATGTTTTAAAGGTGTGCATTCAAAAGATCGGAAAATTGATAAAATTCAGATTTTGAATTTTTAACGATTTTTTGTTCTTAGCGGCTAAACGAGGAGTCCTACGGAGTTCATGCGTATGACCGAACCTCATTTTTTTTTAAATTTCCTATTTTTGAATCCCAAGTTGACCAATTTTCTTCCGGTTTGAGGGGTTCTTTTCCGGCAAAAATTTGAATTTTATACGGTTTTTTGCCCATAGCGGCTAAACGAAGCGTCCTACGGGGTTCATATGTATGACCGACCCCAACTATTTTGACATTTCCTACCTTCCTTTCGTACGTCATTTTTCTCTAAATTGAGGTTTTAAAGGTGTGCATTCAAAAGATCGGAAAATTGATAAAATTCAGATTTTGAATTTTTAACGATTTTTTGTTCCTAGCGGCTAAACGAAGCGTCCTTCGGGACTCATACGTATGACCGACCCCCATTTTTTTTAAATTTCCTAGATTTTTCAATACATCTTTTTTCTCTGAATTGAGTTTTTAAAAGTGTGTCCAAAAGTTATGATATATGATAAAATTCAGATTAAAATTCGTAAACGCAAAATCTCGCGGTTTTCGGAAAAATTTTGTAATTTTTTATATATTGGAAACTCAATTTGTATATTTTTTCTTTAAATCAATAGAAAATACTATTACACAGAAAACAGAAATTTTTGAGTAAATTTTACTCTCCAATGGTACACATTTTTGTTTGTGTTTGTTTTGTGCAAATTTCAGAACATCAAAATTGTGTGCATTGTGTGAACATGTACATTGTGTTCCATCCGCGAAATTTTGTTTCAGCCCCCTTTCCTATTATTGTGATCACTCATTCCCTGTTTGACAATCAAACATCAACATCAATTCGCGCACTGTCTGTTCTTTAAACGTTAAAGACGGTCAAAGGCGCATACGGCCCATGGATCTTTTGTCTGCTGTTCCGTGTGTGATGTTGGAAAAAAATGGGTAGAGAGTCACATGGGATCGCGACATCTGGTAAATTATTTTGTCTGTGATTAAACCTTAACTTTTTTTGTAAGTAGAAGAAAGCAATATTTTTCAACAAATTCGCCGAAAATAAATTTACACGGCTAACGTGGGCGTATGTTGTAACCTCTCAAATATTACTGTGCCATAAAAAATTTACATTCGGTACTAATCGAAGTTTAAGTAAAAAGTTAACCAGTTGTGTTTGAGTTTGAACCGGCAGTCTATAAATCCTTATTTGTTTCATTGTTGTCACCGAACATAGGATAAATTTCGATTTCTTATAACTACTATATTTCAATGTTTTTGTAACTTTAAAATTAATAGGTGCTGTAAGGTTAAGTAATAATTCCAAAATTGGCTCTTTTTGAAAGAGTGCTTGAATAGTTGTTTTAAGTTTATTTCTCATTTTCTTATTAAGCACTTTTCTTACTTTCAATTTATTATCCATTTTACGGCGAAAATTTGCAGCCAAACGTTAATAAAAACATTGTTGAAAAAGTCAAAGATATTTTGGAAGTTTTTGAACTTATGTTACAATCAAAAGATAACTGCTAAGAATTAAAAATCTATAACTAAAGAAAAACAAAACATATATAGTATCAATATATACAGTATACAAAATATATGCAGTATTACGTAATGCCCAGCAAAGCGGGCGGGTACAGCTAGTATTAATATAAATTAGTATATATTTTTCTGTCATTCATTTATATATTTTCTCTTTGCATTATGTACGTTAATTTTTTTATTTCTCTACACTGAACTTGCATTTAGTTAAATAAATAAAAAAGTTAATTATTCTTCAAACCCGTTAGCCCTCACTAGCGGCGAATCACGTGTTTTAACTATGGAATATTCCGTGTCTTAACCATTTCTCAGTTTTCATATTTAAAGGCATAATGACAAAAATCTATTTATTGTACTGAAAAACAAAACTAAAATTATCCATAGTGCTAAGCAATTCACATATAAAATAATAAAATTAGATATAGATACATAGATATACATCAAGAAACAAACGTCATTATCCGTACATAACTGTGCTCTTTAAGCAAAATCAAATAAACGAAGGAAACGAAGTTAAGCAACTCGAAGTGTCATTTCGACCGATTGTCCCAAACAGAACCCTTTGTTATTTCATTAATCTATATATAAGTAGGCGACACGTTTTCTTGTTGTCCCTTTTACGGGAAACCAGATGGACCTACCAGAATAAAAATTATACCATTCGAAAGATTCGTTATACCATTCCTCTATGTGCATCACATAATTTTTTTCCTAAATTTAATTATAAATTAGTTTAATTTCAAATTGAAATTAAAAAATTCAATGGGATAGTATGTGTGAATTGAGCACACGTACAGTGTAAATGATTCTTTTGGGAAGAATGTATGTTTGGTACTATTTAGTTTTTCGCCTGCAAACATGCAATTATATGATTATTTTTGGTTTGTGTCCCCAATATATAACATGTACTAAATTAGTCAAATATCAAACCAAATGGATCAATCTTCTACTGGCGACACAAACCAAAAAAATTAACATATAATTGCATTCCTCTACGAAAAAATCAAAATATAAAACATACTTATTTAACATTATCACTGCCAAAGATCATACGTTCGACTGGATAACCTACCATTTTTGAAAAACACGTGCATTCTTTTCACTCAAACCTAGTTTCTATGCCAATGATAATGTGAGGGGCAAATACAGCCATATCACAGACAATAGTCGTATGTTCTTTCTTTTGCTTTTTGCCTGGAAGAAGGCAATCTTTGGGTAATAAAATTGCATTCTTCCAGACAGAAGCCAAAACAACGAACATATGGCCACAGACAATAATATGGATGCATTGCCACAGACAAATTTAAAACCATCGTTTACTTATACCACTATTTTTGAATATGAATATGAATATGCAAATTTTGAATGTCTCTTGCCTCACCATCAAAATGTAGTCTTTGGGGAAGGAAGTGTTCAGCAAACTCTTAAAATCACAGGAGAACAAAATTGACTGCAATCACAGAAGAACAAAATTGATGCAGATACATTATATTTGGGTAGATAAAGAAAAGAAATGGAAGAAACGTCAAAGAGGAAGTAGTCGAGCTATTGCTAGATTATTTTATGTTTTATGTCGAGCTGTTTCATTTGAGACTACTTTTGCCTTATATTCGAGGTCCCATCAGGATTTGGGTACTATTGGGAACATTATTTTCTCCACATTTTCAGCTGCTGCACATGCACGAGGTATCGCATGAAATGATGAAGAGTGGCGTGAATATTTATTAGAAGTAAGAGAGTGTGAGTCCTCTCAGCAGTTAAGTGAGCTCTTCGCCATTCCTACAAATGCTTTAGATTTGGGAATGAATTCAAAATGTTCATGTGTGAAGACTTTTTAAGAAATTCTTCAGAAAATGATTCATATAACCGTGCTTTATTAGCTAGTTAGAAAATTTTGTTCAGTAATAATTTGTCATGTGAACAGCAGCTATCCGCTATTGATTTAGTTTTACAATAAATTTTAATTTATTATGAGTATTACGGTTGCAAAATTTTTCGTCTTACAGCTCATGCTGGTTCTGGTAAGACTTTTTCCCAAACCGCAATTAGTCATAAATTGAATTCTTTGGATCTCCAATGTATTGCGTGTGGTTTCAGTGGTATTTCATCCACTCTCTTAAATCAAGGTCGATTTTTTCACAACGTTTTCAAAATACCTATACTGATTTTAGAGAATTCCGTTTCAAAGCACTCTGTAAATGGTGGCCAGGCATAGTTCATAAGGTCTGCATCTATCTAATGCTCTCAAACCAATTTACCATTTTTTAAACTATTCATTCGGTACTTAAACTCAACTTTTCGGAGCTAAAACTATTTTATTCTGTGGACATTTTTGACGAATATTGCCAGTTATATTTCACGGTACAAGTGTATGACTTACTGAGAATTGCCCTAATTCATGGTCCGAATTTTCAATATTCCACAAAATAACTTTTACCCAAAACATAAGAGCTTTAACTCATCAATGGAACTTTACCCACATTTCCAGATTACAGCCAAGGTGTTATTGAAATTCCTTCCCATTTAGTTAGCAGCAAATGCATGATTGCAGATACTTATGGCAATGTATCTGAAACCATTCAGTCTAACGATATCCTCAATTCGGTTATATAAGCACCCAAATATCGAGACTACACTTTCATCAATGCAGCAATTTTTAACGAATATTTTTGAGTTCTAATAACATCTTGAGTGATGATTATAGAGAGCAAAATAATTTTCCAGTAGAATATTTAAACTCAGTTGATGTAAGTGGGTTCCCGATCCCACACATTAGTTTCAAAACCATTTGTTTACTTTTACTTATTCGTAATTTGAGTACAGGACATGACTTGCTTGGTCGATGGTACACCTATGCGTTTCGTTCAAATGCAAAAAAAATTTTTTGGATTGTGAGATTTTAGCAGTAATTTTTCAAAACAAGTATTTTGATACCACAAATACACCTTAATTATTCAAGTTCACTTCTGTCTTCTTCCTTTAAGAAAACTCAATTTCCCGTCATTCTGGCTTTCGCGATGACATTTATTAAATCCCAGGGGCCAACGTTTCAAAAAGTAGGAATCCTACTCAAAAAACCTGTATTTTCTCACCGTCCATTTTATGTTGTAGCCAGTAGAGTGAGATCGTTTGATCGATTGCGTGTCTATATTCCTGAAACACAAGGCCATGGTCATTTGGTAGGAGATGAAAGAATTTTTACAAAAAGTATTTTGTATAAGAAAATTTTAAGACATTTTGAGATCTGCAACCGCACCCGCAAGGTTTTCGACAATTAGGTTTTCAATTAAATTTGATAATTAGATAGGGCCTCATTCAGTATAGATGTGCTTTGACGTGCAAAATGAGCTGAAATGATTGCTACTACGGTCTGAACTAACTCACTTCTTTACTTACAATTCTACTGTATATAAAGCACCCTGCGCGTACTATTAGAGTGAGCCTAGCGAACGGCGGGTGTTGGCGAGCGTAGCGAGCAGGGGGCGTCCCCCTAGTATTTCTAACTGGTTTAAGGACAACAAATTTCCCAATTTCTTCAAACAAACAATTATTTCGGGATTTGCGAAATTTCATCCCGTAGACCAAAATTAAGTCTAATCTCCTTGAACACAATTTTTTAAATTGTGCTATTATGATTTGTTTTTGTTTTGAAAATAGGTACGCGCATAGCAACGTACACGTCATAGAAGTGAAACTTCTTAGAAAATAGATAATAAGAGAGGTTAAGTGTGAGAGACAGGGGGAGATGGAGCATTCCCAATGAAATACAGCAATATAAAATTTCATATAAAAAATATTTTGTTTTTTTGACATTTACTTTATGACTGGGTTTGGTTCAATATTTACGTTATCAATCAATAGTACTGATATTAGTGGCTTGTGGTAACTAAAATATGAGATGTACATATGTCCGTGATATGATATTTTCGAGATAACGTGGAAAAAGTGCATCTACTGTTGTTCCAGATTTTGTTGTGGATTCGTTGGTATTGTTATTTATATGCAGACAAAGATCCGTGTGATGCAAAATCTACGTTGATATCTCACGCGAGAATCATAAGGATTTTATATTCGCCTCTACCAAGAGCTACAGCACCTGTATGACGCTAAATGAGTAGAGACGGTGTATGAAATATATTATATCGTCGAGACTGGTAGGTCGCGCACATTTAATGACGCAATTAAAGCTTGGTATGCTGATTTTGTTCTCATTGTTTAACCACGTTTCTGTCAAAGTCACAACATTTGATTTACATGTAAGAGTGCCTGTTAGATCAGAGTAATGTGCCCGGAGACTCTGATAATTAAAGGTATGTATGGATAATCCACTTCTCTGAGTCACAAAATCAATCAATTGTTTATCCAGTTACCAGTCGATTCATCGTGCAAAATGTGACATACTAATAGATGTCCTTCCACCATAGTAAAATGTAAAATCACCCACATCCGTCGTAATCCATAATACTTCAATACTGGTAACTCATGATAAAGCAAAGTGAAATAATGATTGCTAGTGTTTTTTATCATATTTATAAACAACTGCAGAATAGGTACTCTCCTGAGACTTGTGAATGGACTTGTGAATGCACAAGCACAAACCAATGGTCGATGGGACTGTATTGTACTGATGGTTTTATTATTGTTAAGAGAAATTTTTGGCGAATGTCTTCTGATTGGTTCAGCCTTATGAAATAATATGATAGGTTATATAATTTTTTTTTAATTTTAAAAGTTTAATTTGATATAATACACTTGAGTGTAAAATTGTTACTTGTTTAATTTGTCATGGAGGTTGGCCTCGCTCGGATTTTAAGATCAGCGTGAAATCTGGGAAAGGATTTTATATCACAAATAATCTAATTGTGTGTCCATCACCATCAACCTAATGAAAATTTTGAAGGTATTGCCCTAAATCTAGTGCAAAAGGAGATTTCAAGCTATAAAAATGCTATAGTTTTGAATGTATCAAAAATAAATAATGGCAATGTCATCATTAAATGTGTCAATAAAGAAAGCTCTGATATTATCACTAAAACTTTGAACACAAATCTTGGTAATAACTTATGTGTATCGTGCATAAAAAGGAAAAATCTTCAGATAAAAATAATAAACATCTCTGATGATATGAATCTCCAAGAACGTTCTAAAGATATCATTCTTAAAAATAATTTTACTGGTGATGGGCTCAAGATTGTTCACAGTTTTGTTCAAAGAAATCATAAGAAATCAGTTATTGCTCACGTTAGCTCCATTACTTACAAAAAAATAATGCAATCTGGATCACTTTACTTTGGTTACCAAAGCTGGAAGGTTTTGGATGACTTCAATGACAGAAACTGTATCAAATGCTGTGGTTATGGCCACGGTAAAAATATGTGTCGAAGGAAAAATGAGAAACTCAATACCTGTACTAAATGTGCAAAGGAGCATGACGAGAAGGAATGTACTACAACAGTAACTGCCTGTATTAACTGCGTCAGATCAAATAAGTATTTAAGAGTAAAAGAAATATCAACCACTGAGCTACTGATAAAAGCAGCTGCGAAACATACAAAGCAAGATTTGAAAGGCATGTTACTATGACAAATTAAACCTGGAGACCAGCAGAACCTTTCAAGGATAGTAAAACTGCGGTATAATCTTTTTTTTTTTTAAATAACAATGGATATAAGAGATCTGTTAGAAAAGGATATATTAGAACTAAATAATTTTAATTCTGCTTTTCTTCATGTTAACATTCTTAGTTTGAATGCAAATTACCCTAATTCAGAAGCCTTTATTGAAAGTCTATCCGTAAAACATTTAGTTATTGTGTGTTCTGAAACTTGGAGAATTACCAATATAAACTCAACGGCTATAACGTTTACTATAATAACGGAAACATAAATTTAGCTGACGGTGCTGTGATGTATATAAATAGTAAACTTAATCACGCTACTGAAGTCAAAATTGAGGAGATTTTTAAAACGTCAACTTGTAGAATTAAGCTTAATTAGATTCTGAATATTGCGGTTACAGCCTTATACAGATGTTATGACTTTAACGAAGTTGATTTTATAGAAATAATGGTCAGCATGATGAAAAATAGTAAAGTCGCTCATCATTTCATTATTAGGGATTTCAGTATATATATAATTCAATCAATTGAACTAGGCCTAATGGTACCGGCATTGACAATAACTTTGTTAAGACAAGCTCTAGGATAAACGCTGTTAAGCATGCGCAGCTGTTTATTGATCACTAGGGGGGCGCCCCCTGCTCGCTACGCTCGCCAACCCCCGTTGTTCGCTTCGCTCATTCTTATAGCCCGCGCATGGAGCTATATATACAGTAGCATTGTAAGTAAAAAGGTTAGTTAGTTCAGACTGTAGTAGATATCATTTCAGCTAATTTTGTACGTCAAAGTACATCTATATTGAATGAGGCCCTATCTATAATTTTCAAAAACCTTGCGGGTGTGGTTGCGGATTTAAAAGAACTTAAAATTTTCTCATACAAAATACTTTTTGTAAAAATTCTTTCATCTTCTGCCAAATGACATTGGCTTTGTGTTTCAGAAATACATATAAACACGCAATCGGTTAAACGATCTAACTCTACTGGCTACAACATACAATTAACAGTGAGAAAATATAGGTTGTTTGAGTAAGATTCCTGATTTTTGAAACGTTTGCCCCTGGGATTTATTTATTGTCATCGCAAAAGCCAGAATGACGGGAAGTTGAGTTTCTTGAAAAGAAAAAGGCAAAAATACGTCACACGTGTCGAAATACGTGTGTTTCGGAAAACTCCTGCTAAAATCTCACAATCAAAAAATTTTCTTTTGCATTTGAACTAAACGAATAGGTGTACCATTGACCAAGCAAGTCATGTCCTGTACACAAATTACGAATAAGTAAATGTATGCAATTTGGTTTTTAAAATAAATTTGTGGGATCGGGAGCCAACTTACATCAACTGAGTTTAAAAATTCTACTGGAAAATTATTTTGCTCTCTATAATCATCACTCAAGATTTTATCGGAACTCAAATATATTCGTTTCTCTCCGGCCAGGCTGTTAAAGATTTCTGCGTCAATGAAAGTACAGCCTTCATATTTGGGTGCTAATATAACCGAATTGAGAATATCGTTAGACTTTATGGTTTCAGATACATTGCCATAAGTATCTGGAATCACGCAGTTGCAGCTAACTAAATGGGAAGGAATTTCAATAACATCTTGGCTGTAATCTGGAAATGTGGGTAAAGTTCCATTACCAAGAGATTTAAGAAATTCGACGAATTCAATCTCATGAGGTAAAGCTTTCATGTTTTGAGTAAAAGTTATTTTGTGGAATTTTGAAATTTTGGACCATGAAGTAAGGCAATAAGTGGTATCTCAATAAGTGGTACACGTGTACCGTGAGATGTAGGTGGCAATATTCGTCAAAAATCTCCACAGAGTAAAATAGTCTTACATCCGAAAAGTTTAGTTGGAGTACCGAATGAATCGTTTACTGAAAAAAATTTCCTAAATAGCTAATAAAGCACGGTTATATGAATCATTTTCTGAAGAATTTCTTAAAACGTCTTCACACCTGAATATTTTGAATTCATTACACAAATCTAATGCATTTGTAGGAACGTTCATACCACAAATAGGATATGGCAAATAACGCTCTTAACACTCTTTTACTTCTAATAAATATTCACGCCACTCTCCATAATTTCATGCGACACGTCGTGCATGTGCTGAAAATGTGCAGTAAATAATGTTCCCAACAGTACCCAAATCCTGATGGCACCTCGAACATGAAGCAAAATAGTCTCAAATGGAACATCTCAACATAAAACATTAAATAATGTAGCAATAGCTCTACTACATCCTCTTTGAGGTTTTTCGATTTCTTTTCTTTATCTACCTAAATATAATGTATCGGCGTCTCTGTATATAGAAACTCGGAAGAACTAATTCGATTGATTTCATAGAATGCAGTCAATTTTGTTCTTCTGTGATTTGTAAGAGCTTGCTGAACATTTCCTTCCCTAAAAACTACATTTTGCCGGTGAGGCAAGTAACATTCAAGTCGAACTATAATATATTACGTGACTGGTAATGCATTGGATTCTCATTCATGCGCCAATAAGCTTCCGTAGATCCAACATAGTGACCGGACAAAAAGCTATTGATTTCATCTATATAAACTTTGCCCTCAACTCCACCTCAAACTCTTCCAAACTGTAATGAGGCACAGTCGTATCCCTTATTAACATATTTGTGCATATATTTTAGGCTCTTAACTGTGCCAAGAACTTCCACATTTAAGTAGCAACCAAATTTCGCTAAAAGATATGGATTTTAAGGAACAGCATAACGGCTGTCAACAGAGTGGCCACGAAAGTCAACTGTTATACTATTAACACGGCGCATCTAACATTGCCCTGATTTGTATTGTCAAAGTCCTTAGAAAAGCCTTTGCTGCATTTACCATCTCTGATACAGACGGGGATACGATTCAATAAACCACATGAACCGTGGATCATGTGGTTTTTGACTAAATTATGAAGTTGTGGGAAATGCATTGTATATTGTAAATAAAATATATCTGGAATTTCCGTACAAACGTACCAACCTTCATTTCCCACCTTTTCTTTTTTCTCTAAATTGAGGTTTTAAGGGCGAGCAGACAAAAGTTTGGAAATATGATATAATTTCAGATTTTCAATTTTAAACAGTTTTTTGCTCGTAGCGGCTAAATCAAGCATTCTAGGGGGTATGACCAACCCGTATTATTTTTTCATTTCCCAACTTTTGGCCATATATCATATTTCTCTAAATTATGTCTTAAATGTGGGTCCATACAAAAGTTGGGAAACATGATAAAATTCAGACTTTCGTTCGCTTTCCATAAATATTCGTGAAAGATAACTTCACGTTTTCTAGAAATGACTTTAAAATTGTGATTTTCCATATTTTTTGAAATAAAACTTGCATATATTTTTATCAAATTAGCAAAAGACAATGGTATAAGTAACCGATGGCTTTAAATTTGTCTGTGGTAATGCATCCATATTACTGTCTGTGGCCATATGTTCATTGTTTTGGCTTTTGTCTGGAAGAATGCAATTTTATTAGCCAACGGTTGCCTTCTTCCAGGCAAAAAACAAAAGAATGAACATGTGAATATTGTCTGTGATATGGCTGCATTTGCCCCTCCCATAATCATTGGCATAGATATTAGGTTTGAGTGAAAAGAATGCACGTATTTGGCATAAATGGTTGTTTATTCAGTCGAACGTATGATCTAAGCAAGTGATAATGTTAAATAAGTATGTTCTATATTTTAATTTTTTCGTAGAGGAATGCAATTATATGTTAATTCATTTGGTTTGTGTCCCCAGTAGAAGATTGATCCATATGGTTTGATTTTCGACTAATTTAGTACTTGTTATGTATCGGGGACACAAACCAAAAATTCACATATGGTTGCATATTTCCAGGCAAAAAGTAAAACATTCACACGCACACATTCTTCCCAAAAGCATCATCTACGCTATACGTGTGCTCAATTCACACATACTATCCCATTGAATTTTTTAATTTCAATTTGAAATTAAACTAATTTATAATTAAATTTAAGAAAAAAAATTAGGTGATGCACATAGAAGAAAAACTAATCTTTCGAATGGTATAATTTTTATGCTGGTAATTCCACCTGGTTTCCTGTAAAAGGGATAACAAAAATACGTGTCGCCTATTTATATATAGATTATACCCTCTTATGTGCATTCGATTGCGATTATTTGGAAATTAAATAAATCTTCATCATTGCGTAAAATTGAATTAAAAAGATATGAAAAAATATTAAATAAAATCATTCAAGCTGCAAAAAGTAGATATGATGATCAAGCAGAGAAATGCTGTTATGCACCAAAAAAACTATGGTCATATATTAATTAAAAGTTAAGAAGTGAGACTAAATTTAATAGAATTGATAGAACTAAAATTGGTGAAAATATTATCTCTGATGCTCCTCAAACAGCTGATGAATTTAATAAATTTTTTGATAATATTGGCAAAGAATTGGCTGATAAAACCCAAAGTGCTCATTTGCCTTCTGCATTACTTAATCATAACAAAAGAATTGATAGAACTTTTTCCCTTAAATATACTGACTCTCATGAAATTGAGATGATAATTTCACAGTTAAAGAATAAGAGTGGTGGAGCTGACGGTATACATGCTGCGGTTCTTAAGAGAATTAGTAGTTGCGTAAGCCCTGTTTCGTCAAGCATACTCAATCTTTGTATCTTGAATGGGATTTGGCCTGATGCTTTAAAAGTTGCTCAAATTGTACTTATTTTTAAATCTGGAGACAAATCTAACGTTAATAACACTGGTCAACAATATTAAACTTTTTGTTCTCATCACAAACAGAAATAAGCTTTTCTGAATGTATTTTGGTTGCTGAATTCAAATCTGGCTACATTTTTTTTCTAGCACGTATGGTTTTAAATTATTTACATTTTTGTATATTATGAAAATGTACGTAATTATATGAAAATGGGGTGTTTAAGAAATCACATTTTATGCAAACCATTATTTTCGGAAAAGTAACACATACATCATACACTAAATTCATACAACGCAAACAACTAATATCTTATATGAAAGAGAGCTTTTAACAAAATTGTAAAATAAGAGTTTAAAATAATTGTAAATACACTTTACAAGCTATTAAAATCGTTAAGAGTACGATTTTTGTTTAAACTTTTGGTCTGGAATTTCACGATACAACATCCAACAATGGTCAGCCGTCATGCTTTCGTTCAAAAACCCTTGGTCACGAACTTCCATAGCTTTAATGTCTTGGTGAAAGCGTTCCCCTTGCTCATCACTCATTGCACGAAGGTTTTCGGGAAAGAAATCTAGATGGGAATGCAGGAAGTGCATTTTCAACGACATTCGACAATTCATTTTTTTAAAAGTATCAATGAGTTTCTCAACCCTATCCTTATATGCATGGGACTTGTTATTCCCCAGAAAATTTGCGTACATCCATTTGAAAGTCAGCCAAGCTTCTAATAGGGATGGATGGCTTGATATTTCCGTCGTGCAAAAGAACTGCTTTCAGGTTCCTGTGCGATGAATCGATGAAGAGACGCCAGTCAGATGCCGCATACGTCTGACATAATTCTGTGAATAGTCCATGTATGTCATGGAAAAAACAGAGAGGCCCATCTAATGTAAAGTATGTTACTAAGTTAATATTCCGCTTTCGGTAGTAACTGATACGAACATTTTTGTCAAGTAAATTGCTCTCCTGTAGTCTTGAGGCAAGAAGCTCTGCTTTCTCTTTAGATAGTGACAGTTCACTAACAATATCATTCAATTGTCCTTGGGTTAACAGCTTCGGCTCAAAATTTCCACCTTCCAATGTGTAATCAGGATCTGCAGACGGTCCGTAAACGCCACCAGTTGCAGCTTCATCACTATCCGCTTCATCTTCGATGGAATCTACACCATCGTCTGGAAGAGTTGGAATGGGCAATTCTTTACAATGTTTCACTGGTCTACGTGCTGAATCCATGACTGGATAAATAATATTTTGTTTGTTCTTAGCAGAAAACCCTGTGATGTTGGCAGTACACAAATAACAATCTGCATGATGATCTCTCGGCTCCCTCCATATCATGGGTATGGCAAATGGTATTGAAGATTTTTCTTTTCGCGTAATCCGTTTGAACAAGCAGAGCAGATTTGATGTGGCGCCCATGTTTTATCTTGGTCACCTAGGTGGCAACCAAAATAAAAATTGTATATTTTCTTGATGCTGGGTGTAATAGTTCGTCGTTGTAGTTTAGTTGTGAAATTGTCACACACATAACAAAACTTGTCAGGGTGACTCTTACAATCTCGACGCATGCTGATTGATCCAAGCAATATATTTGAAACGATGTAACACCAGCACTAAATTTTGCACATATGATATTGGTAAATCTGTGTATTTATATGTATGCTTTCATCATAAAAACTATACGTGCTACAAAAAATCTGATTGCAGTTTTGAAATCACTTTGCACATATGATATTGGTCAATCTGTGTATTTATATGTATGCTTTCATCATAAAAACTATACGTGCTACAAAAGATCTGATTGCAGTTTTGAAATCAGCGTTAAATATTGTATCCAGACAAAACAAAATTATCCCGGACAAAAATTCTTTGTTGACCTACGTTATACTTTCGAGGACATCCAAGGCCAATAAAATAACACTCTCGATCTCCTGCAAGACGGGCTGCAGCCCAGATACCCTTTTCAAGAAACTAATATTAAGCACAATTAAATGCTACATTGGGTTCTTTTCTACACCATGCTTCACCAACGCCCGGGTTCTCCCTTGCCAATTCACAACGACTGCTGCCGGAATTCTCTGGAAATACCAGGGATCTACACCGGTTCCTTTCCTGTGCAGATGATATTTTTTCCACTGTGTCAACGAAGACAGACCATCAAAGTTTTATGGCTCTTGTCAAAAGTAAATTGAGTGGTCCAGCGTAAGACGTGTACAAATATAATGTCACTGACGACTGGACAGTTCTACGTTCCGCTTTATCATCCAAGTTTGAAACCCGTCTATCCAGCTTTACCCATCAAACCCACCTAGGGCAGTTAAAGCAGAAAGGTGGCGAGGATGTTAAGGAATTCCTCAATCGATTAACCACCAATTTTACTCTGTTAAATGAAGCAACACGAAAATATACAAGCGACAACGTCCTGTTAAGATGCCTTCTTAAGGATAACGGGGCTCAGGCCGTCAGAACCCTTGAGGATGGGCTGTTAAATGGCCAATTACAAATGTTCGCCAAGCTCTTCTCGGAAAAGATGCGCCCCAATGTCAGATCACATATTGTAGCACGCTACGTGACTCAACCAAATTAATAATCCGAAACCGGATCCACCAAAACCCAGAGTAGACCAACCACTGCAAACTCCTTCAAGAAATACCACCTCCTTCAGATGTGGCCAACCAGGTCACATAGCTCCACAGTGCCATTTACCGCCCCGCCCCTTACAACACCAGGAATGGTCTAACCAATCCGCAATACACCAACTCTCGTCCGGGAACAGAGCCCTTGAAAACTCCACCCCAAAACAAATTCCGGAAACCTGCATCTATTGCCATAACAGAGGTTACACCATTGACGAATGTCGGAAAAAGGAAACCAACAACCGAAGAAGAAGGCCACCATATAACCAACAATCGCGTTACTCACAATCCCCGACACCTCTGCCCCCACAGAATTCTCCGTCTGTTACACGGCCTGGACAAGACGTTAAACTGCACCCAGCAGCATCTCCTTCCTCGTTAGCTAAGTCAATAATATCTCCTTTCTCATCAGTTAATCATCAGTTAATAATAGTCCTGGGCAAGTTTAACGAACTGCACCAAATGATAACTCCTCCCTCGTCAATACCTCCTTCCACATCTTCTTCTTTGTCAGTCACGAGTCCTGGGCAAGACATTAAACAGCAACCAGTAACATCTTCTTCTCCAAAGGGCATTCGTCCTGGGCAGGATGCTAAACTGCAAACACATTCCAACCCAAGTACCTTAAGCCATGCGATCATTCCAACTCGAGCAGAAACAATCTACTTAATACCCACTACGGCTTCCACAGAAACGGTAATATCGATTGAAGAAATAATTCCCGGTGTGTACATAGGCAATTCTATAGCTACACCTGAAAATGGAATGGTAAAAGTTTAAATTCTCAATACTACAGAGGAAGACGTTAGTTTACCCTTCCATGATCTGGATGCGAAGAATTGAGATACGATAACTCCAAACTTTAACCAAGATCCAATTGAGGGCAAAATAAAAAAACTGCAGAACCTCGTAAAATAGGATCATTGTCATGAAGAGGAGGAGACATCAATTCGAGATATCTGTAGAACCTTCAATGATATATTCTATCTAGAAGGAGACATATTCTCCTGCACGGACGCAACTACCCATAAAATTGAGGTAGAAGCAAATCATCCCCCTATATACACTAAACCGTACAAGTTACCGGAGGTAAAGCGTAAGGAAGTGGATAACCAAGTAACCAGGAGATGCTAAAATCAGGCATCGTTCCCTCTACCAAATGTAACAGACTTATTGGACCAACTTGGGAAATCTAAGTATTTTACAACGCTCGACTTGCCCAGTGGGTTTCACCAGACAAGAATGGACGACAGGGATCGGGAAAAAACAGCCTTCAGTACGCCTTATGGTCATTACGAATACGATCGAATGCCATTCGGTCTGAAAGGAGCTCCCACTACATTCCAAAGAACCATGAATAATATCTTGTCTGGATTACAAGGAATTCACTGCTTGATTTACATGGACGACGTAGTCAGCCAAGGCTATAATTTATTCGAACACAACAATAGGCTAATTGCTGTATTCCAACGATTACGCCACTTCAAACTAAAGTTGCAGGCGGAAAAATGCCATTTTCTTCGGAAAGAGATTATGTATCTGGTACACTTGATTACGGAAAACGGTGTCAATTCAGATCCAGGGAAGATAACAGCAGTCAAAATATATCCAAGACCTAAAAAGGTGAAAGATGTTAGAGCTTTCCTCAGATTTATCGGGTATTACTGCCGATTTATCCCAAATTTCTTTAAGATCGCCAAGCCCTTGACCAACCTTTTAAAGGAGGGGTTACCTTTTAAATTTGATGCCCTTTGTGACGAAGCCTTTGCGAACTTAAAGCAACGGATAATAACCTCCCCCATCCTGGCATATCCCGACTTTTCGCTGCCATTTCTCGTCACAGCTGATGTCAGAAATCTAGCTCTAGGAGATGTTCCCTCGCAGCAGGGCGAAGATGGAGACCACCCCGCAGCATACACGAGTCTTGCTCTAAACGGTGCCGAAAGAAGATACTCGACAATAGAGAAAGAATAACTTGCTATCGTGTACGCCGTGGAACAATAGCGTCCATACGTATATGGAAGGAAGTTCTCTATTTCACTGAACACAAGCCTCGAGTTTGGCTCATGAATCTAAGGGACCACTCGTCAAAATTGATGATATGGAGAATCCGTTTAGAAGAGTACGACTACACAATAAGCCACATGGCTGGGAATCTTAATACAAACGCCGATGCCTTAAGTAGAATAACCGCGGACCGAAGAGATCACACTTCCGAGACTGATAAATCGCAAAAACGAAATTATCCTAAAAACACCACCTCCCTGTACGCGATAACAAGAAGCCAAGCCAACGTCACTGACAACCTGGACAAAGATGCACAAAGGAAGGCCAGAAATAATAATGACAACTACTTACCATCATCCCTTATTGAAACTGACGACTCTTTATTACTGTCTAAACCTGTCTGTGCCAAATTCTTTATCTTGCCCACAAGGCACACTAAGTATCTTTTTGAGCAAAATAGATTTCTCCCTCGAACCCAAAATATTCCCTTTCAAAGAATCCGATTTCCTTGACAAAAGAGTAATACTTCCCCTTCGTACCCCTCAGGATGAGGACAACCTTAACACTACCCTCTCTTAATTCGTATCCCTTGCCGTAGAAAGGAACCTGAAGACCAAACTGGAACTACAGACCCTAAAGACAATGATGGACGGAGCACGTAGCGCGATTAAAATCGACACAATACTCCATTTCGAAACAATTAGGTACTTAGATGACACTAAAGAGAGGGAGCAAGTAATAAATGATTTCAATTTGCTACCCACGAGAGGTCACCAAGTTGTCTCTTGGACCTTGAAGAGAATCAAGAAACAGTTTTATTCGAAAGCAGTGATCCAAGCTGTTGTAACATTTATCAGAAACTGTAAAGAGTGCCAGATAAATAAAGTATCGCGAAATCCTAAGATCCCTATGAAAATAACTTCAGTGAGTTGCAAGCTTTTCGAAAGAGTTTATTTAGACGTTGTGGGATTACTACCCGTTTCATACCTTGGGAAAAAATACTTCTTAACCTTCCGGGATGATTTTAAAAAATTTTCAGAGGCAATGCCTATCCCCAACGCCGAATCAACCACCCTCGCCGAAACGTTTACTACTATGATTATATGTAGACATGGGATACCTGAGAGCATCTTGACTGATCAAGGTGCTAACTTAATCGCAGGAATGTTTCATGAAGTTTCAAAACTCCTAAGGATTAAGAGGCTGAAAACAACTCATTACCACCCTCAGTCTAACGGAGCCTTAGAGAGAAGTCATCGAACTCTAGCGGAATACCTCCGTTCTCACATAGAAAAAGATCTCCTGTCGTGGGACACCTGGGTTCCTTACGACATGTTAGTGTACAACACAATTCCCCACTCATGTACCAATTATTCTCCACACGAACTCCTTTATGGTTTTCCCGCCGAAGTTCCAACCCATCTAAAGTCCTCCCCCGAAACTGGGTACAATTACGATAATTATGCCCATGAACTCAAAGCACGACTCCGGCATTGTCATCAAATCGCTAAACAAATCGCGTTAGAAAATAAAAAACGGTCTAAACAATACTAGGACAAAGGAACGCAAAAAAAGTCCTTTGAAATTGGAGATCTGGTCCTTTTGAAAGCAAGAAAAAGGTGCAACAAACTCTCGCCCTTTTGGCAAGGCCCCTACGTCCTAACTCAGTTAAAGACCCCTGAGAATTCTACAATAAAAAATTAAAAACAAGGAAAGGCGCGTACATAATAACGACCTTAATAAATTTCTCTGCCAAACTAAATTCTCTTCTTTTCGTTCCCACGGAAAGGGTTTATCTGTTAGCAGTCCTGTACGTTACCGCCTCTGCTTTCTCTCGCGAGGAACTGGGAATCCAAATTACTCCTCTCAACTCCACGGTCGGCGTGTATTTCGAAGAAATAGGAAGGACGAGAATGTTCACCAGCGAATTGAAGATAATAAGCTACTACGACCTAACGGCCTTCCAGGAAGAATACCTTTCTATATTAAGAATCACGGTTAAGCTTCAGCAAATGTGTAACCTATTGACCTCCGAGACGCCTTTAAAATCGATCTCTCTCTCCTCTATCCCGAAATTGGATAACCTGGAGGAGGCGATAGAAAACAAACATGGGCAAATGGACATGCGACGAGCAAATACGAATCCTTCAACGAAATAATCTCCACTTACATTCCCTATTGAAAAATCAAACCTATATCTTGGACGCGACCATCAATCTAACCAATAAAACCCGGGAAAGCATTAGGAAAGATCGTGCCGCTCATAACTCTTCTCAGATGGAAAACCTTCTCTCCATCATTCGGCAGGTAATGGACCCTCAAAAGACTCTCCCATTCGACCCTCTTCCCAATATGATGTGGAAAATTGATAAGCTCTCAACTATGTCCACCACAATAATTAATTCTAAATTAATCATAAAATTAAAATTACCCCTACCTTTCAGAGATGTATATCAAACCTTCAGGATACTTCCATGACCTACAGTTTACAACAACTCTCTATGTTGTATTCAACCCTCTTCCGAAGTCCTCTTGATCGATCTCA
This sequence comes from Chrysops caecutiens, assembly GCA_963971475.1. NCBI lineage: Eukaryota > Metazoa > Arthropoda > Insecta > Diptera > Tabanidae > Chrysops > Chrysops caecutiens. The sequence continues at coordinate 55,590,650 of OZ020567.1, read as the reverse complement.
ACCGAGAACATTTTTATGAAATGAGTATCATCGATTTTTACGACTGCCTATCCGCAGACGCCTCTCAGTAATTCTGTCGAGCGAAATTCCTTATTTTCAATGGACAATCAAGCCCTTTCAAATGAGAGATTGCATTTATAAGAAGTGGCATAGATACATCTCAGTGTCAACTAACCTGTACCAAGCGTGCCTCTTACTGGATCTCCCTCTCGCGCCCTAACACTTGGATCTACGCCACCAAGACACTCCAAATCGCCGACGTTGTGTGCAATAACTGTGTTCAGTCCGTGGAATTAAACCAAACAGCATTACTTCATATCGAACCCACTTGCTATTTGAGGACTGGTAGCTTCATCATACATAGCCAAAACGAGAGGCGAAGTCCTAGTTTCCCCCATACCGTACGTCATATAAACGTCACAGCACTCTTGGCGACCAAGTCAGATCCTAAAACCACTACTTTATCCACTTTTGAAACCCCTAATATTGAAGATTCCCCATCAAAAATCGAAGACAAGCTGGACGAACTAGCAACTAAAATGTCACAACAAAAGACGGACGAACTGGTACCTCTTCTAAACTTTAGCAACCACCACATTCACCACTACACTATGTTATACGTAATCTTCTCCCTCATCCTCATGATTGGAGTCGTGCATTTATGTAAAAAGAGCCACCAACGGACCTCACATAAACCTCAAGGCGTGGCAGAACACGGAAGTCACATTGCTCCCACTCCTAACCCTAGATCTTCATTGTTACATATACCACCTCCGCCCCAGGAAGATCCACCAAGCAATCCATCGTCCTAGGCATAACGTTAAACTGCTCTCCCAAAATTTTCTTTTCTCTCTCTCTCTCTCCCTCTCCTTCCCCTGCCTCTAACCTCACAGGGCGTAAGCAGACTGTATTGGGCTCCAATGGGGCACTTTTGTCCTTTGCCTCGTTGAACAAAGGTGTACCTCAAGGCTCTGTACTCGGACCACTATTATTTTCAATATATGTTGCTGACATAGGTTATGGTTTTGCCTCCTGCGTCCAACACTTAATATATGCAGACGATCTGCGACTGTATGTCACTTTCCCGCTTGAAAAACTGCAGTATTATGTTGATATAATGAACTTCCATGCACGATTTATTGCTGACTGGGCGAGTCACAATCGATTAAAACTCAACATATGTAAAACGAAGGCTACAATAATAGGCTCCTATTACTACATCATCCAGCTTGAGACGAGGAATGACTGCGAAATAGTCATAGATCAAGAGCGGATCAAGTTTGAGTCTTCTGTAAGCAGCCTTGGGGTTGCGATTGATGAAAAGTTGAACTGGAAAAAGCAGGTGGGAAACATGTGCAGAAAATTAGAATTAGAAAACGTCTGAATTACTTTAGGAAAAGTACAGAATTCAGGCTCCGTAAACACGTTGTAGAAACACTGCTCTTTCCCATAATCGACTACTGCTCTTCGGTATGGTGTGATCTTACACAAGAGCTGGAAGACAAACTCCAGATTATAATGAATTCGGGTATCGGATATATCTATGGCATTGGGAAACGAGAGCACATAACAAAATACCGCTTATCCCTTGGATGGCTCAGTACGAAGAGGAGACGGGACTACTTTAGTGCCTCATTATTGTATCGCATCCTAGCAACTAAAACTCCAGCATATCTCTATACTCGCTACATTGTTAACGAAAGCGTAAGACCTGCGCGAGGACCCAAACCACCGCTATGCATACCACCGTTCAGAAAGCAGTTCCTTCAAAAGTCGTTTTACGTAACATCTTCGTATCTGTGGAACTCCATACCGCCTCTGATAAGGATACACAGTGGACTTTCAAGAAACGCTTATATGCACATTTTCTCTCTATAGAGTCAGACCAACCCCATCTGTCGTAGCGATTTTCGTTAGGACGTGGTTTCTCTCTCGCTGGCATGCTGACGGACAATGAGCTGTGGCTCTTCAAGCAACGCTGATGATGATGGTTTTTCAGAGGCAAAGGCGTATTTCACATTTACATCCTAATTGCTTGTTTTTTCTTTCTTTCTCTTAATTACTTGTAAATCGTTTTTTTACTTTTAATTTCTTTAAATAATTTTTGTACTTGTCATGTAATTACCGTACATTTTTCCTCATTTTTTAGGGTTCCGTACGTAGAATACGGAAGCCTATTAATATGACTTATTTGTCCGTCCGTCTGCCACAGAGCTGTATCTCCTGAACTATAATAGCTAGACACTTCAAATTTTCACAAAGTGTGTATTACTGTGGCCGCTATAACAACAAATCATAAAAAAAATTGAAAATAAAACAAAAACAAGTCTAAAAAATATCAAAAAAAAAATTAAAAAAAAAAAAAATTAAAAAAAAATTAAAAAAAAAAAATTGTTAAACAAAATCATACACGCGCTGATACGAAAAGCGCTACCAACAACGAAGAGGAACATACGCATTACGATCCAAAAACGAAGACGGCGATAAGGAATGCTGTTACGATGCGACAGTATTCCTTATCGCCGTTTTATATTTTCCAATGACGAAACGGAACCCTTCGTGTGCGGGTCCAACTCGCACTTGCCAGTTTTTTTTACTTTATCCTTACTTTTTGATTCTACCATGTATAAAGTATTAATTAGCATTTTGAATTTACATTCAAGATTAGTGAGTTTTATAATAGTTACAACCCTTATATACTTTTAAATTCTCCCGTAAACTGTGCTGGATATTTCAGCAAACTTCAGTTTAGCTTGTACTATATTATACAGTATGTATAATTTTTGTTTGTACAAATTGTACACATAATAAACTTATATCTATCTATCTACCTAACCCCAATTTAGCGTAGCTCCAACTCCTCCCTGCGAGGTTGAAGCCTATTTTTGAAATGCCTTCGAAGTCTGTCGCACTGTACATGACTTGAGGTCAAGTACATCATTCCGTTCTCTCGATATGTCGTTTTATAATGGTCCTCTCACGCACCCTTGCTTTCTACCAAACTGAACGTGGTCCAATATTTTCCATCGTCCTGGGCATGACGTTAAACTGCACTATCCGTCACTTTCTTTCTTTATATTCTCCGCTATCCTTATTCTACGATCCAACTGCACGTAGTTTAGGGTTTTCGACGTCCCAAGCAAGACGTCAAACTGCTTCTTTCAAGCCCCCACCCCCCTTCATTAAGGAGCTTTTCGTAGTTCCTAGCAAGACGTTAAACTGCTTTGACCATGCCTTGCCCTTTTGCTTTAGACCCTTTCATAATGCATGAACCGTAGAAATTGCATCTAGGTGAGGAATTAGTTGATCGTATTTACCTTTTTACCTCCTCCCAATCCCTCTCCCTGCGCCTGTTATATCTGAACCATTTCTGCTGTTTGAGCTTTTGGTCTTCTACCATTAAAATGTTACACCGCTCCAAAATTTTATTAACTTTCCTCTTTCCTCTTTTTCTCTCTTTCTCTCTCTCTCTTTCCTCCCTCAGTGTTGAACGAATGTCGAATGTTTTTCCATCGAATGTTTTCGTGTTTTTTTTTCTTTTCTCCTTACCATTTTCTCTATCTTCAAAATTAAACACATCGACGCTTTTGCTCGTCCCATGCATGACGTTAAACTGCTCTCCCCAAATTTTTTTTTTTTTTGTGTTTCTTATTTTTGTCATGCGAGCTAGAAGCCTAATTTACCCCTTTTTTGAAAAACACTACACATTTCAGTTGATAGCATTGTATATTGTAGCTGTCGTCATTGTTTGAAGTCAACTAAGTCACCTCGTTCCCTTGATGGGTCATGGACCCCTAACACCCTCTTTGTCTCCTATCAAACCTTGCGCTGTCCAATATTTTTCACTGTCCTAGGCATGACGTTAAACTGTACTATCTTCAAATTCCTTCTCTCATATACGAGTACGCCTAAACATATTTCCGCATTATGGAATCACAATTTTGATATACTTGGCTCCTTCAACTTGCTCAACTATTAACATTAGCGTCACCTGTCTTTTTATTATATCTTTTCGTCGTCCTTAGCATGACATTAAACTGCATTATCGAAATCCCTTTTTGTGTTCCTCTTTTTTCTCTTTTTCTTTTCGATCTTTGATCTCTCGCCCCATTTGATCATACTTATCAAGACGTTAAATGTCCTACCTTCTTGCAGTTGTTTCACATATGTAAATAGATTGCTTTCCCTCGGTTTCTCAGCCATCGGTCTAAAATCTCGCAGTTCGGCATGATTCTTCTCGAGGTATACCGTCAGTACTACCAGGATCCTGTAGTGAAATCCTGTTTCCTCTAGAGATGGTTGATTGTTTTCTTAGGTTCTTCCAGGTTTGACATATCCTAATTCGGCACCGCCATAATGGTTCTTGATTCTATAAAGATTTACGTGTCCGTTACGAAGTATACGAATTTCTATCCGTTTCTCGAGAGTATTCCCATACGATAGATGGAAATCCTTGCCCCCATCGTTCTTTCTGAAGAAAACTCTTAGTAGACAAGTATCAACCTTTCTCCGCTGACCAGGCTTGTGAATTTCCCGGCTGAATAGAAGAAGTGTTATGGCTCACGCATGGGTTGACGAAAGGAAAGTTCGAAATTCATTAATACAATTTGTTTTTCGTTTTTGTGGTACAGAAATAAAGTCCTCCTTGTAAACATACTGTAAGGATCACCCTATAAGTTAATTGAATAATCACCCTGTTACACGTATCTAAGATAAATTAGCACAGACACTTTAGTACGATCAACTTTGCTTAGCATAGGAACATTATAACATTAAACATTATAACATTATATAATCACCCTGTTACATGTATCTAAGATAAATTAGCACAGACACTTTAGTACGATCAACTTTATTTAGCAGAGGAACATTATAACAGTATAGCGGAGACAATTATTAGAACATGTAAAGAGTAGTGAGGACAGAGAAAACAGAAATTTACATAATGCACTTACCTTATGCACTTACCTTATGCACTTACCTTATGCACTTACCTTATGCACTTACCTAGCACAGTTGCACAATATACTTAGAACATAGGAACATGTGAAGAGTTGATACTTAGAAATCGTTGCAATCAAGTCTTGATTAATTTTGGTTATCATGGGAACTTAACTCCCATGAGGTTATTAAACTTAAGTTTAACCTGTAAAAGCTAGTATAAATATCATAATGATAAATGAATAAATTCAGTTTTCTCTTGGACATTGAAGGAGGAGAGTTTTACTTTTGATAATCCCAGAGCATTTGTTGGTGCTCTTCATTACCATATATCCCACGTTGATATTGGCCGGTGCTTCAGACGAGCACTTCAATATGGTGAGCTTTTAAATCTCCGATTTTCAGTTGAGATGTATATATAAACATTACAATACCAAGGAATATCCTAAAATATACATTAAGGCTCTCAAGAGGTATAAGCCTAAGCAAAAGAAATTAATTTAACTGAAAAAATGCATGCAGTTATAAAATGAAAACGAAAAAAAGTGTAAGCCCAAATAGGCGATATATAAAAAAAAAATAAATAAAAAAATGATACTTGTTGAACTAAGTAACCATAATAATAAGGAAAAGTTTGCAAATAAATCCAAAAATGTAAGGTAGATATAAACATATATATAAGAGAAAAAAATATAGAAGAAAAGAACATATATATATGTATATATATATCATGAAAAATAGGATAAAGGGGAACATAAATAACAAAAAATAAAAAGAAAAACAAACCGAAAGGCGTAGTCAAGGTCCGCGCCGTAGATTTTCCGTGAAAACTTCGGGATAAAATTATAATATGTGTTTCCTATTGGTATGTTCTTAAATCAATGTCTCTTATACAATGGTTATATTGAGTGGTACGGTGACAGAATAGATGAATCACAAGTTTACTCTTTAACGCCGTTTTTTCATTGGTTCTTTGATGCCGTCGTAACTCTCACACTTGCTCGGCACTGAAAATTTTAGGTTTTTAAAATTCGTTTCTATGCGAGTTTTCTCTGGTTTGCGTTTTATTCAATGACGCGCATATTCACGACACGCCATACAATGGACATACAAGACCATACTTTTAATTTTTCTCAGTTTGCAATTTAATATTTAAGTTTTCAAAGTGATTTTTTTTTAACCGCACGAAAGTTTGAGTGGCTATCAGTGTACTCAACGTGCGAAAAGACGTTTCCACGTCAAACAAATTATAACAAGCGTTTGGTAGTAGCATGTTCTGTAATTATTACTGTCTTGAAAATAATCATTACATATAGTAGTAGGGTTATAGAATAGATAAATCACAACTGTATTGTTTTGCCCCGTTTTTCATTTTTTCTTCGATGCCGCCGTAGCTCTGACACTTGCTCGGCACTGTGCATTTGTGGTTTTCAAATTCCTTTTGATGCGAGTTTTCTCCGCCTTGAGTTTTTTACTATTCGGTGCATATTAACGACTCATATGGGACGATATCTTTCACTTTTTTTCGATTTTCGAATTCATGCCGATTTTTGCTTATAATTCGGAGAATATTTTTTTTGTTTCGTTCTAGGTCCTAGTAGCGCTTTAAATGGGTTTTACAATGACACCACAATCATCGTCCTAGTTAAACGCGTTCTCACGCTACACTCATAAATATCCTCACACAACGCTAAAAAACAACAATCACGCGTGAGCGCTTACACTACCCCGATGACGTCACGGGAAAAACAAGCGCCACACAGTACATACGTACATATATTTTCTATCTACTGTGACCACAAACGTTGTCATCGCGTTATTAGTCTGGTAGTTATTAGCGATTGAAAAATGACGGTGTTTTGTAACACAAGAATGTTAACCTGGCTACCAATGTACATACTCAACGAGAAGAAAGACGTTTTCACGTCAAAAAAAAAATTCTCAAAGTGATTTGAACTGATTTAAACTTTCTCAAATTCACGTCCGTAATCCAACAACCTTAACAACTAAAATATCCACGGAAATCACACATGCTCCCACGCGCGACAAATTTACCATTGCGATCAAATTTCAGCATCGTGACGAAATCTGATCGCGTAAAGTTCTAAGAAATTAAAATCGCTGATTGCACTGACTGCGAACATTTCTCGTCCCCATGCGCATCAGCAATTTTGGGTCCCTACTTAGGAGCCCCAAAATGAAGCGCATTTTCAGTCGCGATTTAGCCGGTGAACTAAGTGGTCGCTTCTGTTCCTCTCATATTAGTGAAACATACCGGCTTGCATAAAGGGAAACTTCTAATGCAATGTGGAAAAGAGAAATAATTGATTAACCTTAAAAGAGCAAAAATGTGTGAATGGCCAAAATAAAATAATATCTGATTTTAGGATACATTTAATGAAATGTAGAAAAGAGAAATAGTTGATTAACCTTGGAAAAAACAACAAAGTGTGAATGGTCAAAATAAAATAATATCTGATTTTTGAATATTCTTCATGAAATGTAGAAGAGAAATAATTAATTTTTGAATACTTTTAATGAAATGTAGAAAAGAGAAATAATTGATTAACCTTTAAAGAACAAAAAAGTGTGAATAGTCAAAATCAAATAATATCTGATTTTTGAATACTTTTAATGAAATATAGAAAAGAGAAATAATTGATTAACCTTAAAAGAACAAAAAAGTATGAATATTCGAAATAATAAAGAAAAAATATAAGAGATATAAATATTAAAATTATTTTTCTTTGGAGCGTGATTAGTTCTTGGTTACAGGTGAACATCTCCCTCCGGGAAAGCACTCCATGTTCCCTTCCCAGTTTGGGACAGAACAGCTGTAGCGCATGCGGTTCGGCCTGATATTGATAGACTAGTAGCATTTGGACATTTAAAGGAAGTTGAGACTAGCGAATGGGCAACGCCCATTGTACCTGTGTACAAAAGTAATGGTCAACTACGCATTTGTGGGGACTTAAAGATGACTGTTTATTCGTTTGTAATTGTAGATTATATCCTCACAGCACTTCAAGGTGGAGTTTGCTATACAGCGTTAGATTTATTTCATTCCTATATGCAATTTAAAGTCGACGATGGTAGCGCCAAATTGGTAACTATTGTAACCCATAAAGGCTTATACCGGTAAACAAAATTTCCAGAAGCAATATCAACGGCACCTGTGGATGTACAAAGAAAAGTGGATGAATGCTTGAGAAAGATTGACGGTGCAATCTCGTATATTGATAATATTTATATAATAGGGCGCACGCCAGAAGAATGTATCGAAAGAACAGAGAAAGTGTTAGAACGCTTAGGAGAATGCGGGTTAAAATATAATTAAAAAACCGAAAGGCCCAGTCAAGGTCCGCGCCGTAGATTTTCCGTGAAAACTTGGGGATAAAATTATCATAAGTGTTTGTCATTAGTATGTATATAAATCAATGTCTCTTGTACAATGATTGTATAGAGTAATTCGGTGACAGAAAAGATAAATCACAAGGTAATTTTTTCGCGCCTTTCTTCATTTCTCGTTTAATGCTGCCGTAGCTCTGACATTTACTCGGAACTGGGTATTTAAAGTTTTTTTAATTCGATTTGATGCAAGCTCTCTTTGGTTAGCGTGTTGTTCACTTCGGCAAATGGTTTCGACTCATTTGAGCCGATATTTTTAACATTTTTATAAATTTTCAACTTAATACCTATTTTTACTTATACTTCAGCGAATATTTACAATGTAACACTTCAGGTCCTGATAGTCCTTCTCAAACTCCTTACACTGACACCAGAACGAACGTCTTACATGATCGCGTTCTCACGCTACGCGGATGTATAATTTTATGCAACGCTTATAAACAACAATCATGCGTAAGTGAACTAGCCCGATGACGTCACGCGCAAAACAAATGCTGCACGATAAACTCGTACAGAAATTCTTTATCCATTGCAACCTCAACAGTTGTTGTCGCACTATTAGTTCCTAGCTATTGGCGATTGAATTCTGACGGTATATTATGGAGCAAAAAAGTTTGACTAGCTATCAGTGTACTTAATGACCGAACGAAGCTTTCACGACAAAAAAAATATAACAAATGTTTCGTACTTATATGCACTTTAATAATCAACCTCTTCGATACAATACCGAAAAAATAAATCACAATTTAATTGTTTTGCGCCGTTTTTTCATTTCTTCTGCAATGCTGCCGTAGCTCGGACATATTCCCACGCCTCGGCCTTAAAAGTTTCTTCGATTCGATTTGATGTGGACTTTCTCTGATTTGCGTCTTTAACAATTCCGTCCTTATTTACTACTCATATGAGACTATATCTTAAATTTATTTTTTCAATTTTAAAATTAATACCGATTTTTACTTATCTTTCGCCAAATATTTTTACCGTTTCACTTTATCTCGTAGAAGGTCTCTTCAATCTCTTTATAATGATGTCCAAATTAAAGTCTAAGCTTAACGCGTTCTCATGCTACACTCGTAAATACCTTTACACAACACTAATTAACAACAATCACGCGTATGCGCGTGAAGATTTGGTTGCGTGCTGCAGTGTTTTCGATTTCATTCTGATTCAGACGACTACGGTTCATATTTCGAAATACCAACGGACACACATTTGAGGGATTTGAAAAGATTAAATGGAATTTTTGAGGAAAATATTAGTTAATATAATTTAAATTTCATTATCTCGTCCTACAATTCCATGTACTCGTATTTATCAGGGATTCCAACTACGAGGTCATGGAGCTGAGGCGATTGGCTTGCACAGAATAGATTTGTAAAAAATTTATTGTTTTGCGCCATTTTTACATTTCCTCATCGATGCTGCCGTAGCTGTGACACTAGCTCGGCACGAAAAATTTTAAGTTTTCTTAATTCGTTTTGATGCGGGCCTTGTCTGGTTTGAGTTTTTGACAATTCGGTGCGTATTTACGACACGTATGAGACGATTTCTTTAATTTTAGTTCAACGTTCAAATTAACACCGATTTTTACTCATATTTCGGCGAATATTTTGACTGTAACACTTTAATATGGCGTTTACACCGAACTCAATCGACTAGATTAAGCGACTTGAGAAGATTTAACCCGAAATCTTGCTGAAACCTCCAAGATTTTCCATACATTTTCGAAATCTTGTCGGGAGTAGATTTATTCGAAATCCACTCTTAATCACCTCAGTGGCACCATCTACTGGTGATCATTTTTGCCATTTTTCGTCCTTTAGTACAATTTAGTACTCTTTCAACGTATCCGAAGTGAGTTCAATTGGTTGTTGTGCGCAATGTTTAATTTCATTATGTGGCGCGGTTTATGATTTTGAAAATTTATATAAAATTTTAAATTTATTTAATAAAACAAGAATCAATAGAGGCAAGGGAAGGCATGGACTATTGTCCAAGATAGTTTTGGATTAGTTTTGAAGCAAAACAGAACCACAAAACACTACAATTTCACATGAAAAATTTCGAAGTGTCAAACGAAATCTCCTCACTGGCGGTGTAAACGGGCGATGAGATTTATCAAATCATCTCACGAAATCTACTAGATTTTGGTCGGTGTAAACGCGGTATAAGTCTGGATTGTAGTTTTCAAGTTCTATACAATGGTACACAAGTCACGTCTTAGCTAATCGCGTTTTTACGCTACACTCATAAATATCTTAACACAATGCGAATGAAGAACCATCACGCGTAGGCGCTTACGTCAACCCGATGATGTCACAGGCATTGGAAACGATCGATTGTGGCCTCAATCCTTATTTTCGCATTATTAGTCTCGTTGTTATTAGCGATTGAATTATGACGGTGTCTTGTAACACAAGAATCTTAGACTGGCCACCAATGTATATACTCAACTAGAAGAAAGACATTTTTACGTCAAAAAGAATTGATAGGGCTCTGAGAGAAGGCCGAAAAGCACTGGGTGATTATATCAGATCACTAAAGATCCCTAAATTTGATGCCTACCACGTGTAAATTGCTAACTGAAAATACACAAACCAGGACAAGAGATGAGAGAAATCAAAGTAGGCACCAATTCACCAACCCGTAGGAGAGCACGTTTGCTCCTGAAGAAATTTGACTCCATGGCTGGACACATATCTCCTAGGAGTGTCAAGAATAGCAAGGAGGTAGTCAGGAAAATATCCGAAGCAAGCACCATAAAGAACGATGAGCTGATGGTATCGTTTGACATCAAAGCATTGTACCCCAGCATACCTGTGCACACCAACTTGGCCCTATTAGAAGAATGGCTAATGACGAAGAATGAAGGGAATAGCTGGAAACAGAAGGTCAATCATTATGTCACACTGCCCAGCTTATGCAGGATAGAAAACCACTTCACGTTCAGAGGCAAATATTACAGGAACACACAGGGAGTTGCAATGGACAACCCACTCTCAGGCTTCTTGGCTGAAATGTTCCTGAAGAAGTTAGAAGAGGCTCTCGATAAAAAAGGGGTAATGCCAGGAATTTCTTTTATTATTATCAGCTTAATTTATCCATACATAAGATTGTTTAAATGATACTGTTTAATAACTATATTATTAAGTTCAGTGTATGGCCCCTATTGAGCAAAAGCCTCCACCATCTTTTTCCATTTTTGCCTGTCTTGAGCTGTGCTCATCCAGTTCTGCCCAGCTGTTTTTATGATGTCGTCGACCCATGTTCTGTTTTGTCGTCCTACTTTCCTTTTCCCTTTGGGACCTACCCATTTCGTTGTTTGTAGTGTCCATCTTCTATCCTGGTAGCTAGCTACGTGGCCTGCCCACTTCCACTTCAGTGTCATGGCGTGTTTCAGAGCATCCGTGAGTTTAGTTTTGTGACGTACTCGTATGTCTGTATTTCGTGTTTTATCAATTCTTCTTAGTTTCAGGATGCTCCTTTCCATGGCATGTTGGTATGACAGGATTTTGTTTTTGGTCTGGTTGGTGAATGTCCAAGTCTGACTTATGTATGTTAAGAAAGGCAAGATGCATGAATCCATTATGATCTTCTTTAGCTTCAGACTGTAGTTGCCTTTGAGGATTTCTTTCTGTGCCCAATACTTTTTCCATGTTAGGTTTACTCTTCTGTCTACTTCCTTGTCGTTCCTGTTGGCGTCGAATGATGTTATTTTCCCGAGATATACGAGTACGTATTCATTGACATATTATATTATCTTTCCTTCTATGTTAATTGGAGTTTGTGTACTATTAGTCATTGTTTTGGATTTATTAGTGTTCATTTCTAGTCCCACTTTATTGCTTTCTCTGTTGAGGTTTTGGAGCATTTCTTCTAGTTTTTTTGCGGTTCCGCTGAAATATCATCAGCAAATCTGAGATGAGTTAGGCGTCTATTAATTATCCACACTCCTTTGTTTGTCCAGTCAATGTTTTGGAGGATGTCTTCTAGGACCGCTATGAACAACTTCGGAAAGCGGATCTCCATGCTTTACGCCTTTTTCTATAGGAAACTCTTCCCCTTTCCCCTTTCCTTTCTACTTTCATCCTGCTCTCACTTTCCGAATACACGTTTTTTATGATGTTTATGTAATTTTCATGTTTATCATTATTTTTAAGTGCTTCCCATATAGATGTGTGTGCGATGCTATCGAATGCCTTTGAATAGTCCACAAAAGCTACATATAGTGGTTTATTAAATTCTTCGTATTTTTCTATTAATTGGTCTACGGTGTGAATATGGTCATTGGTTGAGAAGTTTGATCGAAATCCTGCTTGTTCTATTGGTTGATTATTGTCAATTTTTGCTGTAATTCTGTTGAGCAAGATCGATGAAAACAGTTTGCCAGGAATATAGATCCATAATTGACCGAGAAGAAGTTGAAGCAGCGCAACAAGAACTGAATAGGAGACACGTGAATATTAAATTCACACTGGAATTAGAGGATGGAGAAAGAATACAATTTCTGGACCTCAGGATAAAACGATAAGCCGGTGTTCAGTACTGAAGACAATAAAACATAAAATCATAAGGGCCACACAGCCAAAATCCGTTTGATGGACGCGTGATCCATACGACTGATAACAGTACTAATGAGTTTTTAATTTGTCTGGATCATGCGTCCATGAACCGCGACAAATTCATTATCAACCAGTTTTGCAACATCAACGAGGACCACCGTTTCGAAATATTTTGACAGTTGCGATCACAACATCAGCCAAATCAGACCGATCTGGGATTCTAGCACGTCAGTTGTCGGGAATAAAGTGTGAATTATAATTGAGATTTCACACAAAATAACGTCAATTTTCTTGCGGTAATTAAATCACAATTTTGTAACCATACAGTCACCTTACTAAAATAATTTTCTGTTTGACAAACAATAAACTGACAAGATTTTCACAATCTCCATGCTGGACGCTGTACAAAACAAAAAACAAAGTTGAATTTTTTAATTTATTATTTAATTTCAATTTCAGCCTTAACTAATAAGTACAAACATATTTTTTTGACAGCTAAATTCAATGGCAGCTTTAATAAGTAATAAAATTAAACTAAAAATCTTTGCTCTTTATTTAGTGTATAAAAAGTATTAAATAAACAAAACAAACATTTTTTTTGTTAACAACTCATAACAATTACTTATATACAGTCGAAGTCTCCTAACTTGTAATCGCTATTGCCACTGAAAAAGTTTCGAGTTTGAGGAATTTAGAAATTAGAGGGATTTCAAGTTAGGGGACTTCGACTGTATATATACATAATACTGATTGAAAAATTAACATTGTTCAGGAACAAAATAAATCACAAATATTTTTCTGCAGAATGAATTTTTTTTAGCAAATCATTATTCTCGCTAATTTTTTCCATAAACTCTTCGCAAGAGTTTGACAAATTATTATTTACAATTACCATTGCCTTAACAGTTTCTATTGAAAGTTGACCAAATTTTGTTAACGAGAGAAAATACTCGTTCCGTGGCCGCATTTGTTCCCGGCAAAGATAGTGCATATTCTACAACTTTCAATAAGTTTTTATAAGGAACACTATTATTTTTAAAATGGGAAAAAATAGAAATCCATCTCATGTTAGTTTTTGTTAAATTCCTGTTCCAGTCGGCTACTACAAGTTCACTGGCATAAGTTTTTCCGTATGATATTTCATCAAATAATAAATTTTCATCATTCCGTGATTTGGTACATTACATACGATATATTGTAATGCCTTTTATCCTTCTTGCCAATTCAACCTCTTTTTCAAATTTAACAAAAAAAATGTTGTGTTTCTTCAAATTGGCCAGACCATAATTCTCAATATTATGCACAATTCGAATAGAAATTTTTGACGTGGGACATGAACCAAATTTTATTAATTTCCCCGTTTTCTTCCAACACGCGTAAGTCTGTTCTGATTGTGAGAGGTACGTATTCTTCTTGCAGCCGCTCTTTACATTTTTTTTTTCAAAATTTCAATTTCTTCTGAAACCTTCATAATTGTATCCGTGTTTCCTTCTTTATTTTGCACGGTATCATGAAATAGAAATGCCTGGCTATGCAGGAATTTTAACCATAACTCAGAGCTGCTGTTAGTGAAAATATTTTGAATTATTGTTGGGTATTTTTTAACTCGTGCTTCAGAATATTCAATGCATACGGAGCAAGAACCTTTTTCACAATAGCTTCAGCTTTTGTTCTTGCACAAGAGAATTTTTTTTCAAACAATTTTTGAATAATTATAGATGTACAGTCAGTCCCGGATTTACCTATGACGGGGCCCCAAAAACCCGAGGTTGCTCATTCCAAAATTAACCCCTCCTTCTCCCCCCATTTTGTTAAAATAATAAATAACCGGTTCATTTTGCACAATCAATATATTATTCTGTTTACTTATAATTTACTAACTAAATTACAACTTTTTTCGACTTTTCTCAGTCGCAAATTGTTGAATTACATCATCAAAGTCAAGTTTTTGAAGCTTGTCTTTTTCGATAAACAGTAAGCCTAAATCACTTACTTTTTCTTGGCACATCGATGATCGTAAATAATTTTTAACGTGTTTTAATGCGCTGAACGATCTCTCCCCTGTACTATTGGTTATCGGTAGTGTAAAGAATAGCCTGATGATGGATTCAACATTCGGGAACGCTGAACACAATACATCTTTGAAAATGATTTGGTAAACTTCGACGAATGTTTTACGAGGTTCGTTTTTGTATACCTGTTTCACATAGTTGTGAATATTTTGAATTTCAGTCACACTGTTCATGTTTACATCATTTGGATAGTCTTCTATCAGTCTTTCTAAACTTTCTGTGATTTCTTCCTTCGACGCTTTTAAATTGACAAGAAAAGAGAATTTAGCCGCGATATCAGTGTACGCCGTAGCACGTTGTCGCAAGTTGGTCGTCATCGGAAGAAACGATTTTATCCGAAAACTATCACGCGGAGACGAATTTTCAAGCTCACCTGGAGCAGGTCCGTCGCTACATTGTGTGCTTCTGCATCTTGTTCTTTGCGTGCTCGCATTATAATCAGAACCAGGAACAAGCTCCTTCGCTTTGGCTTCGATATCCGAAAAGTCATCACGATAACTCTCGACGAACGTAATCAACGCAGTGTACAAGTTCGCACATGTTTCAAGAGAAATCGACGGATTTTGTAAAGTAGCTGATAGTCATGATAATTTTAAACTCTTTATCACACATTCTGTTTCGATTTATTTCAAACACTCTTTATTTTACTTATTTATTATTTTTATTAAGTTTCAAATACAAAAATGTCACTATTTGATTCAATGTAATTTAATTCAGGCTGGTTATGTTTGATCGCAGTTGAACACTCCCTTACTTCGTTCGCAACGGACTAAATTCCTTTTTAAGAAAACTGCCCACCCTCGTCTGCTTTGGTTTCTTTTTTGCTGGTTGAATCTGGTTGAGTCTGGTTTTTTCCTGTTGATAAGGTTGTCGGTTGAATTTGGTCGAGTCCATTGATATGGTTGGCGGTTGAATCCATTCTCCCATTTTTGGTTCGGTCCTGAACATGATACTTTTTCAAATTTGTGAAGGACTGATCTCCAAAAAATCATCATGAAAACCAAGTCAAGTTGCTCCATACTCTTTACTAAACTTGATGGTTGGTTTCGAGTATCACCGTCGAGATCACGATCATCTGCGATATTTTGTAAAGTATGAGCTATTTTATCATAGTTCGTCGAAACGGCTGACACAGCCTTAACCATTGTTAAATCTTGGAGGTTATGTGATAACAATGAAATGAAATAAATGTGTCTTTATTTTTTAATCAATTATAGTACAATTCTGTTTCTGGAACTTGTTTTGATTCAAAATTGAAGTGAGTTTTTTGTGTGATTAAAATCTGAGATACAATATAATTACCTATAACTCTGTGTGTTAGAGACGATGATGCTTTTAGAATTACAGCTGTTCAGACGAAGACACATACACGAGCGACAGAAGCGCCAACTATACGCGGGAAATACAGTTTTGAACTAATTTCAAATTGTTTGGGAACTTATATGGATTTTTCATTTTGCATTTTCTATTTTTTTTGTTTAAATTTTCGAATGTGTTTTCAAAATTTTTCAATTTTTGGGGCCCCTGTCCAATTGCTTCTTTTGCTTCCTGGTCAATCCGCCAGTGTGTACAGTCCTTAAATCGGAAGCTTTGGTTGTGGAATAATGTGTGGAAAGAGAATACAGCCTCGGAAATCGCCAGCTCTTTTTCTTTGGCACCAAAACCTAGTTGCCGGAAATAGCCGGTAACTTTTGAGAATTGTGCCGCATCATTTAGAGTTTTCTTGTGCTTTTCAGAAGCTATGTGCCTTTGAACATCTCTGCTTCCACCAGATGTTATAGAAAAATTTGAAATACAAGCATCGCAATGAACATTCCCATCAACCTTAGATTTTTGTACAAATGGATATTCTTTAGTCATCTCAACTGTGAGCTTGCATTTTCTTTTAGTCATCTTTAATTGAGTGCTAAGAGCTAAACCTAAGGAATAATTAAAACAAATAAATTTTTATGTTTTATATATATCAGAATAATTATAATAATATTACTTACTCGCAAACTTACAGTCTTTATTAAAATTTTCAAAATTGTGCACTATACATTCACAAATTATTTGGACAGAAAAATAAAGGAAGTTAGTAGTAATCTTTAAGTTAATAATAGGTTTATTTATAAGCGTACTAAAAAAAAATATATAAATAAATAAATAAATAAGTAAATAAAAAATAAATAAAGTGAAATTGTGAGGGCCAAAATTATGTTTGCAGGAATCACGTCTGGGCTTGAATACGTTTGTTATTGAATTCACCATGGTTCGATCGTCACATGCAATTACAATCACGGAGACCCATATTAACCATTCTTAAATAGTGCTGCCACACTGTGTCACTTTATGCGGACAGTGAAAATGTCATAGTTGATATTTTATTGCAGAATTTCTAGAATGCTGGACAAATTGGGGTATTTTTTGAAATGCTGGACGTTTTGACGGACAATTTTGCATGCTGGACAGTTCAGCCCAATGCTGGAAAGTCGTCCAGCACAATGACGGACGAATGGTCAGGTTAACAAACAATGAATTTGAATACTATTCATTTCAGTGTTTCAAGGTTTCTAATGCAAATATAAATGTTGTGAATTTTTAAACTCTCATTTTACGTTTTGTTTTCAATGAATTAAAATTTGTGAACAATAATAAGACAATTAAAGACGGTACAAATATTTTTAACTAATACTATTCAGATTTTCTGTATTTTTAATGTATTCAAACTGGCCACAAATAACCGAAAAGGGGGCTTTTGAAATATTCAAGAAACTAACACACACAAAGGATCATCACACCGAGTGGTTGGAACCACCCACCACAACACAAAATGGCAGCTTTCAACAGTGTGATCCACACCTTCTGAGTGTCCCAATGTCAGTGTAGCAGTTTAGATCACAAATTGCAAGAATTGAATTGAGGCCGCTACAATCCTCAATTTATTCAAACTAGGGAGGCGCCCCCTGCTCGCTACGCTCGCAAACCCCGTCGTTCGCTACGCTCACTCTAATTGCTCGCGCATGGCTTTCCATGTACAGTAGCATTGTCAGTAAACAAGTGATTTAGTTCAAACTGCATTAGCAATCATTTAAGCTCATTCAGCACGTCAACGTACAGCTTTATTGAATGAGGCCTCACCTACAACTATCAAAAACTTAGCGCATGCGGTTGCGAATTCAAAAATATCTTAAAGTTCCTGATAAACAATACTTTTTGCAAAAATTCAATCATCTCCTGCTACAACCTTGCGCTGGTATTTCAGATATATAGATTTACTATACTGAATGCAACATAATATTATCCGTGAGGAAATACAGGTTATTTTAGTGATATTCTTTGTTTTTGAAACATTTTCCCCTGGGATTTATTAATTGTCATCGCAAAGCCAGACTGACGGTAAATTGAGTTCTTTCAAAGGAAAATGGCAGAAGTGTACCTGAATAATTAAGAAATTTGACGAATTCTATTTCATGAGGTAAAGCTCTCATGGTTTGGGTCAAAGTTATTTTGTGGAATATTGAAAATACGGACCATGAAGTAAGGCAATTCTCAAAAAGTGGTACACGTGTACCATGAGGTAGGTACAACTGGCAATGTTCGTCAAAAATCTTCACAGAGTACAATAGTCCTACCTCCGTAAAGTTTAGATGACATATTGAAATTTCATCTGTGATAATGATAGATGCAGATCTTATGAACTGAGCCTGTTCACTGTTTACAGAGAGGCTTGTTGCGGAATTCTCTAAAATGGGTATGATCTATTTGAAAACTTTTTGAAGAATTTTATCTTGCATTAAAAGAGTGGATGCAATACCACTGAAAGCACACGCAATACATTGGAGGTTCAAAGAATTCAATTTGTGAATAATTGAGGTTTGGGCGAAAGTCTTACAACAACCAGCATGTGCTGTAAGACAAAAAATATTACAATCAGTACTACTATTTAAAACTTCCTGTAAAACTTAATCAATAGCAGAACGCTGCTCAGCATTTTGGAACACTTCAATTTGATTGACTTCAAGGAATGGAGTCAATTTTGTTCTGCTGTGATTTTGAAGAGCTTGCTGAACAATTCCTTCCTTAAAGACTACATTTTGCCGGTGAGGGAAGTGACATTCAAGTCGAACTATAATATATTATGTGACTGGTAATGCATTGGATACTCATTTATGCGCCAATTTGCTTCCGTAGACCCAGCATAGTGACCGGACAAAAAGCTACCGATTTCATCTATATGAACTTTGGCACAGTCGTATCTCTTATGAACATATTTGTACATATATTTTAGGTTCTCATCTGTGCCAAGAACTTCCACATTTTAGAGGCAATCAAACGCTAAAAGATATGTATTTTAAGGAACAACATAACGGTTGTCAACAGAGTGGCCACGAAAGTCAACTGTTATACCATTAACACGACGCATCTAACATTGGCCTGAGTTGTATTGTTAAAGTCCTTAGAAAAGCTTTTGCTGCATTTCCATCTTTCATACAGACGGGGATACGATTCAATGGACCACATGGACCGTGCATTATTCGGTTTTTAACTAAATTATGAAGTTCTGGGAAATATATATTATAAATAAAATAAAACTTTAATTTCCGTACAAACAATCTTTTATTTCCTACCTTTTCTTTTTCTCTAAATTGAGGTGTTAAAGGTGTGCAGACGAAAGTTTGGAGGTATGATATAATTCAGATTTTGCATTTTTAATGGCTTTTGCTCGTAGCAGCTAAATAAAGCATTCTAGGAGGTTTATATGTATGACCGACCCCCATTATTTTGTCATTTCCAAACTTTTGACCACATACCATACATCTCTAAATTATGTTTTTTAACGTGGGTCCACAGAAAAGTTAGGAAATATGATGAAATTCAGACTGTCGCTCGCTTTCCATAAATATTCGTGAAAGTTAACCTCGCGTTTTCTAGAGACAACTGTAAAATTATGATCTTCCATATTTTTTTAAATAAAATTTGCATATATTTTCATCAAATTAGCAAAAGATAATGGTATAAGTAACCGATGGCTTTAAATTTGTCTGTGGTAATGCATCCATATTACTGTCTGTGGCCATATGTTCATTGTTTTGGCTTTTGTCTGGAAGAATGCAATTTCATTAGCCAAAGATTGCCTTCTTCAAGGCAAAAAGCAGAAGAATGAACATATGCCTATTGTCTGTGATTTGCTGCATTTGCCCTTCACCCCTCACATTATCATTGGGAAAGATAATACGTTTGATTGAAAAGAATGCACGTATTTTGTCATAAATGGTAGGTTATTCAGTCGAACGTATGATCTATGCCAATGATCATGTTAAATAAGCATGTTTTATATTTTGGTTTTTTCGTAGAGGAATGCAATTAAATGTTAATTCTTTTGGTTTGTATCCCCAGTAGGAGATTGGTCCATTCGGTTTGATTTTCGACTAATTTAGTACTTGCCATTTATTTGAGACACAAACCAAAAATCATCATATGGTTGCATATCTTCAGCCAAAAAGCAAAACAATCACACGCATACATTCTTCCCAAGAGCATCATCTACGCTTTGCGTGTGCTCAATTCACACATACTATTCCATTGAATTTCTTAATTTCAATTTAAAATTAAACTTATTTATAATTAAAGTAAGGAAAAAAAATTAAGTGATGCACATAGAGCAAAAATTAATCTTTCGAAAGGTATAATTTTCATCCTGGTAAGTCAACCTGGTTTCATGTAAAAGGGATAACAAAAAAACGTATATAGATTCAGAATAGATTTAAATTCAAAATATTTAATTTAATTTATTTTATTAATTAACAATTTAAACTAACACGAATTATTATATATTTTCAAGTCGAACGACAAAATTTAGTTGGATTAGAATTCCTTTAACATATCTAGCTCATTAACACCTATATTTTACAAATGATGTTTTTTTTTTTGAAAGGTAATATTTGTAGGCTCACTAGATTTTAATTTAATTTATCATAAGCTTACTAGATTAAATTTACAGTTCAGAAAGTTAGTTTTTCCAAATAATTTTAAGTAAAACAAATTTAAAGAACAGTAAATTATTTAATTTTTCATCCTCCTAACCAGAGAGTGTGGTTCTGTCACCACAATATTCCCCTTCCAGTGTTTGAAACGGCACTATTCTTGAATATCTTGAGAAAATAACTTTACAGAATTGACCTCATTCATTCGAAGCTACCACTTTTGATTGCCATATTTATTAATATTTTTTAATATGAAATAATTTTTGTGACAATATTTCAATTCTCGTTATTATGAGTTTGATTATTATAATTATTATTATTATTTTAATTTTATTATAATATTATAAATGTTACTTTTTAAGTCGACTTATTAAAATTTGTTCTGTTAAATTAGTTTTTAATTTCTTTATTATTCAAAATTGTTTCATTTACACTATCAATACAAATGTATGAAGGTTTTAACCTATCTAACGAAATAAACTTATTTTTCCCTTAACATTTACATCAAAAAACTTCGGTTCATGTTTAATAACCTCAAAAGGACCGTAATATGGCATTTGCAACGAGCCTTTTTTTCCTTCTTGACGGATAAAAATATTCTTGCAAGTTGACAGGTATTTAAAGACGAATGATTTTTGATTGGAGTGTCCTTTGGAAATGGCAGAACGAAGATTTTGAAAATGACGTCTTAACTCACGTATGAAATTCGAAATATTGTCATTATCTCCAGAATTATTTAAAAAAAATTCTCTTGGTAATCGAATTGGTTCGCCGTATACCAGTTCTGCAGATGTTAAATCTTCCTTCCATGCTGCTCTTATACCTAGCAAAATTGTCGGTAGAATTTCTGTCCAACTATCATTTTGACGACAGCTTATGGCTCCTTTCAGCTGTCTTTGAAATCTTTCAATTATTCCGTTTGTCTGAGGATGGAAAGGTGTTGTCCGAACGTGAGCTGTACCTGTCAATCGAATCAAAGATTGAAACAAATGTGATTCAAATTGACGTCCTTGATCTGTATTCACTCTAGATGGAGTTCCAAACCTGCAAATCCATCCATTGTAGAAGTTCCTTGCAAATGTATCTGCATCTTGGTCTTGAAGTGGGTAAACCAAGTGCATCTTGGTCTTGAAGTGGGAAATTCTCACAAGGTGGCAAAACAATGATTTCAATATGAACGTGTTGGAATCTTGATCTTGGTGGAATAAACGTTCCTATTTTAGCTGAAACAAGCCTTGTTAGTTTTGATCTTTGGCATTCTAAGCACTCTTGAACCCATTTCCTTGCATCAGCCTTTATCGATGGCCAAACATAACGTTTGAGCATTTGCCAGTGCTGAATAATTTATCGGTTCATTGATAGCTTTAATCCTTGAAATAGTATCAGCAACTAAATTATCCTTTCCTGAAATATATCTGATATCTGTTGAAAATTTACTTATATAGTCTAATTGTCTTGCTTGCCTAGGTGATGCTTTATCCAATTTCTGCTGGAAAGCGAATGTAATTGGCTTATGGTCATTAAAAATTATAAAGTCTCTTCCTTCAAGCATATGTCTAAAATGCTTTATCGATTTTAGGATGGCTAAAAGTTTTCAATCAAATGTACTATATTTCATTTCTTGCTCACTTAGCTTCTTTGAGAAAAAACCTAATGGTTCCCAAATACCTTTCACACATTGTTGGAGAACTGCTCCAATTGCAAAATCTGATGCATCACCGATCAAAGTTCTAGGTGCTTCGTTTGATGGATGAGCAAGCATTGTTGCTTCAACTAAACTTCTTTTGATTTTTTCTAAATCAGCTTCTGTTGTATCATTCCAATTAATTTTTGCTTTCCCTTTCAGATTACCAGTTAAAAAATTGTTTAAGGAAGCTAGTTGTTTTGCTATTCCAGGCATGCATGGTCTATAAAAATTTACCATACCAAGAAAACGTGTCAATTCCTTAGCTGTTGTTGGACAAGGATACTCCCAAATTATCTTCACTTTTTCAGGGATCGGTTTGATTCTATTATTTGAAATTATTTGAAAAAATTATTCACCATTGAATTCTAAAGTTTTTAAGAAAATATAATAGATTACATAGAAATCAATTTGGATTCATTAAAAATGAGGACGCGAATCTTGCACTTGACGCTTTCTTTGACAGCATATACGAGTATAATGCAATTGATAGAAATAAAGCTGCAGCTGAAACTTTAATTGATCTCAGCAAAGCATTTGATACTGTACATCACAATAATCTGCTCGTAAGACTGGAAGATGATGGTATAAGAGGATTAGCACTTTCATTGATGAAAAGCTATTTGAATAATAGGAAGCAAAGGGTCAAACAAGGTCAAATATCTAGTTGTGATAAGAGTATTGAACTTGATGTTCCGCAAGGTACTGTACTGAGGCCTCTCCTATTTTTAATTTGTATTAATGATATTTTTAAAATTGCCCACTAGTTTTTGCTTTTGCGGATGATGCAGTTGTATTAAGTACATATTGAAAATAAATGGAGTGAAGTTGAAAGTAAGATCAATAAATACCAAGTAAAGTTAAATGTTTAATATTAATAAATTGAATATTAATTGTGAATGTGCAACAAACTAATTTCTTAACTTTCGGCTGTTAGTCTCATAGTGTTCCTAATACAATAAAAATTGAAATTAATAATTATTTATCTAGAAAAGAAAGCTTTCAATATCTTGGCATAATAGTTGGTTATAATCTTAAATGGGATTTGCATACTAATAAAATTATAAACAAGTGCAGATATTTTTTTATATTTGTAAAAAACTTAGTTATTTGCCTAGGCAAGTGATTGAAACCATTTATAATGGATATGTATATAGCAGGTATATAGTATGTATATGTATATCGCGGTTAATATTCCAGTCGATCTCGGGACAAGGCAGAATGTATGGTGGGTGTCGGATGGTGGGTGTTAAGCCGTGTTGCGAAAGGAGGCGGACCCGAATGCCGCGACGTACAAAAATGCGATGAGGATTTTCGTAGTTCCTTATCACATTTTTGTACGTCGTGAATTTGACGATATTCGACTTGAGGCAGAGGAAATTTGTTGGCCGCATAACAAACAATGAGTCGGTAGAATGCAGTCAGTACGTTAAGAAGTCAACTTGGATTAGAAATCAAAAACATCTCTGAACGTAAAAGTGTTTTACTAATATAATGTTTAAAAATGGTATGAAAAGTGATTGCTTAAGAAATGGAATGAATTTACAATAAAATTAAAACAAAACAATTTACATTTGATTATTTACGTGATTTGAACTTCTGACAACAAAATTTATTACAAAATATATGAAATAAGTGGTGTGTAAATTGGAAGTATGTATGTTATCTATATATAAATAGGCGACACGTCTTTTTGTTATCCCTTTTACAGGAAACCAGGTTGACTTACCAGGATGAAAATTAAACCATTCGAAAGATTAGTTTTTCCTCTATGGTCATCACTTAATTTTTTTTCCTAACTTTAATTATAAATTAGTTTAATTTTAAATTGAAATTAAAAAATTCAATGGAATAGTATGTGTGAATTGAGCACACGCAGAGCGTAGATGATGCTCTTGGGAAGAATGTATGCGTGTGATTGTTTTGCTTTTTGCCTGAAGATATGCAACCATATGATGATTTTTGGTTTGTGTCCCAAATAAATGGCAAGTACTAAATTAGTCGAAAATCAAACCGAATGGACCAATCTCCTACTGGGGATACAAACCAAAAGAATTAGCATTTAATTTCATTCCTCTACGAAAAAAACAAAATATAAAACATTCTTATTTAACATTACCATTGGCATAGATCATACTGTTACCCTGTGCTCCATCTGACTCGATCCCGTAAGGAGGAGGAGTCAGACGACCCAGCGGTAAAACAGACGAACAACGACCTGGGGTCGTTGAGCAGTCTGTTTTTTGGTGTGCGGAAGGAGCGAGATTATTTTGGAAGTTTGGATTTGTTATTATTTTTGAAGTTTGAACTAGATTTTTGTAAGTTAATAAAAGTCAAATAAATTATGGAGCGGGAAAATGGATTAATCTCCTTCGACGAGGTACCGGCGTCGGGACGTAGTAACACTGGTGCCAGGTGTGAAACCACATCTCCGTGCCTTCCACGACTGGAGGAGCAGATGTCGGCCCTGTTGACTCGACTGGAAAGAATGCAGGGTCAAATGGATCATTTTTCAACCAGCATAGACCAACAAAACCACTACCTCTCCATTATCAAGGAAGAGGTCGATGTGAAGAATCTCCCTCGACTCTAAATGTCGTTGAAGGAGAGAATCTCATAATAACACTCCTAAGAGTACACTTCTGAACACCAGTAAAAGTCGGTTGTTATACAATTCTAATATTTATTTCCTATACATTTACTTTCCTTACTGACTAACAAATACAATTTTCACTTAGACTAAGCTGGATCGTTAAGGTTTGGTCGCCGAATTACACCTGGCCAACTTCTTCG
Organism: Chrysops caecutiens; assembly: GCA_963971475.1. NCBI lineage: Eukaryota > Metazoa > Arthropoda > Insecta > Diptera > Tabanidae > Chrysops > Chrysops caecutiens. Next base: position 55,565,224 of record OZ020567.1, on the reverse strand, counting down.
CTTGCCGATATCTTCGCCGCTCGTTGTAGAGCCGTTGGAGTTCTTGCTCCACCCTTACTCGTTGCTCCCGACCCACGGCCAGGAGGAGTCGACGGCGCGTCTCTTCGAGATCCGCCCGGAATTGCGCCTCCTTTCCCGTTCGCTTCCTCGGGGGTAATTTTGGGACCTCTGGAGAGGTTTTCTGTAACGTCCGCCCCTTTATCCTCTCCCGGTATTCTTCAATTGTTAGAGGCCGGGGTCCAACCTTGGGGTTGCGGAGCTCCTCTTGAAGCTGTTGATTCTTGTCGTTCACTGGGAAAGGGTTGCCCAGTGATTACAAAGTATTTACGCTCGATAGGTTCAAAGAACCGTGATCGAGGCTTAAGCGGAGAGGCTAAGAGCTCTCATCCGCTAGTTCTTTATTAGTGACGAGGAGTTCATACTCACTTCTTGTTTGGTGATACTGGTATGCTGCCCGGTTGAACGGTCTGATCGTCTTCCTGGTACTTGGGTTGCTGGGCTGGTCTTCCTGGCGATCTGGCTCTTCCCGTCGTCGTCTGTCTAAGGTGACTGGTTGCCTCTCTGAGTAAGACTGACTGCTCCCTAATTTTCCCAATCCTTTTATTCCTGATTTTTACTGACGCTGCAGTCCCTACTCCGTCATTCTTTCCATGGTTTCTTTGACCCAATTTCAAAATCCGCGCCAAGTGCATTTTGCGCACAAACTTTGTGTCGCAATTTCGTAATTCGCGCGCACTGCACATTCTTCTCCAAATGGGTCACTTCGCGTCACGTTGATCGTCACGTTGTTCGATCATTTCGCCATCTAGCGGTGTCTAGTGGAGACGCCTATTTAGTACATATTTGTACCAGACGATCGCGACTTGTACTAGATTTGTACTAGATGATCGCGACTTGTGACATGGCACGGTGACTGACATGTGTCATGGCGTGTGTGGTGTTTTTAGGTGAGTATTTGACGTATTTATGTTTCTAATCTCCTTTCTTTTTAGGATTCCTCGTCCTGGCCCGAACAATTCATCACATCGATGTTCTGAAGTTACAGAACACAACCAGGACGATCTCTAGCAACCTATCGAGACCTCACCATGCGGCATCTAGCCCAATAACTCCGTCAATGAACCAGAACAATCAGGAGAGGATAAACAATGACTTACAACACGCCAACAGTCCAAGAGCAGAAGCATTTGCCATAAATCCCGAACAATTCGGGGCCGCATCCACATACATTCAGACGCCGGCAAGACTAGTCTCAGTGCCACTAATGGAATACGACGGTTCGTTCTCCTGGGAAGACTACGAACTTCACTGGCAAAACGTCGTAAGTGCAAACCAATGGACCGAGGAAGAACAACGGATCCAGCTTCTCAGCAAAATGCGAGGAGACGCGCTACACTTCATAAGACAGTGTCATCCATCACAGCGTTGCAGTCTCTGGGACGTCCGACATTTGCTGTCGACTCGCTTCTTATCCTCACTGGCCATCACACGTCGTCGAAGAAGTGGCTCGTAAGCGGTTCGTCAGTGGCATCAGCGAGTTAGATGTTCAAGTCGCCGTCAGGGACCGTAATCCGCAAACTTTGGCTGACGCCTGTAGAGTAGCAGAGGACTTACAGGAAAACAGAAGAGAAGCATGATACGCGACCAGGGTAATGCGTCCGGTAACTGCACGACCAACCACAGTCATTGCTCGGCCTCAGGTGGAGTCAACGCATTTACCACCAACCAATGTTACGGAACTTGCCTCTGATCCAAGGATATTTCGTCAATCTCCTGCCCTTGATCCCAGGTTAGATTCGCGACCACAATGGAGTGCTGACAGTACGGCTGCTGAAAGTCAAAAGAACGCAAAGAGTTCGGGAAACGGAAAAGGGCTAGCTTAAAGAAGTCGAAGTTAGCGTCCAGAAACAACAAGACTTCAAAGTTCACCGGCACGGTAAAATGGTACTCCGAAAGGAAAAGACGTGGTGTGATAACAAGAGGTGATAATGGGAAGGAAATTCGGGTGCTAAGGAGGGACATTAAGGAATGGAACAAGTAACAACGATTCGCATCTCTGCGGCAAGGGGAGGTAGTGGAGTTCTTCGTCGACGATGATGGTCATAGACCACGAGCTATCGAGGTGACGGGACCTAAAGGAGAAGAAGTATTGGGTATTCCACACGCCCTACTAAGACGCTACAAGCCCAAGTCGACACAACCCACTGGGCCCACGTCCAACCACAAAGACCCATTGCCGACACCCAGGGCCAAACAGACCGGAAGAAACCAGTCGAGGGACAACACCACTCAAACGAGTGGCCATACTACCCGTCCCCTGCTTCTACACGAGCCAATGGGAACTGTTACCGCCAGCCACGATGTCACTCACCCGGGACCTTCACCAGTCATTGGCCAAGATGTCATTACTCCCGAGCCTTCACCTAGTTGTCAAGCAAACTGCCAACCGTTACCTCGGAGGGGCTGAAGGTAACGGACTCAATAAAGCCCCTTAGTATCCGCATCTCAAAGTCAACGAACAACGACATTTCGGTACTGGGACAAATTAATAGGACAGACTGCCTGATGCTGCTGGACACCGGAGCTACACATTCCATCATCCATCCGCGTGTTCTACTAGCGACAAACGTGAGATCCCACATGCATCCGAGCTTCGCACACATTCGCAGCGTTACTGGGGAAACAATACCTGTGGAGGGAAGAACCGAAGTTCAACTCACTATTCCACCTCTCCAAATAAACCATCAGGTATATGTCGCGACAATAGATCACTCCTGCATCCTTGGGGTCGACTTTTTGCAACAACACCATTGCAGCATCGATTTCAGCAAGGGCGTGTTAAAAATTCGGGATGTGGAAATCGAGTTCGTCCGAGAGAGTGGAAAACAAGTGTGCCACCTAGCATCCGCGAATACCGTCGAGGGGGCTCCTGAAGTAACGCGCATGGAAGAGATGAGCGAAAGGAGTTGCAAGGAATTACAGCCGATGCAGAAAGCGGATCTTCAATCTTTGGTACAACATCATCAAAACGCGTTCTCTGTGTCTTCGTCCGACCTAGGGAGGACGTCAGTTAGCAAGCACGTAATAGAGACTGATACATCACAACCCTTAAAACAACCATTTCGCCGTCTGCCGTATGCCCGGAGAGAGGAAGCCCGAACCCTCATAGAAGAGATGTACCAGCACAAAGTTATAAGGCCATCGAATAGTCCCTGGTGCTCCCCAGTAGTCCTCGTTAAGAAAAAGGATGGCAGCACTCGTTTCTGTGTAGACTATCGGCGGTTGAACGAGATCACCCGTAAAGATTCGTACCCTTTACCACGAATGGAGTTGATCCTCGAGGCTTTGGTAGGATCACGTTGGTTTGCCACCCTTGACCTACAGTCCGGTTACTGGCAAGTGGAGCTCGACGAGAGGTCTAAGGAGAAAACAGCCTTCAGTTGCGGAGATGGACTGTGGGAGTTCAACGTCATGCCGTTCGGATTATGCAACGCGCCGGCCACTTTTCAGCGGCTGATGGAGGAAGTACTCAGAGGAGTGCCTTATCAGGTGTGCCTGGTGTACCTTGACGATGTGATCGTCCACGCTCCCACCTTTCCGGAGTTAATGACGAACCTCGCGACAATCTTTGGAAGGCTAGAGAAAGCTGGACTAAAACTGTCGCCGAAAAAGTGCGAGTTATGCCGGCAAACGGTGAAGTATTTAGGACACGTGATCACACCAGCAGGAGTGCATCCGGACCCAGACAAAGTATCGGCCGTTGCAGAATGGCCCACCCCAAGCAATGGTACCGAAGTTCAATCGTTCGTTGGTTTATGCGGTTATTACAGACGATTTATAGCCGATTTCGCGAAGGTGGCTAAGCCATTACATGAACTTAGTAAGGCAGGAACGAAGTTCGTGTGGTCATCGGATCGCCAAGCAGCTTTCTTGGAACTGAAAAATCGGCTGACTACAGCTCCGATCCTTTGCCAACCCGATTTCGAATTACCATTCGTACTGGACACCGATGCAAGCAGCTATGCCATGGGTGCGGTGTTGGCGCAGAGTGTCGACGGTCAGGAACGGGTCGTCGAATATTATAGCAAAACTTTCAGTCGCGCAGAAATTAATTATTGCATAACGAGGAAAGAGCTCCTGGCGGTCATCAAAGCAGTCAAACGCTTCGCCCCGTATTTGCTTGGAAGACGTTTTCTCCTTAGGACCGATCACGCGTCGCTACGGTGGCTTATGAATTTTAAGGAACCAGAAGGACAGGTTGCCAGATGGATCCAGCGACTCCAGGAGTTCGACTTCGAAATCTGCCACCGACCAGGCGCTAAACATCTGAACGCGGACGCGCTATCACGTCGCCCATGTACCTCCGATTGTCGACCATGCATGAGATTGGAGGAGCGCCAGAAAATACACGTGCGGTTCACAGGAATCAGGGACGAAATGGTTGAATTACAGAAAACGGATTCGGTGCTAGGACTCCTATATCAATGGAAAGCCAGCAACGCCAAACCTTCCAAAGAAGACATCAGGGACCAATCACCAGACCTGAAGGCATACTGGACCATGTGGTCTAGCCTGTTCGTGTGCGATGGGAAATTGTGCCGACACTTAACACAAGTACCGGACGATGGCCACCAGATCCTGGTCCCGAAAAGCCTGGTAAACACAATACTCCAACTAGCTCACGATAGTCCCGTTGGTGGGCACTTCGGTACGTACAAGACACTAAAAAAGGTCCAACAGAACTACTACTGGATTGGTTGCGCGAAGGACGTCGACAAATTCTGCCGTAACTGTACCACGTGCCAAGCGAGACACGGACCTCGAACACGGCAAAGATCTAGATTGCAGACCTACAACGTCGGAGCGCCGTTTGAAAGGATAGCCGTAGACGTACTGGGACCGCTCCCCAAAACAGCGAAAGGAAACCAATACATCCTCGTGATAATGGACTATTTCACGAAGTGGCCCGAGGCTATACCAGTACCTGACCAAACCGCGGAAACGGTAGCAGAGGCATGTGTCCAGCACGTATTTACTCGCTTCGGAGCCCCCATGCAACTACACTCCGATCAGGGACGTAACTTCGAGGCAGTGGTTTTCCAGAAGGTTATGCAAATCTTCGGCATAGACAAGACCCGTACAACGGCTCTGTACCCGCAATCAGACGGAATGGTGGAACGATTCAACCGGACCATCTTGGATTACCTAGCGAAGTTCGTGGACAGCAAGCAAGGGAATTGAGACCTGTACGTGCCCCTTCTTCTGATGGCTTATAGTAGTGCGGTACATGAGACAACAAAACGTACCCCCGCGCTGTTGTTGTCTGGTAGGGAACTACGGTTACCAGCGGCTCTCTACTGCGGCGTACCAGAAGACCGACCGGTTTCCACAGAATCCTACGCCGACGCGTTGCAAGAAAGACTACTCGAAATCCACGAATACACACGACTCACCTTAAAAGATGCCTCTCGACGCGCAAAGGACCGATACGATTTGAAAGTCAACACCAAGGGCTTGGAACCGGATACTCGCGTATGGCTATACGCACCCAAGAGAGCTGTCGGAAAGTGCCCCAAACTCCAGTGTAACTGGGAAGGACCGTACGTCATCCTGGAACGAATCAACGAGGTGGTCTACCGGATTAAGCGTGAGGGGAAACAGAAACAACTAACCGTCCACCGCAATCGACTGGCGCCATACACCTGCGAAGAATAAGCAAAGTACAGACTGTTCGGAACGTTGACTAGCTCGGTCGGAACTTCGAGCTTCCAAGGAGGAGGCAGTGTTACCCTGTGCTCCATCTGACTCGATCCCGTAAGGAGGAGGAGTCAGACGACCCAGCGGTAAAACAGAGGAACAACGACCTGGGGTCGTTGACCAGTCTGTTTTTTGGTGTGCGGAAGGAGCGAGATTATTTTGGAAGTTTGGATTTGTTATTATTTTTGAAGTTTGAACTAGATTTTTGTAAGTTAATAAAAGTTAAATAAATTATGGAGCGGGAAAATGGATTAATCTCCTTCGACGAGGTACCGGCGTCGGGACGTAGTAACAATACGTTCGAATGAATAACCTACCATTTATGCCAAAATACGTGCATTCTTTTCAATCAAACGTATTTTCTTTCCCAATGATAATGTGAGGGGTGAAGGGCAAATGCAGCAAATCACAGACAATAGGCATATGTTCACTCTTCTGCTTTTTGCCTTGAAGAAGGTAATCTTTGGCTAATAAAATTGCATTCTTCCAGAAAAAAGCCTAAACAATGAACATATGGCCACAGACAATAATATGGATGCCTTACCACAGACAAATTTAAAGCCATCGTATACTTATACCATTATCTTTTGCTAATTTGATGAAAATATATGCAAATTTTATTTAAAAACATATGGAAGATCATAATTTTACAGTTATCTCTAGAAAACGCGAGGTTAACGTTCACGAATATTTATGGAAAGCGAGCGACAGTCTGAATTTCATCATATTTCCTAACTTTTCTGTGGACCCACATTAAAAAACATAATTTAGAGATGTATGGTATGTGGTCAAAAGTTTGGAAATGACAAAATAATGGGGGTCGGTCATACATATAAACCTCCTAGAATGCTTTATTTAGCTGCTAAGAGCAAAAACCATTAAAAATGCAAAATCTGAATTATATCATACCTCCAAACTTTCGTCTGCACACCTTTAACACCTCAATTTAGAGAAAAAGGAAAGGTAGGAAATAAAAGATTGTTTGTACGGAAATTAAAGGTATATTTTATTTATAATATATATATCCCAGAACTTCATAATTTAGTTAAAAACCGAATAATGCACGGTCCATGTGGTCCATTGAATCGTATATCCGTCTGCATGAAAGATGGAAATGCAGCAAAAGCTTTTCTAAGGACTTTAACAATACAACTCAGGCCAATGTTAGATGCGTCGTGTTAATGGTATAACAGTTGACTTTCGTGGCCACTCTGTTGACAACCGTTATGTTGTTAAATATATGTACAAATATGTTCATAAGAGATACGACTGTGCCAAAGTTCATATAGATGAAATCGGTAGCTTTTTGTCCGGTCACTATGCTGGGTCTACGGAAGCAAATTGGCGCATAAATGAGTATCCAATGCATTACCAGTCACATAATATATTATAGTTCGACTTGAATGTCACTTCCCTCACCGGCAAAATGTAGTCTTTAAGGAAGGAATTGTTCAGCAAGCTCTTCAAAATCACAGCAGAACAAAATTGACTCCATTCCTTGAAGTCAATCAAATTGAAGTGTTCCAAAGTGCCAATGCTGAGCAGCGTTCTGCTATTGATTAAATTTTACAGGAAGTTTTAAATAGTAGTACTGATTGTAATATTTTTTGTCTTACAGCACATGCTGGTTGTTGTAAGACTTTCGCCCAAACCTCAATTATTCACAGATTGAATTCTTTGAACCTCCAATGTATTGCGTGTGCTTTCAGTGGTATTGCATCCACTCTTTTAATGAAAGATAGAATTCTTCAAAAAGTTTTCAAATAGATCATACCCATTTTAGAGAATTCCGCAACAAGCCTTTCTGTAAACAGTGAACAGGCTCAGTTCATAAGATCTGCATCTATCATTATCACAGATGAAATTTCAATATGTCATCTAAACTTTACGGAGGTAGGACTATTGTACTCTGTGGAGATTTTTGACGAACATTGCCAGTTGTACCTACCTCATGGTACACGTGTACCACTTTTTGAGAATTGCCTTACTTCATGGTCCGTATTTTCAATATTCCACAAAATAACTTTGACCCAAACCATGAGAGCTTTACCTCATGAAATAGAATTCGTCAAATTTCTTAATTATTCAGGTACACTTCTGCCATTTTCTTTTGAAAGAACTCAATTTACCGTCAATCTGGCTTTGCGATGACAATTAATAAATCCCAGGGGAAAATGTTTCAAAAACAAAGAATATCACTAAAATAACCTGTATTTCCTCACGGATAATATTATGTTGCATCCAGTATAGTAAATCTATATATCTGAAATACCAGAGCAAGGTTATAGCAGGAGATGATTGAATTTTTGCAAAAAGTATTGTTTATGAGGAACTTTAAGATATTTTTGAATTCGCAACCGCATGCGCTAAGTTTTTGATAGTTGTAGGTGAGGCCTCATTCAATAAAGCTGTACGTTGACGTGCTGAATGAGCTTAAATGATTGCTAATGCAGTTTGAACTAAATCACCTGTTTACTGACAATGCTACTGTATATGGAAAGCCATGCGCGAGCAATTAGAGTGAGCGTAGCGAACGACGGGGGTTGGCGAGCGTAGCGAGCAGGGGGCGCCCCCCTAATGTTCTTAATATGTTAATCCTAGTTAATTAATATGTTGCAAAAAAAAAAAAAAAAACTTATCACTTTCACCAAGAATGGGAGCTGGACTATATTTTTACTATGGTGGAAGAAAACTGTTGCTGCTTAATATGCAATGCATCCGTGGCAATACCAAAAAAAAGGAAATTTAGAGCGACATTTTAACACAATGCATAGTAAACATGCGACAGACTATCCACCTAATAGCGAAATAAGGATGAGTAGAGTGAATGATTTGAAATCACAATTACAAGTCCAAGATACCATGTTTTTCAGGTCTATTTAGCAAAGTAAAGCTGCAACTAAGGCTTCTTTCCAAGTAAGCTACAGAATTGCACAAAAGTGCAAGTCTTCTTCCGACGGAGAATACATCAAGGAAATTTTCGAAGAAATATCAGACTCACTGTTTTTGAATTTCAAAAATAAAAATAATATTGAGGAAGTTCATGATTTAAAAGTGTCTCGAAATACTGTGATGCACAGTATAGAAACGATGAGTAAAAACATAAACGAACAACTACAAAAAGATATCGTTCGCTGTGTTGCTTTTTCGCTACAAGTTGACGATTCAGCAGATATCACCCTAACTCCACAATTACTTCGTTTTATTCGAATGGTCTTTGAAGATTTCTCGACTAAAGAGGACCTGCTAAGTATGATTTCCTTAAAAGGAAAAACTCGTGGCCTTGATATGTGCACTGAATTCAAAGCATATATTAGCAAGATGAACCTACCTTTGTATAAGCTAGTATCAATGACATCTGATGGGGCTCCTGAAATGACAGGTACTTATAATGGCTTTATTGCTCCTTGTCACCAAGACGAAGATTTCATTAGCTACCGCTGCATTATTCATCAAGAAGTACTGTCTATTAAGAGACTAAACACGAAACATGTTATGGACATTTCTTTACAGATTGTAAATTCCAAGAAATGAAAATCTCGGCAAAGGTGGGTCTTTAAACAGCACTTAGATGAGAAGGAACCAGATTTGGCATTGCACCTGATGTAAGGTGGTGGAGTCGAAGCAAGATTTTGCAAAGATTTCGAGATCTATTGGACGAAATAATAAAATTTCTTGCCGAGAGGGGTGATGATTATCAGCAACTGTGTGATTAAGCTTTTTAGCAGATTTTACCGGAAAACTAAGCACATTAAATCTGGAATTACAAGGCAAGAATAAAACATTAACAGCAATGATGAGTTCTATTGCAGCATTTCAAAGTCAAACAGCGTCTATGATAGTCGACATCGAGAAGAAAACTTTTCAAAAATTTTACAACATCAAGGATCATATGAAAAAATATATTGCTTATAATTTCATTCCTGACAAGTACACAGCAGAAATTAAGGCAGTGGTATCAGAATTCGAAAATCGCTTTAGTGATTTCAAGAAAATCGAGAAGTTGGTGGAATTTATTTCTAGTGGTATTTATGAAATGGCTTAGAAATTTTAAGATACATTTCAGAAGGACCACATTCGATTGCAAAACGAAATTGTTACGCTACGCTGCGACATATTTCTTAAAGCAAGGTCTAGATTTCTGGGAATTGGCTTCCAACGAGAAATATCCGAATTTAAAGAAATGTGTTGAATAACTTCATTCGTGTTTTGGTTCAACATATTTTTGTGAATCAGCATTTTCCTATTTAAAACAAACAAAAAGTAAACACCGTTCTCGCCTGACAGACGCTCATACATTGGATTTTTTAAGGTTGGCACTTTCCAAATACAAACCTGATTTTGCTAATCTAGCGGAAGATGCTCAGGCGCAAGGCTCACGCTGATTTACATAAATAAGCGTGACTAAGAATATTTTTAATTTGATGTTTTCTCTCTAGAATAAGGAATATTACATATATGTGTACTGAACTACTAAGTTTTGAGAACTATGTAATTGGTAGATCGCACAGGGTTTCGTCAGTAAACAATAGATCTTGGGTCTAATCAAGTTGGCCACCCCTGGTATATAGTATTCTAAATTATGGTATTATTATCTGGGGAGGTGCGTATCAAACAGCCATGAAAAGACTTGCATCTATGCCAGATAAGTTTATTTCTTTATTAAAATCAGATAGAATAACAACTATTGAACAATTATATAGAACCAACTGTATCATACATCATTATAAAAACTTGAGACAGCTGTATGTGAATTCTAATACTACCACTCGTAATAAATCAATAAAACCACCCTACTACAGCAAATCTATATCACAAAAAAATAGTATTTATACTGCAATCAAATTTTTTAACAAATTAACTACTGGACTCAAAAGCTTAGAATCATCAAATAAATCTAAAATGAAAAAAAAATTCCTCAATTTCTCAAATCAAGTACAGAAGTATAAAAATTAAAATAAATGAAATTTTGCAATATCTTTTTCGCCCATCCCTCTTACTAGGGGACCAGTTGTAAGTATAGATATAAGTATAGTTTTAAGCTAGCGCTTGGGCATATTTGGGGAATTGTCCCACTCATCCAAGATACGTATTATGTATATCACTCAAGGGTGAAATCCGGTATATGTAAATTATGGAAAACACTGGGAATTTAACTTAAAAAAAAGACTTTATTTGAAAACTTTCTTTTACACTATAGTTTACAATAGTTTCAGCGTCTCCGACCGACTAACTAACTATATCTAAAATATATTGCTGGTCTCGCATTTTCATGCTTGGGAAAATTAGTTTCCAAAGCATGTTCCTGGAATCGATCATCGAATGATCGAGCGACAAAAATTCTAGGAACTGCATTCAAATGTTCCCATGGTTGAACAGGTGCACCAAATGCAATAATTCTCAGAATTGCATTTGGTACATACTCGTACTTTTAACCTCTCCCGCCTTTAATTTGAAATCCTCCTGGATTTTTCGGCAATCTAAATTTTTATCTTTTAATTCTTTGACGTAAATTTTAACTTTCTTATTCTTTTGCAACAAGACAAAAAATAAAATTATTATCAAAGATAAAATTGAAAATTGCTGAACCAGCAACATATTGAACATTTTTATGATATTTAAACAGATTTATGTGTTTCAGGTTTACAAAATTTCTTAATACAATCTCTTCTAATTCTAATTTTTTTGTAAAATTATAAATTGTGGCTTCTTCATAGTAAAATCTTTCTACCAATTCTATCTTTTCATTTCCAAAAGTAAAAATTTATAATTTAACATTTTATAGGTATTTGGGATTTTTATTGCTTTAACTAGCGTGTGACTTTCGTATTGTAATAGGCCTACTTTTATGCTTTTCAATTTATAGAAATCTAGTTGTGTTTTTTCTAGTTCGGTTGTTGTCAACATGCTAGGGTGGATTAACCCATGTTTTGTTAATGCTATATTGTCAATTATTTGATTCAGTTTTTCTTCGAATGTTTTAAGTTTAAGGAATTGATCTGTTCTGAATTGATGTGAAATGATATGTTTTTGATTTTCTGTTAGGCTTTCATATTGTTTTGTAATTTCATTTCAATCAGATTCTATAATATTTTTAATCGTGGTGATTGTTTTATTGAAGTTTGAATTAATTTCGATTTGATTATTTAAATTTGTTACTGCATTTACCATGTTACTATCTACTATTTTTAAATTATTAGTTATTTCATTTCGATCAGTCTCGTCCATGGTATCAAAGAGCCATTTCTGAGCTGTCCCTACTAGGTTAATTCAGCCTCTTTTTGATCTCATATGTTTTGTGGGTTTGATAGCATTTAATTTAGCATGTATATTTTTTATTTCGTTTTGAATTAAGGGGTCTTGTCTAATGTTTAGTTCGTCAATGTTCTGTTCTAGTAAGTCCATAGTGTTTCCTATTTCGTCAGTGTTTATCATGTGAAGGATTATTCTAGCGTCCTTAATAACTTCTGTCAGTCCCATGTTTATAACAGTGTAACCATTATTGGTTGTTATTGGGGTTACGGTTAGTGTTGCTGTGGTTTTCCGTGCGAGTAAGGTTAGTATCAGGAGTACTACGGTCGTTACCTGTAAATTTTCGTGGTCTTTTAACATTCATTGGATGTTCATTATTGTAGTTTTTAAGTCTATATCTTGGTTTATTTTTATAATAATTCCTTCTTTAATCTTTAACGGGTAAAATATGCCTTTTTTCTTCATATATTTCCCTATTTTTGTTTAATTTGCCAATTGTTTTCTCTTTATATTTTTCCAATCTTTCTTTCAATATTAAGGGGTTTGCTAGCATAGCTTCTTTTGGGGTAATTTTTATAATGGAATGAACTCTTTCGTTATAATTATCTACTGCCCTGTGTATCTTTTGAATCAATATTAGGTCTAAGTTTTTCATGGAGACTATTTTTTCTTGGAGGGTTGAGTGGAACCTTTCAATGTCGCTGTTTCCTGTGTGGGTGTTGGCTTTAGAAAAATGCATTTCTACAGCGTGTTCCCTAAAGAATTCCTTAAGATTTTCTGTGTTAAATTCATTATCCGTTATAATTTTCTTGGGTTTTGAAAATTTCGAAAAATGTTCCTCTAATACTTCTATTTTCTTTGTCTAGTTTCTATTGGGCAATTGGTAAGCATATGCTTTCTTTGTTAATTTGTCTAACAACGTGAGAAAAGGCTGTTTCATAAAATAATATATATCCATACGTAAAATTTGGTTTGGTTCTGAGGGAGTTTCACTAATTTTGTATTTAAGTTTAATCGGTTTTCGCTCATATTTCGTTTCCAAACATGTTTTACAATTGTTAATTATTTTTGTAATTTCTTTTACAAGATGGGGGTAATAAATTTTATTTTTTAAATTGTGGTAAGTCTCTATGATACCACTGTGAATACTTTCTTGGGTATGGTACAGAGATATTTGCTTGTGAACTTCCTCTAGGGTTCGTATTTCTCTAGCCCTCATTGTTGCTCTAACAAATTTTGTTTGTTTATCATGGCTATATAAGTTTATAATTATTTGTTGTATTTTGTTAAATTCGTGGTATGATAGTTCAGTGTAAATTCCCGTAATTCCTGGTTTTATATATCTTCGTAATAGATTGTGAAGAGTTTCAATTTCGTTTTCAGAGTCATAGCTTAGGATTAGTTGTGTTTTAAATTTATTAATGATGGTTTCTTTAATAGGAATGTGATCCAGAAGTTGCTCCTCTTGGGAGTGGATCGTTGCAACATCAGAAACAACATTTATTGATTGATTTTCTTCAACTTCGTCCTTGTTCTTTGTGTCCGGGATTCTACTTAAGAAATCAGCTATTTTATTTTATTTTCCCTTCAAATATTCAATGTCGAATTTATATTCTTGGAGTTTAAGTAGCCAACGCTGATTTCTTTGGCTAAACTCCTTTCCAGAGTACTTTTTATTCAAATATTTTATGGGTAAATGATCCGTTATGATTTTGAATCTATTACCCCACAAGTATGGCCTAAAATACCCAACAACCCATACGATGGCAAGAAACTCTTTGTCCGTTACTGAGTAATTCCTCTCGTGTTCATTTAGTGACCTTGAGGCATAACAGACAGGTTGGTTATCCTGTGTCAAAACGGCTCCTTGTGCGAAATTACTTGCGTCAGTGAACAACGTGAAGGGTTTGTTAAAGTTGTGAAATCTAAGGATTGGATGTTTAATGATATTCATTTTAAGAGTTTCAAAGGCATGGATATATTCTGGGTCGTTGACGTATATTTTCTTACCTTGTTTTAAATATTAGGTCATGGGTTTCGCGATTTTCGCGTAATCCTTAACAAATTTTCTGTAGAAACCTGTAGTGCCTAAAAACCCTTTTAATTTTTTTTCCGTAGTTGGAAGCGCGTAATCTTTGATACAACGTATTTTATTCGGATTTGGCTTCAACCCTTCCGCCGTTAGAATATGTCCTAAGAACTCGGTATCTTTTTTCATAAAAGAGCATTTATCGAATTGTACTTTTCATTTATGTTCCGACAGTCTTTTGAAAATCAATGTAAGGGAATGAATATGCTCCTGGAGGCTTGTTGAAAAAATTAGTATATCGTCCAAGTAGACAACGCATATCTTATTAATATATTCTCTTAATATTTCGTTCATCAGTCTTTGGAATGTCGCTGGAGCGTTTTTGAGACCAAAAGGCATCCGGACATACTCGTATAATCCAAAAGGAGTGACGAACGCGGTTTTTGGAATATCATTTGGGTGAACTTTTATTTGATGATAGCCCTTAGCCAAATCGAGAGAAGAGAAATATTGTGATCGACCTAATTTATCTAAGATACTATCAATATTGGGTAAAGGGTATCTATCGTCTACCGTGATTTCATTTAGTTTTCTGTAATCAACGCATAGCCGAAACTTTTGTCGTCCCGAATTGTCGATTTTCTTTGCTACCACCACGATTGGTGAAGCGTATATGCTACAGGACTTACGTATTATGCCCTGTGCTTCCATTTCTTCTACCTGTCTTCTCACTTGCTCCTCATGTGTAGGGGGTAATCGATATAATTTTGCATTAATTGGTTGTTCCGTAGTAGTCTTTATTTCGTGCGTGACAGAGTTTGTATTTGTTAACTGATCGCCGTCTTTATAAATTAAGTTTGTGAATTTATTCAATAATACATTAATATGGTCCTTTTCTTCTTGATTTGTGTGGCTTAGATCTATTTTTTCGCGATCAGCTTGTAGTTCAAAGCAATCAGGAGTTGCATTTTGATCCTGAGAGTAAATAGGAATTTTTGTACCATTATTTAGTATCAAGAGTTTATTGTTGAAATCGAGGGTTTTAACAATTTTTCTTAGGAGGTCCATGCCTATCAGAACATCGTAAGGCTTATTTCCTAAGTCTCTCTTGTACCATCTTATTCCACCTTTGGGATCGTAATTAAATTCTTTTGGTACACAAGTTACGATTTTATCAACTGCTTCCGTCGTAATATTGTTAATAGTTTGTAATTTTAATTGGACTTTTTCGTATGTTTTAAATTTGCTACAATCTACTTTACTTGAATTAATTTTGCTCATGGTGGAGCCCGTATCCACCAGACTTTTATATATTTTATTATTTAGTGTTATATCAATAAAAATTTTATTTCCGAGGCCTAATTCAGAAAAAACTCGGGGTCGATGTTGTGTACCTCCTCTCCCTGAGCTCTAATATTTTCGTTTTGGTGCCCTATCTGACCTATTTCTATTGGTTGGGGATTTTGAAAAGCATTTCTTAGCTTACCAGAAGGATTAAAAGTTGAACGTCTCGTTTGATTCGAATTCTGTTTACTTTAGGTTCTGTAGGTTAGGGTTCTGTCTTTGGTTATTTTGATGGGATGGATAATTTTGGCTTAGGTTTTGGGGAAATTTTGGGGTACCGTGATTAGTCGGTCTGTGTGGTCTTTGTCTGTCATGTCTTTTGTCATAAGTCAGAAAGTCTTTATCTATGTTATTATAGTCAAAACCGGCATAGGAATATAGTTTTTCTTTAATGGTATGGAGATCGAACAAATCTTTTATTTCTCTTAGCAGATTTCCTGCTACTATTTGCTTTATTTGGCAAATAAGTAAAGTATAAAATGTGTTTTTAACATCATCTGGATTTGGTTCGTAAATTGAAAATGAATTTATTTCGCAAATTATGTTTTCAATCTTATAATTAAGGTCAGAGATTGAACTTACTTTAATTGAACTTATTCTTTTTGCGATGTCTTTATAGTTTGCTGTTGGTCTGAAATGCTGCTTTAGTAGGTACCATGCTTCTTCCCAGTTCTGTGGTCGGTTGTTGAGAAGGAGTTCCTTCGCTCGTCCTGTTATTTTTCAATTGTAGATCACTTGCCATAGTTCTGCTCGTTCTACCCTCACTGCATTAAGATGTGTGTCGATGACGTTAATGAATTGTGTCAGCTGATGGTGGCTTCCTTCAAATTCCTTGATGTAGTTTATTTCTTTTATGAGGCACACTGCTCGACTGTGCCTTGTCCGGTTGTTGTTAGCTATGGCTTCCAAAGCTGCAGTTAATCTTTCAACCAGTGCTGCATCCATTTTTTGGTCGTTCAGCACGTCCTTCCAAAACAGCAACGTTCTGTCTTTACGCTTAATTTTAAAAATTTTGAATATTTGCGAGTTAGTTGGTGGGTCTAGTATTGGTATTACTACGATTCACCCGAAACTAGTACACTATAGGATATGGCGCTTTATAATTATTGCTATTGTTTCACTTTTAATGCCCTCTTTTTTCTTTGAAAGTCCTTGTATTATCACTTTTGATGACACGAAAGGAAAAAAAATTTTCGCAACTAAAAAAACATTGAACTGATTTTAAGCCCTTTGTTTATTAAAGTCACTGCTTGATTTATTTTTTTTCACTGTATTTTCAAATATCAAAAGGGATTTTACACTTCCAATTTTTACGTTCGTTTTATTTCAGTTTTTAAGTTTATTTCACTTTCAATTTCCCAGTTCGTTCACTTCGATTTTTGCACTTTTTATTCAATTATTACTTAGATACCCTTCCAGCCTCTGAAGGGTTTTTAAGATGGCTAGTGTCTTGACATCCACCTCTAAGTTTTTTGAATTTTCACAAACACCAAATATACAAAATTTTCCCGATCAATGTTCAATCGATGGTCACTGTCATTGATCGTCACGTTGCCATATTGCGCTCCCGCCCTGGTGGTGCCACCTAGTGGTTGCTGGCGGCTGTGAGTAACCTGCGCTTACAAGATCATTGCTGTTGTATGGGTGCTATAATTTTCTATAATTTCGTCACATTGTTTCTTTCGTTGACAGACGTCAGTTGCGGAATGGATCAACGTGTCGCAAGTATTTTTGGTTAGTCTTTATTTATTGTTTTGATCCCTTTTTAGGTATCCCGAAGGAGGACCATCACATTCCTCCCCCTTTTAGAGGATCCTCCCAAGGAAAGGAAGCGATGTTGGGGGGTCGACGGTTCTTTTCATTGGTGTTAGGGGCATTTGACTGGGATTGGCGTGGCATCGTTCCGGGATCTACTCCGTTTTGTTTTCCATTTAATTGTTCTTATGCTAATTCTATTTTCACTAGTTATATTTGGACCTAATCGACACCTAGTTAATAACAATTCCTCATATTTTCTTTACTGACTTCCATGGATCATTTTCCATCGCTTTACAAATTATATGTTGTATTTTATTATAATTCCTAGATCCTACGTTCTTAGTAGTTACATTTTAATCCGTTATTAGTTCAACGTCCGTTTTCTTAACATACTTTCCAATTTTCGCTTTGCTCTCTTTTAATAAATTTGACATTGTGTCTTATATTTTTTCTATTGTCTTAATTTTTTTTTTTTTACATATATATATCGTGAATCCTATTTTCTTACTAGTTGCGGTTTAGTCAATTGTTATTACTAGGTTACATTATTTCAATCATCTTTTCTTAACTACTATGTTTTAAAATTTTCTTATTTTCCTATTTATCTCAATTTATTTATTTTTTAGCCACCTACTTACGTCGATGGTTCTATCTCGTTTGGTGTTAAGGATCTGCTTCGAGCAGGGCTTATGCCCCACGTGGTCACCTTCCTTCCTTCCTAGTGGTGGATGCTTAGCTGAGGACCCGATATTTACTTTCTTGTGATGGTCAGCGTGGGAGTATCCGGTGGTATTTTGCTTTTTCCTGTTCCTTTCTAATTTCATTCCTCGGATCATTTTAGATATCTTTTCTTCCCTCTTGTGGAATTTTTCTTCTTCGTCAGGGTGGCCTTGTCTGCCTTCTTCCGGTTCACCCGGTTTGAGATAGTGATACAGCTTGTCGGCTGATTCGAGGATGTCCTCCCACATACTCTTGGTCATTCGCAAGTTGTCCACGTCTCCAGCATAGCATGCAAGGGTGTCTTCCCGCATGCTGGTGGTCCGTCCTATCCTGGCGGTTGAGGTCACTGGGCTTCCGTCATCTGCTGGTCTGCGTGCAGCGTGTATGTTATGACGATAACTTGAAGCGGACACATGTTGATTTTTATTTATGCAGGGGGATTCCTCAAGAATGTCGACTTCTGGGTAGTTATTCTGGCTTCCGAATCGTCCACCTTTCGTGTTCGGGGTGGGCTTCTTTGTATTCTGGTAATTGTAATTGTTTGGTATTGTTATTCTTCTCTCTGGGTATTTTTATATATTGTTATTGTTATTAGTATTATTATTATTACATTATTGTTTATTAATTACTATATATATTTTTTTTTGTTTTTTTTTCTTATTTTTTCGCTTATTTACTAGCTTTCAGGTTTCCGAATGTGCCTGGGTTTCTCGGTTTTTAGTAGTGGTTTCTCGAGCCGTAGTAGGGATTTCTTTGACCGTAGCAGGGGTTTTTCGGGTGTTGATTATCTGATCCCTCCTCGGGATTGTGATTTGCATTGACACGAACTGAACTCGTGATTCTCGTTGTGGCCTTATTCGTGAGGGTTGCGCTGGCTGTGAGATTCTTGTTTTACAGATCCATACTGTGATCGCGATGACCATTGTTATTACTAATCCTGCTGATAGACCAGTCGTGGTGTGTAGCTGGATTCTACTACGACGTGCTTTTAAGGTTTCCTTGATTTGGATGTCCAGGGCCTCTATCGTCTCGCTATACTCCTTGTAGTGCTCACTTAGGGCGATCGGGTGCAGTATTTCTATTTGTTCTTTTTGCCTTTCCGTAATTTCTAACGGTATTTTATATTTTGCGAAGTCGATTTTAGGTGGCGGTATATTTTCTGCCTGATGTATGTGTAAAGGGTGCCTCTCATTTACTTTATAAGGAAGGGTGTACTCGGCTAGATGGTATATGCACTTCCTTTTGAACTCTATTATTCCTAGACCAGTCAATTGGTAGGTTAGTTCATTATTTTCGCATTGGCTTATTAGTGGGGTTGGTTTTAGGACCCAATATAACCAAGCGTTGTCCTGGTGCATGGGCGTTATTATTGGTCTCACGTTCGCCAATATTCGTATACGGCAACTGACCGGAGCTTGATCTATTGCTTTGAACAGTGCCGATATTCAGTCCGTGCGTGTAAGTTTTGTTAGCAATGGGTCCCCGTGTTGGCAGATGCTGTATGTACCGTTAACATGGGTGCATTGAATTCGGTAATTCAGCTCTGTTAAACCGAAATTGTGTTGCGATCGACTGGTGTTTAAAAAATATGTACTCTCTATGTCGTAGACATAGTGGGAGTCGTGACCCGTTTCAATCGGAGTGGTGTAGATCCTGGTAACGTCCTCCTATTATGCAGTAATAGTCCAGAGAAACGTACGGTAATCACTCCACAGTCAAATGTTGTTGTTCCAATAGACGTCCCAGCACTGTGAAAAACGGTGACTAAGAGTCGTTGACCGACGGTGCCGTATGCCAGAACTCAAAACGAAATCAACTGATGAACTTTTGAGTGTAATACACCAAATTCGAAAGATAATTCGAGGTGTTAATTATCGGAATGGAAGTAGGACTCCAGTTTCTTATCAAAATGGTACTGTTAACCGGGCTATTCACGGCTACCACTTTATAAGGTCCTAGCCAATGTTGAATAAGTTTGTTTTTCCGTGCCGCATTTCGGAGGAGTACCTGGTCACCTACATGGATTTTTACCGGGTTTACTTTCCGGTCGTAGTACTCTTTCGATATGAGTTTTCCTTCTTCCAAATTAGTTCGAGCAGTTTGATATGCCCCGTTGTAGTTTATTCCGCAAATGGAGGTAGTAATTTTCATGATCGTAGACTGGTTGTGGGGCCTTCTTTAAGTTGTTGGGCAGGGGAGCGGAGAACCCATATAAACAGTCCATTGGGGTTAATTTCGTGGTTGAGTGCATGGTATTGTTTCTGACGAACATCGCCGCTCGCAGGTGTTCGTCCCAATTTGATTGGTTGTCGTCGACAAAGTTTCTTAAATAATCGATCAGCGGTTTGTGCGACCTCTCCAACGCTCCGTTGAATTGAAGGTGGTACGGCGTAGTCTCTAGTTTCTGGATTTTAAACAATTTGCAGACTTCTTTAAACATTTCTGAAGTGAAATTCGCTCCCTGGTCTGTTATCAACTTCTTGGGTATCCTGTAGCGACTTATAATTTCGTCTACGAACGCTTGGGCTACCGACTTAGCCTCCATGAGGTACTACGTCCATGAATCGTGTGAGATCATCCTCAAAACTCAGGATGTATTTGTTTCCTCGTGTAGTCTCGGGTAATGGTCCCACAAGGTCCATATATACCTTGTCGAATGGAAGTATCGCGGTGTCCGTTATCATTATGGGTTCTTTATGTTCCCTGCTTAGTGTATTCAATTGGCACTTCTTGCACCTCTTATATATTTCCGTATATCTCCTATCATTCCTTTCCAGGTGAATTCTCTTTTCAATCGTTGGAATGTTTTGAATACACCTTGGTGGCCCCCCAGAGGGGCGTCGTGACAGTCACGTAGGATGATTTCGATCTCCTGGGGGTCTGTTAGGACTCTTATCTGTGGATTCTCTAGCTCAGGGGTATTACAATGTACCTCATATTCGTCGTTTTTATCCTCCGATGGGGTTTTTGGTTGCGTTTCATGGGTTTTTTCATGTTGCTCCCTTGCTTGCTTGCGGGTGGTCACCATAACTTTGTAGGGGATTCTACTTAGGGCGTCGGCGTTGTTGTTTATCCTCCCCTCTTTGTACTCTATCTCGAACGTATAGTCGGAGAGTTTGTGCCATAGGTGGAGTATTCTGCTTGTGAGGTCTTTGATCCTTATAGCACCTCTTAGTGGCTTGTGATCAGTGAATACTTTAAAAGGTCTTCCGTATAAATAACACCTGAAGTTCTTCACTGCCCAAACTATGGCCAGGAGCTCCAGCTCGATTGTTGAGCAGTTTTTTTCTGCAGCATTCAATGTACGGCTAGCGTAGGCGATGGGCTTCTCGTCTGGGGGTTGTCCTTGTGTTAGCCCAGCCCCTAGAGCTTCTCCACTTGCATCGGTATATAATTTGAAGGGTTCTTTGAAGTTTGGGTACCTTAGTACCGGTCGGTTTATTAATTTCTCTTTGAGTGTGCTGAATGCCTTTGCACAATTCTCGTCCCACTTAAACTTCACGTCTTTTTTCAAAAGGTTGTAAATGGGGGACGCTATTTTGGAGAAGTCTGATATGAATTTCCTATAATAATTCACTAGTCCCAAGAACGACTGCACTTGTCGGATGGTCTTGGGTGTTGGGTATTCTTTAACGCTTTCTACTAAGCTCGGGTCTGGTGCCACTCCTTCTGTGGTGCACTTATGCCCTAAATATATGATTTCCTTTTTCAGGAAGTTACATTTTTCTGCGTTTAATCTCAACTGGTGTTCCCTTAGTCGTTCTTATATTACTCGTAGCTTTGTCTGATGATCGGTTAAATTTCTACCATATACTACGATGTTGTTCAGGTATACGAAACATTGTAGACCTTGTAGGCCAGTCAGCACGTGGTTCATCAAACGCTGGAATGTTGCTGGTGCTCCTTTTAACCCAAAAGGCATACGTTTGAAAGCGTAGTGCCCATACGGGGTGCTAAATGCAGTCTTATCCCGATCTTCGGGTCTCATGGCTATCCGATGGTAGCCGCTAGCGAGGTCCAGTACAGAAAAGTAACGGGAATTTCCCAACTGGTCCAGGATATCCTCTATCCTGGGTAGTGGGTACGCGTCCCCTTCGGTTACCTCATTTAATTTTCTGTAGTCGACAACAATTCGCCATCGCTTCTGTCCATCAGGTCCCGGTTTCTTTGGGACTACTAGCAGGGGTGCATTCCACTGGCTCCAGCTTGGCTCGACTATGTCTTCATCCAATAGTCTGTTTATCTCTTCTGTTATGACGTTCCTGTGCGTTTCAGGCAGTCGATACATTTTGCACTTGATTGGCTGTTGGTCTTGTTTTATCCTTATCTCGTGCTGCACCGTAGCTGTGTGTCCCAGTTTTTCTCCTGGCAGGTGGAATACGTCCTGAAACTCGGTGATTATTTTATTCATTTCCTTTTTTTCCTCCGCGTTCAGATTGGCGTCCATATTGACTAGCTTTTTAATCTGCATCCCCCTTTTTCCCGGCTCTTCGTTACTTACAACACTGCAATATACCTGTGGTTGTGCTATATTTTCTGCTTCGCTCACATGGTCTATATCCTAACCGTATCTCCTCAGTTTTACTTTTAAATTCTTAATTTCCAATTTTTCGTTATTGATGTTCATTATGCTTATCACTATTTCTCTATCTCTAGGTTGGACCAGTGCGTTGCCCTTCGGTCAACTGCTGTCCCCGGACATAGGTTATTGCTTTAATGAATTTAACGCATCTGGCAGGTACTATGACATCTTTGGGCTCCGTGGTCGTTATTTCTTCGTCGGGCCTCCTGTCCTCAGGGTCTTCATAATTTCGAGTATGTTCTTGAGCAGGATTGGACTTATCCTTACTCTTCCCCGCACGCACGGTTTCCGGACTTCCGTCCTGAGTGCCTGCTTCAAAGAGTTGTGCTAGATCTTCCATTGCCTCCTCCGTTGGTGATTCTACCCCCTCGTCAATACGTAGATCAGGGTTATTCCCACAGACGTTGATGGTTGTCGTTTCGGTTCGCCATTATGGGCTGGTATGTGCCTCCTCGCGACAGTTCTCCAGGAGATCGAGGTTGTCACCCCTCCCAACAGATACTGTTTCCATACTGTGAGTTTCTCGGGTGTCTCTTTTAGTTTTTCTCCCGTCCGTTGCTATCACGTCAACAAAGCATGTCCCTGTTTCACCATGGTTACAAATCTCTTCAAACTTTAAAGTTGTTCTTTCCTTGCCGGTTTTGGACGAAAATGTCAGTCTTTTTGCGGGGCCCTCAATGTTACAGTGCCTGGATAAGAAGTCGTTGCCCAGTATACCAGTTATGTTGGTGTGATTTAGTGAGTTTATCAGGTGAAACTTACATGGATAGGGTTGATCTAGTTCAACTTGTCCCATTATGGTACCTTCTGATGATACCTCCCCAGAAATGGTGTTTATCGTGATGATTTCTTTCTTATTTTTTAATTCTTCTTTGTCTTTCTTGATTTCCTCTTCCTTTATCAGGCTTATTTCTGCGCCCGTGTCTTTTATGAATTAATTTTTTCTTTTTTTAGTGAAACCCAGAGGTAAGCTCACTATTGGGATGTTAGGGTACTGGTCACACCTTTTTTCATCTTCTTCTAGTGACGACGCGCGGTGTGTTCGGTCGCCCCTTCGCAGTTTTCCGAAATACTTGTTCGCGCCTGCTCTTCTAGTTGTAGGCGTTCCCACCTTCCCTTAAGGAAACACCTATTTTTTATGTATCCGGTCTGCAGGCGAAAATTGCACTGGTCCGGTGCAGGTGTCACAGTGGTGTGGTTCACTTGGCGTTGCCTGTACTCATTGGATCGGTTCGTCTGATTCCGTTGGCGGTTATTGTTGCAATTCTGCGTATTATGCCCATACGTTCTACATGCCGTGCAGAAAGGGGTCATCTGCTTTGTACGGCTCTCTGCCATCACGTGTCCCATCTTGTTACAAAAATGGCATCTTATTTGACGCCGCTCTGGTCTATCCCGTGATGGGTTCTGGTTTCCGTTCCTATAGTTGTTATAGGAGTTTTGCTGGTTACCTCTGCGCGGTGGTTGATATTGTTGACCCCCATTTCTATTGTAAGTGCCTTGGTTATCTCTTTGTGGTGACCGTATGTTCCCCTCAAATTGTTGAGAGTAGAGTTGCGTGTTGCTATGCCCCATGTACAAGTTGGGTCCAGGCACCTGAAGGTTTTGCGCCATTGTGCTGGCCGCGATGTGCGGTGGCTGTCGCATGCATTGCTCGGTTTGCTCCAACCTTCTGACTTTCGATCCTAGGGCCTCAAGTATGTTTTGCACTTGGAATTTAGTACACCCATTTTAAAACAGTGCAACCCAACTTCTTCTATTTCGGTCCTTTGACCATCTCCGCCATTAGCATACTGAACGTCTGCCGCAGTCTTGCAGGCATCTATTAACCCTTTTACTCGGTTATAGTACCCCAGTAGTGTTTCTGTGGGTTGTTGCTGGACATTCCGCAAATGGCTCGATATGAGCAACTCATGATGATTCACACGGAGGTAGACCAGATTAAAAACGACACTGCACAACTTGACGTCATTGAGGGTAAGCTAAATCTTTTATCAGAGCTTTGGTCTAGGTTTCTCTTGGATCATGACGCCATTGGCATTGGTTGCCGGTCAACTTTCTTTAAGCACCCCTATATGGTTGATGGAGTATACGATAACGCAATTCGAATTCATTATCAAATCAGCTCAAGGTTATACTCGATCAAATCTCACCTCCATGCTAGAGAAGTTCAAAAGAGCATGGATAAGCACAAAGCAATTCCACAGGCCACTCACTATCTCCAGCAGGTAGTGCTGCCAGAAGTAAAACTTCCCACATTTTCGGGCGACTCATCACTATGGCCTTCATTTCGGGATCTTTTCACATCGATGGTTATAGATCGACCCGACCTTAGGCCTGTTAATAAGCTTCACTATCTGAAAACGCATCTGACAGGGCCACCAGCACAACCACTTATGAACATCAGCATGGTAGACAACTCATTCGACCCAGCTTGGAAATTATTGATAGAAAGGTATAATGACGACGAGAAGATGATCTTCTCTCACATCTCCAACATTGCTAAAATCAGCGTAACCTCCTCAAAGTCTCCAGACCAACTCGACAACCTAGTGGCAACGGTCAAAGAAAACCTAGACGCATTGGGGTCATTCAATGTGGGTATAGACGACTCGAACTACATCCTAAGCTACTTGATCTTAGAGAAATTAGATTCCTCACTACGCGAAGCATGGGAGATCAAAAGAAGGAGTTCCAAACAAGCTACGACGGTCAACTCTCTGCTTCACTTTGTTGAAACTCGAGCTCGAGCTCTGGAAGCTGCGCAGTCAGCAACTCAAAAAAACCCACCTTGGACCACCAGAAACTGCACTCACCAACGATCTCACCAGACGTCTCGCCAGAACTCTCACCAGACTTCTCAGCACACCCCAAAGAAGGCAGATTATCCTTGTGATTTTTGCAAAGAGCCACACTATTTAGTAGAATGCCCACTATTCAAGGACCTATCAGAAGAGTATAGGTAAAAAGTCATATTAACTGCAAGACTCTGTTTCAACTGTTTTGGTCATCACTCGATTAAAGTCTGCAAGACAAGAAAAACCTGCGCTAAGTGTGGTCAATGGCACCATACAATGATCCATGGACCAAGGTCAACTCATCAAGAGAGAAGAGGTACATCAGCTCAGTCTCCTGCAGCTCAACCAGTCAACTCATCCGAGCCAAGTCATCCATCAACTTCTCGTCAATAACGCTCATTTCTTCCATGTTGTTCAACAATTCGAACCGAGCAGGCAACTCATCTGCATCACTTGAAGCCAGACAATTTTTCTGAAGATTCTCCAGATTGTTCAAGAATAACTACCGCAATATGTTTCAGAGTCAGTCAACTCCTCAGACGTGTGCCACAGTCAATTCTTCAGTACCCTTTAACGCCACAAGAAATAGAAAGGGCCAAGTTATTTTGCATACGGGCAACTCAAGAATCATACTTCTCACCAGAAATAAAACTGATCAACTCAGGGCAACTCCCCGTTTCACATCCTTTTTCACGTTTAACAGCATTCATTGACACTCGTGGCATTATTCGTGTAGGAGGTAGATTAGCCAACTCAAACTTGGATCCTACCTCGGACTTCTCACCAGTCGAAACTCATTATCGCTGAAGCTCATGAACGAACTATGCATGATGGAACGCAGGCAACTCTGAACCTCATACGATGTTCTTACTGGATCATTGGTGGACGACTCACAGTAAGATCTCACATTTACCATTGTATGAAATGTGCTCGTCATCGTGGCGAACGAGCACAGCAATTAATAGGCCAATTGCCTAGATCAAGAGTCACTCCATCCCGTCCGTTTGCCGTTTGTGGTGTGGATTACGCTTGTCCGATCACCCTGAAATCTTGGAAACCCTGAAAAATCCTGAAACCCTGAAATCTTGAAGGGCAGAGGCGCCAAGATGACCAAAGGATGGATGTGTATTTTTGTGTGCTTTGTCACCTCTGCAATTCACATTGAAGTTGTCAGTGATTACTCATCTGACTCATTCATTGCAGCGTTCAGAAGGTTCACTGGACGGAGAGGAGTCTGCAGAACTCTATATAGTGATTGCGGCACTACATTCCAAGGAGCAGACACTCTCATCAGACAACTCTTCAAACAAGGGACAAGACAGTTCAAGGAAATAGCCTACTCACTAGTAAATGATGGTACAGAATGGAGATTTAATCCACCAGCAGCACCTCATATTGGAGGGAAATGGGAAGCAGCTGTGAAGTCAGTGAAGCACCATTTAGTGCGAACGATGGGCGACTCAACATTCAAATAGAAGCAATACTCCACTCCAGACCACTTGAACAGCTCACAGAGGATCCTGGAGATCTAGCAGTACTCACCCCTGCTCATTTTTTGATTGGCGAACAATTGACAACTTTGCCTGAAGCATCCTTAGAAGAACTTCCACTCACCAGGTTATCCAGATGACAATTCATCCAGCAACGACTCCAGTCATTTTGGACCACATGGTCAAAACAGTACTTGCAAAGACAACTCTCAATATCAAAGTGGAAACATCCGTCACACAAGATCAAGGTTGGATCTCTGGTCTTACTCACTGACGAAAGGTTCCCTCCTACAAAGTGGCCTCTCGCCAGAGTGACTGAACTTCTACCAGGAAGAGATGGACTCATCAGGGTAGTGAGAATCAAGAGTTCTACAGCAGATTTAGTCAGACCTATCGTGAAGCAAGCTCTCCTACCATACTCACCACCAGAGACAACTCAAGAAGATCAGCAAAGCATTGCTGATGGGGGGGAGAATGTTGAAAACTAGGCTGCTCTGCAGCTCTGGCAACCTTCAGCCTTTCTCGTGGTTCTCAGCACGAACCAATCGGGACGCAACAACTCACTGTGCAACGGAACCAAGAATTTTTTACCAGCAAGCGTAGTTGCCATGCGCTTCTGGTTAGTTGTCTACCAATGTGCTTGGTCTACTTCAGTGCATCCTGAGAGAGCTCATCAATCGATAACTAGACAATTTTGATAATAAAGTGATCAAGATAATTTGATAATTTGAACTTTAATAACTTTTATAACTCATCAACTCATTCATTTAAATTAGTAATATATTTAAATTACATACCTGACATAATAAGTCCCAATTGTAATTGTGATAGCGATTTTGTAAAAAAATAAACGAAATAAAGTGTGAAGTGCGTTATTTATCGGAAAATTTTGTGCCAAATATACAAAATTTTCCCGATCAATGTTCAATCGATGGTCACTGTCAATGATCGTCACGTTGCCATATTGCACTCCCGCCCTGGTGGTGCCACATAGTGGTTGCTGGCGGCTGTGAGTAACCTGCGCTTACAAGGTCATTGCTGTTATATGGGTGCTATAATTTTCTATAATTTCGTCACATTGATTCTTTCGTTGACAGACGTCAATTGCGGAATGGATCAACGTGTCGCAAGTATTTTTGGTTAGTCTTTATTTATTAGTTTGATCCCTTTTTATGTATCCCGAAGGAAGACCATCACAGAATGATCGAGCGACAAAAATTCTAGGAACTGCATTCAAATGTTCCCATGGTTGAACAGGTGCACCAAATGCAATTATTCTCAGAATTGCATTTGGTACATACGCGTACTTTTAACCTGTATATGCTAAATAAATAAATATATACAACAAATCATAATATGTGAAATAAATAATCATTTGGTTTCGTTTAAAATTTTCTGTTTTTTTTGGGTTACCGTCAGTAACAATATCATAAAGTAATATTTTTAATATTAAAAAAAATATGAATATGAATATGAATATGTTGAATATTGAAAATGTTTACATTCAAACAGTATAATTTGAGCAAAAATGTAATAACATATATAAAATATATTTCGATCAAGTTAAGAGTAAAATGAGCTTGCCGGTTCTGGTTCGATCACCGAAGTCAAGCAGTCGTGATCGTGGTTAGTACTTAGGTGGAGGACGGCTTGAGAACACCGTTCTTTTGATCGATCTATAGCTCTTTTTTGGACGCATTCCAGTTGAAAAATATATGAGATATGGAAGTTCTCACCACTGGAGTGGTCAAAAGAACACTGTAGTATACACATGCAGACATACGGACACATGCCTAAGAAGTTCATACGGCTTCTGTAATTTCCTGCGTTCCATTTACACTGGCAAAGTACTGGTCTGGTGCAAATCTACCCTTGTGACTCTCTTATGCGTCAGTTTTCCGCTAGCTGGACTTTGTCTTACAAAAATCCCCTATATGCTTAACTGTATTTACGGGCTATTGGAAACGTCTTATTTTGGTATTTTCAATGGAAATTGAATTGAATGTTCCCAAAATAGGAAGCAAGTAGCAGCAATTACAGTTTATGAAAACTTTTCCTTAAGCTCAATCAAACTTTGAAACTTTCAAATATCGGAAATTTAAAATACAGAAAAATAAAAGAAAAAACCTTGAAACAGAGAAAATTCAGGTTAGGTTTTGCCATTTTATAGAAAAATGCTTTCGATTTCCCGAAAACGAAATATTTGACTAAATGGAGCACAGCAATTGAACAAATTTGTATATCCAAGGACTAGTAACGTGCATATTATTTTGGAACATTCAAATTACAGTCAGTCTTCATGGAAATGAACCAGGATGCCATCTCAATACTTCTAGCGCAACTTTTTATCAAGCAGAATGTTTCAAATCGAGTGAAAATTTGCGCTATAATGATCACTAGGAGGAGGTCTCATACAAAATACTTTTTGTAAAACTTCTTTCGTCTTCTGCCAAATGACCTTTGGCTTCTGTTTCAGAAATACGCAAGACATAGAAATAATATAGACGCGCAATCGATCTAACTTTACTGGCTACAACATACAATTGACGGTGAGAAAATATAGGTTGTTTGAGTAAGACTCCTGATTTTTGAAACGTTTGCCCCTGGGATTTATTTATTGTCATCGCAAAAGTCAGAATGACCGGAAATTGAGTTTTTGAAAGGAAAAAGACAAAAATACGTCACACGTGTCAAAATAGGTGTGTTTCGGAAAACTCCTGCTAAAATCTCACAATCCAAAAAATTTTTTTTGCATTTGAATTAAACGAGTAGGTGTACCATTGACCAAGCAAGTCATGTCCTGTACACAAATTACGAACAAGTAAAAATATGCAATTTGGTTTTTAAAATAAATTTGTGGGATCGGGAGCCCACTGACATCAACTGAGTTTAAGAATTCTACTGGAAAATTATTTTTGCTCTTTATAATCATCACTCAAGATGTTATCGGAACTCAAATATATTCGTTGCTCTCCGGCCAGGGTGTTAAAGATTTCTGCATCGATGAAAGTGCAGTCTTCATATCTGGGTGCTAATATAACCGAATTGAGAATATCGTTAGACTTTATGGCTTCAGATACATTGCCATAAGTATCTGCAATCACGAAGTTGCAGCTAACTAAATGGGAAGGAATTTCAATAACATCTTGGCTGTAATCTGGAAATGTGGGTAAAGTTCCATTACCAAGAGATTTAAGAAATTCAACGAATTAAATCTCATGAAGTGAAGCTCTAATGTTTTGGGTAAAAGTTATTTCGTGGAATTTTTAAAATTCGGACCATGAAGTAAGGCAATTCTCAATAAGTGGTACATGTGTTCCGTGAGATATAGCTGGCAATATTCGTCAAAAATCTCCACAGAGTAAAAAAGTCTTACCTCCGAAAAGTTTAATTGAAGTACGAATGAATTGCTTACAGAACAAAATTTCCTCAATAGCTAATAAAGCACGGTTATATGAACCATTTTCTGAAGAATTTCTTAAAAATTCTTCACACATGAAAATTTTGAATTCATTCCACAAATCTGAAGCATTTGTAGGAAAGTTCATACCACAAATAGGATATGGCAAATAACTCTTTCAACTGCTGAGAGGATTTACACTCTTTTACTCCTAATAAATATTCACGCCACTCTCCATCATTTCATGCAATAGGTCGTGCATGTGCTGAAAATGTGCAGTAAATAATGTTCCCAACAGTACCCAAATCCTGATGGGAGCCCGAACATGAAGCAAAATAGTCTCAAATGAAACAACTTAACAAAACACATAAAATAATCTAGCAATAGCTCTACTACTTCCTCTTTGAGTTTTTTTCCATTTCTTTTCCAACTCCACCTCAAACTCCTCCAAACTGTAATGAGGCACAGTCGTATCCCTCATAAACATATTTGTTCATATGTTTTAGGCTCTTAACTGTGCCAAGAACTTCCACATTTAAGTAGCAATCAAATTTCGCTAAAAGACATGGATTTTAAGCAGCAGCATAATGGTTGACAACAGAGTAGCCACGAAAGTCAGCTGTTATACCATTTACACGACGCATCTAACATTGGCTTGAGTTGTATTGTAAAAGTCCTTAGAAAAGCTTTTGCTGCATTTACCATCTCTCATACAGACGGGGATACGATTAAATAAACCACATGCATCGTGGATCATATGGTTTTTAATTAAATTATGAAGTTGTGGGAAATACATATATATTGTAAATGAAATATATCTGGAATTCCCGTACAAACGAACCAACTTGCATTTCCTACCTTTTCTTTTTTCTCTAAATTGAGGTTTTAAAGGTGTGCAGACAAAAGTTTGGAAATATATATATATATAACACAATCGAAATTTGTTCGGCTTTTAACTTCTCCCGAACGGATGAACCAATTTGGATGGAGTTTTTTCTGTTGTGTTTGTAATGGCTTAATAGAGGACAATTTCGAATAAAATTCCGGAAAATTCAAAAGGAAAATCGAAAAATCCGGAAATGCGATTTTTTCCGTTGACAGTTGACCTCAGTGCAGCCAATTCCGCTGTCAATGCGTTGAAAACTAATAGAAATTTAGTTGGCGTTGATAGCTGACTGCTTCACAGCTAAATGAATGTCCTTTCTGATTATATTATTTCTATAGCGTGGTCGCACTCGAATGAATTTGTGTCAATTTTTTCAATTTGTTGCATTTATTCAAGCGGTTATCACTTTCAAATTATTACAAATCGTGCATTAGTGGATTGCCATTACACAGATTACAAAATTTGCGTCGAATCAATTTGTTTCGAGCATTTGAAAGGTAATTCAAATCATTTATTTCGGAATAATTATAGTGTTCAATTAGTGTTAAATGAATGTGACCATTTTCAGTTCGATTTGTGAAGATGCCACGAAGAGCTCGATCGAACACAAGCCGGCGTTCTCGAAATGCAGTTAATCATCGAAATAATCGAGCTAACCGATCAGCAGAACAAGAAGAAATTGACAGAGAATCTGCGAGAACTCGAAGAGCTCTAAATTATGAACGAAATCGTCAAGAGATTAACGAACGCGAACGATTGAGACGGGGAAGTGATCGTGCACGTCAAACAGACGAAATCCGTTTACAACAATTAGCTGATTTTCGTGAACGTCGTCAAGAACAACAACGTCCGCCAGTGAATATTCAATTCAATGCATTTCGATACGATCCAAGCATCGATTACGCTGCGCACGCCTTACTTCAAATTGGTCAAATGTCCGTTGTGTGTGTACATTGCAATGCGCTAAAATTTCAAAAAGAAGCGCCTGGATTGTGTTGCTTGAATGGCAAAGTGAAGCTGCCTCTATTGCTTCCACCACCAGATCCAATACATTCCATTCTTTATAATCAACACGCAGATTCAACTCATTTTTTGAATAATATCAAAATGTACAATGACGCGTTTCAAATGACTTCGTTTGGTGCTGAAATTGTAAATGAAAAGCATTACAATACCACTTGTAAGGTATTTCCATCTTCGCTTTCTACACACTCACAAACACTAACATAATCACTAACATCACCACTCACATCTTCACTTTCACATTCACTCACATCTTCACGTACATCTGATAACAAAATAACAGTGAAATCAAAATATTTTGAAGAAAAACGAGAAGTAAAATTTAATTTGGTCTCAACTATACAGGTTCATCGTCTTGGATCACTATTGCCAGATCTAGACGAAATGCACAAATTTCTTCAAATTTATTTTGTTGACAATTCAAGCGAACAAGCAGAGCGGCGCAATGCAATTTTTAATGCAACTAAATTGAATTTGATTGATCGCATTCAAACTATGTTACACACACACAACGATTTGACAAAATGTTTAAGTCATCTTTGGATCAAATGCCAACTGATAATCACGCGATTGTCATTAAAGCCGATAAGAGGCCAACTGGATCGCATGAACGCCAATTCAATGCACCGACTGCAGACGAAATATCGATTGTTGTCATTGGCGAAAATATGTCATCGCGCGATATTATTCTTCAACGCCGAACTGGAAATGTTACTCAACGAATCAATGAGACGCATCGATCGTACGACGGTCTTCAATATCCGCTAATGTTTTGTCGAGGCGAAGATGGATATCATGTGGAATACAGAATGATAAATCCAACCAATGGTTAGTACTTAGTCATATACATTTTCAATTTCCACTTTAACTTAATTTAAATTGTTTAACAAATAAGAAAGTCAGTTCCATGAATTTCTATGCCTACCGCTTCATGAAACGTGCTAACTCTGACAATCATCTTTTAAGATACCGTCGAGTGCTGCAACAATACGCAGTCATCGAATTATTCACTTGGAATGCTTCATCGAAGAAATGGGCACGAAGAAAACAAGGTGATCCGGTTCCTGAACGAATTTACACCATTCACCCAAAAAATGACGATTGCTTCTTTATGCGTTTGCTATTGATCAACGTTCGTGGTCCAACATCGTTTGAATCGTTGCCAACTGTTGATGGTGTTGTTTGCGCTTTATTTCGTGATGCATGTCAACAATTGCGGTTACTTGAAAATGACAATCACTGGAACCAAGCAATGGACGAGGCAATCATCTCATCATCTGCCAGTTGTGTACGCATTCTTTTCGCTATCATCATTACGGATTGCCAGCCTTCGAATCCACGTCAAATGTGGGAAACATACAAAGATGCAATTTGCGAAGACATTTTGCATCAATTTCGTTTGACAACTGGTGATATGGATATGCAAGTAGATGACAACATTTACAATAAGGCGCTGATATTGATTGAAGATCTATGTTTGATGATGGGTGGACAATTATTGGGGAAAATGAATATGCCAGCTCCAAATCGTGACGTCACCGATGTGCTTGAACGCGAATTAAAACGTGAACGTTCATACAACACAATCACATTGGAACAACAAGTGAATCAGCAAATTCCTTTGTTGGATGACCAACAGAAGCTTGCATACGATCAACTCATTCACGCTGTCGATGCTGGAAATGGTGCACTTTTTTTCCTCGACGCACCAGGCGGCACAGGAAAAACTTTCCTCATTTCATTGATATTGGCAAAGATTCGTTCTCGCGGTGATATTGCCTTGGCATTGGCTTCTTCTGGTATCGCTGCTACGCTATTGGAAGGTGGAAGAACAGCACACTCTGCACTTAAGTTGCCGTTAGACATGCAATTCAATGAAAATCCCGTTTGCAACATTTCGAAACAATCTGCGATGGCCAAAGTGCTAAGAGCATGCAAACTGATTATTTGGGATGAATGTACGATGGCCCACAAACGATCGTTGGAAGCGCTTGATCGTACATTAAAGGATTTGCGAAAAAATAATCATCGCTTTGGTGGATTGATGATCCTCTTAGCTGGTGATTTTAGACAAACCCTTCCAGTCATTCCAAAATCAACACCAGCTGATGAGATTAACGCATGTTTGAAGCAATATGTGGCGGAAAGTAAAAACCATTCGTTTGACATTGAATATGCGTGTCTTTTTACAACAAGATCGAACCGCAGAAATATTTTTAAAGGAATTGTTGCGCATTGGAGAAGGCAAGGTACCAGTACAGATTGCTACTTGTTTGATTACGATTTCACAAACCGTTTGCCAATTCACCTCATCACTAAATGAGCTAATTACGAGCGTTGACTCGAGTGTCGAGCATAATTATCGAAACTTTGATTGACTGAGCGAACGAGCGATTCTAGCCGCCAAAAACACTAACGTTAATGAATTGAATTGGACCATCCAAAATGCGATTCCAGGCGAATTGCTGTCATAAAAAACGATTGATCGTGTGCTGGAAGAAGACGACGCCATCAATTACCCAGTTGAATTTTTGAATTTATTGGATGTGCCAAGGATGCCACTTCATAATTTGCGTCTCAAAGTCGGATCTGTGGTCATAATGTTGCGTAATCTCAATCCACCAATGTTATGCAACGGAACTCGATTGGTTGTGATGCGATTGCAGCAAAATGTCATAGTTGCGAGCATTTTGAAAGGCCCATTCAAAGGTGAAGAATGTTTGATTCCGCGCATACCATTGACTTCGACCGATATGCCGTTCAACTTCAAGCGTCAGCAATTTCCCTTAAACTTGTTGATTGTCATCGCAAATGCAAGTCCGGTGCGGCATCAACCTCGAAAAGCCATGCTTTTCTCATGGACAATTGTATGTTGCGTGTTCACGCGTCGGCAAACCATCTTCACTATTTATTTACGCTCTAGAGCAAAAAACAAAAAATGTCGTATACCACGCAGCATTGTATTAAATTGATTGTTGTGAATAATTGATTTTTATTTGATTTTGATTAAAACTTGTTGAAATAAACATAGCATTATTGAATTTGCTATAAAATGCTAGATATTGAATTTCGTTTCATTTCCAAACGGTAAGCGAGACGGAGTTCACCAGGTCCGCTAGTATGATATAATTTCAGATTTTGAATTTTTAACAGTTTTTTGCTCGTAGCGGCTAAATCATGCATTCACACCCCCATTAATTTTTCATCTCCCAACTTTTGGCCATATATCATATTACTCTAAATTATGTTTTCAAATGTGGGTCCATACAAAAGTTAGGAAATATGATAAAATTCAGAATTTCGCGCGCTTTCCATAAATATTCGTGAAAGTTAACCTCGCGTTTTCTAGAAATAACTGTAAAATTGTGACTTTCATATTTTTTAAAATATAATTTGCATATATTTTTATCAAATTAGCAAAAAATAATGGTATAAGTAAACGATGGCTTTAAATTTGTCTATGGTAATGCATCCATATTATTGTCTGTGGCCATATGTTCATTGTTTCGGCAAAGATTGCCTTCTTCCAGGCAAAAAACAAAAGAATGAACATGTGAATATTGTCTGTGATATGGCTGCAATGGCCCCTCACATTATCATTGGCATAGATATTAGGTTTGTGTGAAAAGAATGCACGTATTTGGCATAAATGGTTGGTTATTCAGTCGAACGTATAATCTATGATAATGATAAAGTTAAATACGAATGTTCTATATTCTGATTTTTTCGTAGTGGAATGCAATTATATGTTAATTCTTTTGATTTGTGTCCCCAGTAGGAGATTGATCCATTTGGTTTGATTTTCGACTAATTTAGTTTAATTTAATTTATCGGGGACATAAACCAAAAATTCACATATGGTTGCATATTTCCAGGCAAAAAGCAAATTAATCACACGCATACATTCTTCCCAAAAGCATCATCTACGCTATACGTGTGCTCAATTCACGCTTACTATCCGATTGAATTTTTTAATTTCAATTTAAAATTAAACTAATTTATAAATAAATTTATGAAAAAAAATTAAGTGATGCACATAGAGGAAAAACTAATCTTTCGAATGGTATTATTTTTACCCTGGTAAGCCCTGGTAAAATTAGGTGATGCACATAGAGGAAAAACTCATCTTTCGAATGGTATAATTTTTACCCTGGTAAGTCCACCTGGTTTCCTGTAAAAGGGATAACAAAAAAACGTGTCGCCTATTTATATATAGAAATCTAAGCTCAATATAATTGAACTGGTGGCGTAAGAGCGTTTGCAGAAGTACTCTGGATCGCTTCACAAATGTTGAATAAGCCGTGAGTACATTTTTGAAAGTTTGCTTATGAAGTATTGGTCAAACTTAATCTCAGAATAAATTTGAACGATGGTTAGATTAGGCTTTGAGAAACCAGGAAGGAGTTTATATATCCAATGACAAGTTTAGCCTTTGTAAAACCGGGGATTGGGGCAGACCATTGTTGGCCAACAATATTTATTTTCTTCCAAGGTCGGTAAGTTGGTTTCAATTTGTGTCAAATATGTATTACAAAAATTAGAGATTTATAATTCTTTGCTGGTTTATATAAAGTGTTGCAAATTTATCGGAAAAGGTGAGGTTTCACTTGGAAATTCCTCCATTTGGATATCCAAGGTAAGAAACGTTATTGTGCTTCCCGTATCATATTTAGGCAAAAGGATTATATAGCTTACATTCAAGCTTGCCTTCGCTTCTGTTCGTGCCATAGTTTTTAGAAAATAAGAATATAATATTCGATATCACTACAACTAACACATCACGGTCGAAAATAGCAGATAAAAGACGCAACAAAATTTTATGTTTAAATTTCAAAACAATTCGAAAGGTCATTTTTTACAAAGTTACTCTACAAAAAGAACATGATATCAGTGAAAACACCGTTGTCGGGAAAGGGGCGGGATGGGTTCTGATAACTTCGAGTTTGTGAATAGTTTTCTTGCCTTGTAGTAGATCTGTTTCCGTACTTGAAAATCTTACTGAAATTTACTGAGTTTGAGTATTTTGCTTTCCCGTATGGAAAATATTGGGAAAATTGCGCTCACAAGCACTGCCCCACCTTACAGACGTTTAATGATCATATTTGGCTCAGTAAAACGTCGAAAATTGTCAAATGCATATATTTGACTTTTGATAGTTGTTAATGGGTCTGTTTACGTACCAGATTGAAATATATTGGAATATCTTTCAATCACGAAATAAGCGTTTTTGTGGTTTCTCAAGTAATATTTTTCAGAGATTTTCATGTGACACCATAGAGGGGCAATCAGCTCGAGATCGACAAGTGTTACTCGACAAATTTGGTCGCATATAGTCGAGGTGCATCGAAATGTTTGTATTTGACAGTCTTGATTTAATTTTGAATTTGCTTGTTTTCAATTATTGTGCTAAATTAGTCGTGTTTTATTATGCACTTGAGCGAGAGCCGGATAGCAGTTGAGCTAGTGCCCGATAAGTTTTTGCATGTATTCCAACAACAATGCGTGATCCAAATAAATATCAAGATCACGTGTTTTTGTTGGAACACATTCAAAAATCTATCCAGCTCTCGCTTAAGTGCATAATAAACACGGCTATTGTTAGTTACTTATAAATTGTTAATTTATGTATATTTGTGTGAAATTTGTTTTTAACATATATTATGATTAGTTAACACTCCGGATCTTAATGTGAAATTTGTACTACAAGTAACTACTTTTCTGTTCCGTCAGTTCTACATAACTTCAACCACTTTTTTTTCGTTCGATTGCTGTTTTGTAGAAAGAAAAACCTTCGATAGAAGTGGAATGGCCTTTAGAATTGCAGTTCATGCATTGCAGTACATACTTTGTTCACTATATTATAATGTGCAATTTTTCAGTCCATGTCCTTTTTGTCACTTCACGAACCTATGTATAAGGTTGGGGAATTAAGCAATGTGTCCATATCTTTGACAATTATAACACTGCACTTTTGTCTTTTTTTCATATCGTTCCCATGTCACTGTACTTATCCCCTCCATTGAACCACTCGAACTCCCTTCCATCAGGATCCACTTCCCCTCTTACAACCTTATCCTCTCGACTTGCTAAATCCCTCCCCGATCCGATCTAAGCGTGTTCACGCACCTCTCTGGGGCACTTGATTATCTCGCTAACTCCGTAACTCATAAAGACCATCTAGTACCTATTGGCGACTTTAACCTACCCCACATTACTTGGTCGTCCGACTCTGAGTCCAATTGTATTGCTTCCTCAAATCCCACCTCATATCCTGATATAACCTTTATTGACTCCATTACTTATCACTCCTTGTTCCAACTCAACTCTATCCCAAACCCGAACCAGCGCTTGCTCGACCTTGTCCTATCCAATGACCCGGCTAAAGTGCTTCTTTCTCCCAGTCCAGCCTCCCTCTGTACCATCGACCCTCACCATCCTCCCGTCTCAGTTGCTATCACACTTAAATAACTCCCACCATCAATCTTCCCCCTTGCCAGCTAGTTTCAATTTTCGAAAAACCAATTTTGATGTTCTGGCTAACCTAAGTGGATTCTCCTTTCATATGCCCTTCATGGATCTCTCTCCGCCTGTTGTTACCACCAAACTTTACGACGCCCTGCGTTATCTCTTCTACTCCCTTCTCTTTAGCACCTCTTTCTGACTCATCACCCAAATGGTACTCTCAAGACGTTAAGTTTCTGAGGAATAGACGCAACTCCCTTCGGCAGAAATATCTTCACTGTGGGTCCCCTGCAGATCATGAAATTTCCTGCGCTGCCCCGAGTGAATTTGTTTCACTTGTTAACTCTCGTTATAAGGACTATTTATCTACTGTTAAGAGCAACATCTCCTCGAATCCACGTCTTTTCTTCTCCTTAGTGAACTCCAAACATCTCATACATCGGTTCATCATATTGTGGCCATCTCATATCTCGGTTCGAAGAGTGATGGTCCCCTAACCATCGCGAATCTTTTCGCCAACTTCTTCTCCTCCACCTTTATGGATTTTCATTTTGTGCCACACGAAGAATATTTAACTTCACTGAACCCTACCCCTACTTCTTTACCTCTCAAGTTCCCGGATCTTCATTTCTCCGAAGTAGAGGTCCTTTCAGAGCTCTTATGCCTCAAGGGCTTACAACTTCTCCCCCGGCCCTGATGGAATTTCATCTATAGTATTAAAAAGATATGCGGAATATTTCCTGACTATTGGAAGACTGGATTCCTGGTTCCGGTCCACAAAAAGGGATCCAAGATGGTAGCATCTAATTATAGGGCTATCGCCAAACTCTCTGTTATCCCTCAAATCTTCGAGAAAATACTAGTTGGCAAACTATAACTCTTCCTTACGTCCTCCATGTCTCCTAATCAGCACGGCTTCTTAAAAGGTTGATCAACCACAACTCACCTTGTGCAATTCGTTTCCTTCACAAGCTTCTTCCTTTAGAACTCTCTCTCCCAAAGTATAGTCACTGCTTCTGGCGTTCCCCAGGGCAGCTATATGAGTCCACTGCTATTTATCACTACCACTAACGAATTATCCAGTGTTGTTTTGAATTACACTTTACTCTCCTATGCTGGTGATACCAAGTTGTTCAAACACATTGTCCGTCCTTCCGATATTCGTAAACTTCAGCTTGATCTCAATCGTCTCTTGCTGTGGTGCTCCAAAACCAACCTTGTCCTTAACACCTCTAAGTGTGAGCGTATGCGCTTGAACGGCAAACGCCATTACGTTCCACACATCTTTTCAATTAACGGCTCCTCGGTAAGGCCGGTGAAATGTGTCCTTGATCTGGGTGTCCACCTTGGCTCTAAACTTTCCTTGAATGACCACGTTTACCACATAATTTGGAGAGCGGGTGTCATGTTGGGGTTTATTTCAAGGTGGTCTAGGTAGTTCTCCGATCCACACGTGTATAAAATCCTTTTCACTTCCCTTGTCGGTCCCATGCTGGAGTACGCCACTCAAGTCTGGTCTCCTTACCATACACACCATATCGACAGAATCGAGGCCATTCAGAATCGTTTTCTCCGTTTCGCTCTCCTTCGCCTCCCCTGGTACGATCCTTTCCGCCTCCCTCCTTATGCAGATCGTCTGAAACACATTAATGTACGATCCCATATCCCAGCCTTGGCAGCCCTTCCAGGACCAACCTTCCCCGACTCGACCGGACATTCTTGACCGGACATTATATTTCTAACTGGTCTTGTCAGATTAGCTTCTTTTCTTTTATATTTTTAATGATTTATTTCTTAACCCTTGTTCTTGATTTAGTTGTTGTTATTTTTTATCACTTATGATATCCATTTAATAGGCTATTAATTTTCCTATTGGAATATATAATATATTTAAATATATTGAATATTAATATAAATTAGTATATATTTTTCTGTTCCTTTGGAACACTTCATTCATTTATATATTTTCTCTTTGCATTATGTAGGTTAATTTTGTTATTTCTGTACTCTGAACTTGTATTTAGTTAAATAAATAAATAAATAAATTATTCTTCAAACCTGTTAGCCTTCACTAGCGGCGAATCACGTGTTTTAACCATGGAATATTCCGTGTCTTAACCATTTCTCACTTTTCATATGAAAAACAAAACTAAAACTAGGTGGCGTTCGCGAAGTCGCACACAAAATTGAGCTGAGCGGTCGATATATAGACACTCTGCTTCATAGTCATCTGTGGTAATGTAATAATTGGTAGGAATTGGCTCATGTCGATACCATGTGTGTTGACTTGGTTTTAATGTAAAAAATATGTGTATTACAATTCTAGCCCTAAACACTGATTTATTGGCCATTTCTTGTTTGTTATTCTATCTCTTCATTACCTTCAGTGAGAGAAACTCAAGAGATAAAGGGTGGGCCATACACGATTTGGAATTTGAACACTATAACTTTGTTAGAAAGATTGAACATTTCCATTTACGAGTGAAACACAACATCATTCAAATGACTGCCAAGGCAGGCCTTACAGTACCCTATCGGATCAATCCAGTTTTTCAGTACATTTCGATTGTTTGGGCTTCAATCTCATGAATGGCAACTTCAATTTCGTGTTTCAAGGATTCAATCGTCTCTGGATGATAAGCGTAACATATATCCTTAATAAATCCCCACAAAAAATAGTCTAATGGGTTGAAATCACAGCTGTGAGGCGCCCAATTCGGATCAGAATTTCGCTTTATTATTCGATGTTCAAAAGCGGTGCGCAAAAGACCAATCGGTATATAATCGTATCGTTGGCTTCGTCGCAGCCCCGTCCTGTTGGAACCAAATTTCGTCCAAGTAACACTCTTCAATTTGTGGAAATTAAAATCCATTTAACATGGCTCTGAAGGCGGCAATCTCGCTTATTGAAATAGCCTCCACGGTGGAAATGAGCTTCATCGGAAAAGATAATTTTTCGGTAAAAATGTTCATCTTCGACCAAACGATCTTCAGCCCATCCGATGCGATAGGCGAACATAAAACGCATCAGATGGTCATGAGGCTTCATTTTTGCATATATTGAAGATACGAAATAATTTTCAGTAATCCATTCAATCATCTTTACTATCAGATTTCAATGATTTACAAAATTATGAGCTAGAATCGTAATGTTGGATATGGACACATTTATAAAAACTCACAGTAGAGGAAATTAATGTTTGACAAAAATGCAGAAAATGTCAAAATAATGGGGGTCGGTGATACATATAAACACCGTGGGACACTTCGTTTGGCCGCTACGGGCAAAAAACTGTTGAAAATTCAAAATTTGAATTTTATCACTTTCACCATCTTTTGTATGCACATCTTTAAACTCAATTCAGAGAAAAATGATGTATGAAAAAGAGGTAGAAAATGTCAAAATAAGGGGGGTCAGTTATACATTTGAGCTCCCTAGGATGCCTCGTTTGACCGATACGAGCAAAAAACCATTAAATGTCCAAAATCTGAATTTTATAAATTTTCCCATCTTTTGTATGTACACGTTTAAAAACTCCATTGAGAGAAAAATCATGTACGAGAAAAAGGTAGAAAATGTCAAAATAATGGGGGTCGTTCATATGTATGAAACCCTTTAAGTGCATAATGTAGCCGCTACGGGCTAAAAACTGTTAAAAATTCAAAATCTGAGTTTTATCAGTTTTCCGATCTTTTGTATGTATAACTTTTAAAACTGAATTTAGAGAAAAATCATGTATGACAAAAAGGTAGCAAATGACAAAATAATGGGGGTCGGTCATACATACGAACACCCTAGGACGCTGCGTTTAGCCGCTACGGGCAAAAAACCGTTGAAAATTCAAAATTTTACCGGAAAAGTACCCTCAAAACC
Organism: Chrysops caecutiens; assembly: GCA_963971475.1. Classification (NCBI taxonomy): domain Eukaryota; kingdom Metazoa; phylum Arthropoda; class Insecta; order Diptera; family Tabanidae; genus Chrysops; species Chrysops caecutiens. Next base: position 55,522,849 of record OZ020567.1, on the reverse strand, counting down.
TGAAGAATATTGTAAATTTTCTGATTCCCGGAATCTATCTTGTCCCATGATTCAAAATTTATGAATAAAAATACTATTTTTCAAGAACCTGTAAAAAACCACTTGCTACGGTTTGAGCACAGACAATAACTATCCAGATGTCGCGATCCCATAGATGGCTTCGTACCCAATTTTTTGCAACAGCAGACACGTAAGAGCAGACAAATGACGCATGGAACGTATGTGCTTTGGAACGACTGCAACGTCTGAAGGACAGACAATGCGCTCTGAGAGCGAATTTTTCTTGTAGCTGGCGTTTGATTGTCATTATGGCAAAGGGTCATCGCAATAAGGGGAAAGGGAGCTGAAAGAAATTTTCGCGGAGCAAATAGATTTTTACATTTTCTGAAATTTTCAATAAAAAAATACAAACAAAAATCATGTGTATGTGTACAATTGGTGAGTAAAATTTACTCACGTACACAAAAATACACTCAAAGATTTCTGTTTTTGGTACAGAAAACGGAAATGTTTGTGTGTAATAGTGTTTTTGGTAAATTTGATAAGAAAATATGCAAATTTTATATCAAAAACCGTTGGAAATTGCAAATTTTATGGATATTTCCAGAAAAAGCGAGATTTACTTCCACGAATACTTCCGGAAAACGCGGAAAAATCAGAATTTTATCATATTCCCTAACTTTTCTATGGACATACCTTTAAAAACACAATTTAGAGAAATATGATACACAGCAAAAAGATAGGAAATGATAAAATAATGGGATTCAAGCATACATATTAGCCCCCTAGGAAGCTTAGTTTAGCCGCTACGAGAAAAAACAGTTGAAAATTCAAAATTTGAATTTTGTATGCAGACACCTGTAAAAACTAACGATAGAGGAATATGATGTATGAAAGAAAGTTAGGGTATGTCAAAATAGTGGGAGACAGTCATACATATAAGACCTCTATGAAGCTTAGTTTAGCCACTGCAACCAAAAAACTGTTAGAAATTCAAAATCTAAACTTTATCATATTTCCAAACTTTTGTTTGCATAATTTTAAAATCTTAATTTAGAGCAAAATGATGTATGAGAAAAGGATATAAAATAGAAAAATAATGGGGGTCGGTCATACATATGAACCCTCTAGGACGCTTAGTTTAGCCGCTATGAGCGGAAAACCGTTAAAAAATCAAATTTTTACCGGAAAAACCCCCTAAAAACCGGAAGAAAGTTGTTTAATTTTTGAGTCCGGGAAATAATGACGTTTTTTAACATAAAATTCATAAATTTACATGCAATTTTGAATTAAAAATCACCTGCTACGGGTTCAATGAACCTAAATAGTGTTTCTACCAAAGCAAAGGGATTGTTGTTGTTGCTGGAGTGGAAGGAAACAAAATTCGATTCGAATTCTCGAAAATCGAATTTATGTACCACTACATAGCCAACAGTCCCTTTGGTGGTGTGTGTAGGTACCTTTATGACCCATTTCCTTCAAAACCGGTTCCCATTTCGCTCAAAACAGGTTTTTACTCCCTAAAAATTTAAAAATGTCTCTAGAGACCGAATGAGCGTTGCAGTCACCAAAAACACATACCCTGCAGCGTCATTTTCATCCGTCATTTCATGACTGCGTCAGAAAAAATTGGGTACACAGTCATGTATGGGATCGCGACATCTGGTAAGTTATTGTCTGTGGTTTGAGTAAACCAAAATAAATTTTTTCTTCAAAGTTTCCGATTCCCCACAGCGAATTGGCGAAAGCCCCGGAAACAATCAGGTGCCTGTGCTAAGATCTTTATGTGAAAGCTTATTTTGGCTCGAGCACGCGAAAACTAATTACCTAAGATCAATACCATAACTTCATTTATGCAAGGAAACTAACGTCTACTATCAAAAAGACAGCTATTTTTTGTCAAAATGGTATTTCGTTTGCCGTATATTTTGAAATTCTTGCAAAATAACGCAGTGATCGTTCTTAATGCATAAAAACTAAATTTAGATTTCCATGACACAAACCTTTGTACTAATTTTGGTTCGTTCATCAGAAAAATTGTTAACTAAGAAGCCTACCACTAGTGATTTTTTTTCGCGAATTTAGTAACAAAAAATAGATGTTAGCACTCACCGTCGAAAATACTATTAGTATGTAAAATTTCAGATCGATTGATCAAACGGTCTAGGAGGAGTTTGGTTACAAAGGTTTCATATCTCGTCGACGCATAAGAGCTTCGCTCGCTTCGCTCGCTCAGCTCAATTATCCATAGTGCTAAGCAATTCACAAATATAATAATAAAATTAGATATAGATAGATAGATATACATCAAGAAACAAACGTCATTATCCGTACATGATGTGCTCTTTACGGAAAATCAAATAAACGAAGGAAACGAAGTTAAGCAACTCGAAGTGCCATTTCGACCGATTGTCCCAAACAGAACCCTTTGTTATTTCATTAATCTATATATAATTTTTTTTCTTAAATTTAATTATAAATTAGTTTAATTTCAAATTGAAATTAAAAAATTCAATGGGATAGTATGTGTGAATTGAGCACACGTACAGTGTAAATGATTCTTTTGGGAAGAATGTATGTTTGGTACTATTTAGTTTTTCGCCTGCAAACATGCAATTATATGATTATTTTTGGTTTGTGTCCCCGATATATGCCAAGTACTAAATTATTCGAAAATCAAACCAAATGGATCAATCTTCTACTGGGGACACAAACCAAAAGAATTAACATCTAATTGCATTCCTCTACGAAAAAAATCAGAATATAGAACATACTTATTTAACAATATCATTGGCATAGATCATACGTTCGACTGAATAGCCAACCATATATGCCCAATACATGCATTCCTTTCACTAAAACCTAATATTCATATGTTCATTCTTTTGCTTTTTGCCTGGAAGGCGGCAATCTTTGGCTAATAAAATTGCATTCTTCCAGACAAAAGCCAAAACAATCAACTTATGGCCACAGACAATAATATGGATGCATTACCACAAATTTCAAGCCGTCGTTCACTTATACCATTGTTTTGTGCTAATTTGATAAAAATATATGGAAATTTTATTCTAAAATATGTGGAAAATCACAATTTTACAGTTATTTCTAGAAAACGCGAGGTTAACTTTCAGGAAAATTTATGGAAAGCGAGCGAAAGTTTGAATTTTATTATATTTCTCAACATTTGTATGGACCCACATTTAAAAACATAATTTAGAGAAATATGATATATGGCCAAAATATAGGAAATGAAAAAATAATGCGAATTGGTCATACCCCCTAGAATGCTTCATTTAGCCGCTACGAGCAAAAAACTGTTTAAAATTGAAAATCTGAAATTATATCATATATCCAAACTTTTGCCTGCTCACTTTTAAAACCTCAATTTAGAGAAAAATAGAAAATGTAGGAAATGAAAGTTGGTTCGTTTGTACGGAGATTAAAGATATATTTTATTTACAATATATGTGTATTTCCCACAACTTCATAATTTAGTTAAAAACCATGTGATCCACGGTCCATGTGGTTTATTGAATCGTATCCCCGTCTGTACGAGAGATGGTAATAGCAGCAAAACCTTTTCTAAGGACTTTTACAATACAACTCAAGCCAATGTTAGATGAGTCGTGTAAATGCTATAACAGTTGACTTTCGCGGCCACTGTGCTGGCAACCGTTATGCTGTTCCTTAATATCCATATCTTTTAGCGAAACTTGATTGCTACTTAAATGTGGAAGTTCTTGGCATAGTGAAGAGCCTAAAATATTTGTACAAATATGTTTATAAGGGATACGACTGTGCCTCATTACAGTTTGGAAGAGTTTGAGGTGGAGTTGATGGCAAAGTTTATATAGATGAAATCGATAACTTTTTGTCCGGTCACTATGTTGGATCTACGGAAGATTGTTGGCGCATAAATGAGTATCCAATGCATTACCAGTCACGTAATATATTATAGTTCGACTTGAATGTTACTTGCTTCACCGGCAAAATGTAGTCTTTAGGGAAGGAAATGTTCAGCAAGCTCTTAAAAATCACAGAAGAACAAAATTGACTGCATTCTATGAAATCAATCGAATTAGTTCGTCCGAGTTTCTATATACAGAGACGCCGATGCATTATATTTAGGTAGATAAAGAAAAGAAATGGAGGAAACCTCAAAGAGGAAGTAGTAGAGCTATTGCTAGATTATTTTATGTTTTATGTTGAGTTGTTCCATTTGAGACTATTTTGCTTCATGTTCGAGGTCCCATTAGGATTTGGGTATTGTTGGAAACATTATTTACTGCTAATTTTCAGCACATGCACGACGTATCGCATGAAATGATGGAGAGTGGCGTGAATATTTATTAGAAGTAAAAGAGTGTAAGTCCTCTTAGCAGTTAAGAGAGTTATTTGCCATATCCTATTTGTGGTATGAACTTTCCTACAAATGCTTTAGATTTTTGGAATGAATTCTAAATGTTCATGTGTGAAGACTTTTTAAGAAATTCTTCAAAAAATGATTCATATAACCTTGCTTTATTAGCTATTGGAGAAATTTTGTTCAGTAAACGATTCATTCGGTACTTCAACTAAATTTTCGGAGGTAAGACTTTTTGCTCTGTGGAGATTTTTGGTGAATATGGCCAGCTATATCTCACGGCACACGTGTACCACTTATTGAGAATTGCCTTACTTAATGTCCGAATTTTCAAAATTCCACAAAATCACTTTTACCCAAAACATGAGAGCTTCACCTCACCTTCGTTGAATTTTTTAAATTTCTTGGTAAGGGAACTTCATCCACATTTCCAGATTACAGCCAAGATGTTATTGAAATTCCTTCCCATTTAGCTAGCAACTTCGTCAATGCAGATACTTATGGCAATATATCTGAAACCATAAAGTCTAACGATATTCTCAATTCGGTTATATTAGCACCCAAATATGAAAACTGCACTTTCATCGATGCAGAAATATTTAACACTCTGTCCGGAGATGAACGAATATATTTGAGTTCCGATTACACCTTGAGTGATGATTATAGAGAGCAAAAGAATTTTCCAGTAGAATTTTTGAACTCAGTTGATGTAAGTGGGCTCCCGATTCCACAAATTTATTTTCAAAACCAAACTGCATACATTTACTTATTCGTAATTTGAGTACAGGACATGACTTGCTTGGTCGATGGTACACCTATTCGTTTAGTTCAAATGCAAAAGAAAATTGTTTGGATTGTGAGATTTTAGCAGGAGTTTTCCCAAACACACGTATTTTGATACCACAAATAATCCTTAATTATACAAGTAAACTTCTGTCTTTTTCCTTTCAAAAAACTCAACTTCCCGCGATTGGCTGGCTGGCTTTTGCGATGATAATTAATAAATCCCATAAATCCCAAACATTTCAAAAAGAAGGAATCTTACTCAGACTACCTATCTTACTCAAGGTTTTCGATAATTATAGATAGGGCCTCATTCAATATAGGTGCACTTTGACGTGCAAAATGAGCTGAAATGATTGCTACTACAGTCTGAACTAAAAAACCTTTTTACTTACAATGCTACTGTATATATAGCGCCATGAGCAAGCTTTTAGAGTGAGCGTAGTGAACGGCGGGGGTTGGCGAGCGTAGCGAGTAGGGGGCGTCCCCCTAGTATATATAAATAGGCGACACGTTTTTTTGTTATCCATTTTACAGGAAACCAGGTGGACCTAACTAGATAAAAATTATACCATTCGAAAGATTAATTCTTCCTCTATGTGCATCACTTAATTTGTTTCCTTAAATTTAATTATAAATAAATTTAAGTTTAAATTGAAATGAAAAAATTCAATGGTATAGTATGTGTAAATTGAGCACACCCATAGCGTAGATGATGCTCTTGGGAAGAATGTATGCGTGTGATTGATTTGATTTTTGCCTGAAGATATGCAACCATATGATGATTTTTGGTCTGTGTCCCTAATAAATGGCAAGTACTAAATTAGTTGAAAATCCAACCAAATGGATCAATCTTCTACTGGGGACACAAACCAAAAAAATTAACATATAATTGCATTCCTCTACGAAAAAATCAAAATATAGAACGTAACTATTTAATATTATCATTGGCATAGATCATACGTTCGACTGAATAACCTACCATTTATGACAAATACGTGTATTCTTTCCACTCAAACGTTTTATCTTTCCAAATGATAATGTGAGGGGTGAGGACCAAATGCAGCCATATCGCAGACAATAGGCGTATGTTCATTCTTTAGCTTTTTGCCTTGAATAAGGCAATCTTTGGCTAGTAAAATTGTATTCTTCCAGACAAAAGCCGAAACAATGAACATATGGCCACAAACAATAATATGGATGCATTACCACAGATAAATTTAAGGCCATCGTTTGCTTATACCATTATTTTTTGCTAATTTGATAAAAATTTATGCACATTTTATATTAAAATTAAGAAAGTCATAATTTTAAAGTTATCTTTAGAAAACGCGAACTTAACTTTCACGAATATTTATGGAAAGCAAGCAAAATTCTGAATTTTATCATATATCCTAATTTTTCTATGGACCCACATTCAAAAACATAATTTAGAGAAATATGATGTATGGCCAAAAGTTGGGAAATGACAAAATAATGGGGAACGGATATATATATAAACCTCCTATAATGCTTTGTTTAGCTGCTACGAGCAAAAAACTATTAAAAAAGTGTTGTTTATGAGGAACTTAAAGATCTTTTTGAATTCGCAACCGCATGCGGTAGGTTTTTGACAGTTGTAGGTGGGGCGCATTCAATAAAGCTGTACGTTGACGTGCTGAAAGAGCTTAAATGATTGCTACTGCATTCTGAACTAAAACAACTGTTTACTGACAAAGCTTCTGTATATGGAAAGCCATGCGCGAGCTTTTAGAGTGAGCATAGCGAACGACGGGGGTTGGCGAGCGTAGCGAGCGGGGGGCGCCCCCTTGTATATATAATTCAATCAATTCAACTATCTGATATTCTCCTGAATAATAGCTTCTCAGCTGGTTTTCTCCCTCTTTTCAAAACTGTCACGAGGCCTAATGGTACCTGCATTGACAATAACTTTGTTAAGACAAGCTCTAGGATAAACGCTGTTAAGCATGCGCAGCTGTGTACTGATCATTATACCCTCTTATGTGCATTCGATTGCGATAAAGTTTCTCCACCTAAACCATCTAAATCAAAGAGGAACAGAATAAATTAAAATAAACTAGAAAAGATAGCCTTAAATTTTAGTTGGTCTAAATATGATACAATTTATGACCCAAATGCTGCAAGTAATACATTGATTAGTGACATCAACTTAATTATTCAAAAATCCAATTCTGTATCAAAAAAAATTAATTCAAAAACTAGAAAGCCATAGATTAGTACATCGATTCTCATCTCTATTAAACATAAAGAGCAATTATACAATATTTGGAAATTAAATAAATCTTCATCATTGCATAAAAGTGAATTAAAAATATATTAAAAAATGTTAAATAAAATCATTCAAGCTGCAAAAAATAAATATGAAATAGATAAAGCAGAAAAATGCTGTCATGAACCAAAAAAACTATGGTCATATATTAATGAAAAGTTAGGAAGTGAGACTTAATTTAATAGAATTGATAGAACTAAAATTGGTGAAAATATTATCTCTGATGCTCTTCAAATAGCTGATGAATTTAATAAATTTTTTGCTGATATTGGCAAAGAATTGGCTGATAAAACCCAAAGTGCTCATTTGCCTTCTGCATTACTTAATCATAACAAAAGAATTGATAGAACTTTTTCCCTTAAATATACTGACTCTCATGAAATTGAGATGATAATTTCACAGTTAAAGAATAAGAGTGGTGGAGCTGACGGTATACATGCTGCGGTTCTTCAGAGAATTAGTAGTTGCGTAAGCCCTGTTTCGTCAAGCATACTCAATCTTTGTATCTTGAATGGGATTTGGCCTGATGCTTTAAAAGTTGCTCAAATTGTACTTATTTTTAAATCTGGAGACAAATCTAACGTTAATAATTATAGACTAATCTCTCTTGTTTCCAATATTGCTAAATTATTTCAAAAAATTATTCACCATAGAATTCTAAAGTTTTTAAGAAAATATAATAGATTACATAGAAATCAATTTGGATTCATTAAAAATGAGGACGCGAATCTTGCACTTGACGCTTTCTTTGACAGCATATACGAGTATAATGCAATTGATAGAAATAAAGCTGCAGCTGAAACTTTAATTGATCTCAGCAAAGCATTTGATACTGTACATCACAATAATCTGCTCTTAAAACTGGAAGATGATGGTATAAGAGATTAGCACTTTCATTGATGAAAAGCTTTTTGAGTAATAGGAAGCAAAGGGTCAAACTAGGTGAAATATCTAGTTGTGATAAGAGTTTTGAACTTGTAGCTCCGCAAGGTACTGTACTGAGGCCTCTCCTATTTTTAATTTGTATTAATGATATTTTTAAAATTGCCCACTGGTTTTGCTTTTGCGGATGATGCAGTTGTATTAAGTATTGAAAATAAATGGAGTGAAGTTGAAGGTAAGATGAATGAATACCATGTAAAGTTAAATGTTTAATATTAATAAATTGACTATGAATGTGCAAAATACTAATTTCTTAATTTTCGGCTGTTAGTCTGATAGTGCTCCTAATACAATAAAAATTGAAATTAATAATTATTTGATATCTAGAAAAGAAAGCTTTAAATATCTGGGCATAATAGTTGATTATAATCTTAAATGGGATTTGCATACTAGTCAAATTATAAACAAATGCAGATATTTTTTTATATTTGTAAAAAACTTAGTTATTTGCCTAGGCAAGTGATTGAAACCATTTATAATGGATATGTATATAGCAGGTATATAGTATGTATATGTATATCGCGGTTAATATTCCAGTCGATCGCGGGACAAGGCAAAAAGTATGGTGGGTGTTAAGCCGTGTTGCGAAAGGAGGCGGACCCGAATGCCGCGACGTACAAAAATGCGATGAGGATTTTCGTAGTTCCTTATCTCATTTTTGTGCGTCGCGAATTTGACAATATTCGACTTGAGCCGGAGGAAATTTGTTGGCCGCATAACAAACAACGAGTCGGTCGAATGCAGTCAGTACGTTAAGAAGTCAACTTGGATTAGAAATCAAATACATCTCTGAACGTAAAAGTGTTTTACTGATATAATGTTTAAACATAATATGAAAAGTGAATTGATTGCTCAAGAAATTGAATGAATTTACAATAAAATTAAAATAAAACAATTTACATTTGATGATTTACGTGTTTTGAACTTCTGACAACAAAATATGTTACAAAATATATCAAATAAGTGGTGTTTAAATTGGAAGAAACGCTATGGATAAGTGGTTGAAAAAAAAGCAGAAGGAACATCCAATGAAGAAACAAATGCTTTTGTAGGTTCATGAAACAAAGTAATATAACGTTTAACATTCAAAATAATGTTCACTCGCTATCTTGTTCACTCTTAGGTAGTATTATCATTATACGAAATATGTTCTTAATATGTTAATCTTATTTTTGTAGATCCTTAAAAAATGTGCAAAAAAAAGAAAAACATGACTTTCACGAAGAATGGGAGCTAACTATGGTGGAAGAAAACTGTTGCTGCTTAATATGCAATGCATTCGTGGCATTACCAAAAAAAAGGAAATTTAGAGCGACATTTTAACACAATGCATAGTAAACATGCGACAGACTTTCCACCTAATAGCGAAATAAGAAAGAGTAGAGTGAATGATTTGAAATCACAATTAAAAGTCCAAGATACCATGTTCCTTAAGTCTATTCAGCAAAGTAAAGCTGCAACTAAGGCTACTTTCAAAGTAAGCTACGGAATTGCACAAAAGTGCAAGCCTTCTTCCGACGGAGAATACATCAAGGAAACTTTCGAAGAAATATCAGATTCACTGTTTTTGAATTTCAAAAATAAAAACAAACTTGAGGAAGTTCATGATTTACATGGTCTTGATATGTGCACTGAATTCAAAGCATATATTAGCAAGATTAACCTACCTTTGTATAGGCTAGTATCAATGACATCTGATGGGGCTCCTGAAATGACAGGGATTTATAATGGCTTTATTTCTCCTTGTCGCAAAGACGAGGACTTTCCGGACTTCATAAGCTACCGCTGCATTATTCATCAAGAAGTACTGGCTATTAAGAGACTAAACACGAAACATGTTATGGACATTTCTTTAGAGATTGTAAATTCCAAAATAGGAAAATCTCGCCAAAGGCGGTTCTTTAAACAGCAGTTAGATGAGAAGGAACCAGATTTCGCATTGCACACTGATGTAAGGTGGTTGAGTCGAAGCAAGATTTTGCAAAAATTTCGAGATCTATTGGACGAAGTAATAAAATTTCTTGACGAGAGGGGTGATGATTATCAGCAACTGCGTGATTTAGACTGGCAATGTGATTGAGCTTTTTAGCAGATTTTACCGGAAAACTGAGCACATCAAATCTGGAATAACAAGGCAAGAATAAAACATTAACAGCAATGATGAGTTCTATTGCAGCATTTCAAAGTCAAACAGCGTCTATGATAGTCAACATCGAGAAGAAAACTTTTCAAAAATTTTACAACATCAAGGATCATATGAAAAAATATATTGCTTATAATTTCATTCCTGACAAGTACACAGCAGAAATTAAGGCAGTGGTATCAGAATTCGAAAACCGCTTTAGTGATTTCAAGAAAATCGTGGAGTTGGTGGAATTTATCAGTTATCCGTTTAATAATTCCATTGATTATACTGGTATTTATGAAATGGCTAAGAAATTTTAAGATACATTTCAGAAGGACCACATTCGATTGCAAAACGAAATTGTTACGCTACGCTGCGACATATTTCTTAAGGCAAGGTCATCCTCAGGTCTAAATTTCTAGGCATTGGTTTCCAACGAGAAATATCCGAATTTAAAGAAATGTTTTGAATAAATTCATTCGTGTTTTGGTTCAACATATTTTTGTAAATCAGCATTTTCCTATTTGAAACAAACAAAAAGTAAACACCGTTCTCGCCTGACAGACGCTCATACATTGGATTCTTTAAGGTTGGCACTTTCCAAATACAAACCTGATTTTGCTAATCTAGCGGAAGATGCTCAGGCGCAATGCTCACGCTGATTTACATAAATAAGCGTGACTAAGAATATTTTTAATTTTTATGTTTTCTCCCTAGAATAAGGCATATGACATATATGTGTACTGAACTACACTGCTTTATTTTAAGTTTTGAGAACTATGTAATTGGTAGATCGCACAGGGTTTCGTCAGTAAACAATAGATCTTGGGTCTAATCAAGTTGGCCACCCCTGGTATATAGTATTCTAAATTATGGTATTATTATCTGGGGAGGTGCGTATCAAACATCCATGAAAAGACTTGCATCTATGCCAGATAAGTTTATTTCTTTATTGACATCAGATAGAATACCAACTATTGAACAATTATATAGAACCAACTGTATCATACATCATTATAAAAACTTGAGACAGCTGTATGTGAATTCTAATACTACCACTCGTAATAAATCAATAAAACCACCCTACTACAGCAAATCTATATCACAAAAAAATAGTATTTATACTGCAATCAAATTTTTAAACAAATTAACTACTGAACTCAAAACCATAGAATCATCAAATAAATCTAAAATGAAAAAAAAGACCAGTTGTAAGTATCGATATAAGTATAGTTTTATTTATTTATTTATTTATTTATTATTAAACTTAATACAAGCTAGCATTAAAAAAAATAACAAAAGTTAAGAATGTAAAAAAGAGAAAAAAATAAAAACAAATTAAGAAAGAGACTTTATGTCCAGTCGGGTCAGGAAAGACAGGACCGGGAGGTAGCAATTAGGACATGTGATCGACCAAGGAGCGAAACACAGACCGTGCGTGGGTGTGGCCTCCCGCTGCTTGGAGAAGGGGGATGGCCCTATTATACACCCTTAGCATTCGCGTAATAGGCTCCATCCTACCAAAGTCTGTGTGGTGGTAGTTGATGAGGAAAGATTCTTGAGCTCGGAGGGATCGTACGTAAGGGCGGCAAACGAACTGGCTGCGGATGTCTGGAGCAACAATATGTCCCAGGGCTATGCCATGGGCGAACGACAAATCGGCCATAGCACGGCGTCCCGAGAGAGATTGCAGGTTGATTAGCTTAAGACGATCCGCATAAGGAGGAAGATGGAAAGGATCGGACCAAGGAAGACGGCGGAGGGCGAAACGAAGAAATCGCTTTTGAATGGCCTCAATTCTGCCAATAAGGTGGTTATGGTAAGGGGACCAGACTTGCGAGGCGTATTCGAGTATGGGTCGGACAAGGGACGTGAAAAGGACTTTGAAAACGTAGGGGTCAGAGAATTCCCTAGACCATCTTGAAATGAACCCCAACATGACACCCGCTCTCCGGATTATGTGGTTAACGTGGTCATGGAAGGAGAGTTTGGAGTCAAGATGGACCCCCAGATCACAAACACAGTCAACAGACCTCACCGGGGAGTCGTTAATAGTGAACATGTAGGGAGCATAGTTACGTTTGAGGGAGAAACAAACATGCTCACACTTGGAAACATTAAGGACAAGGTTACTTTTAGAACACCACAGAGATAGCCGGTTGAGATCAAGCTGTAGGTCGATATTGTCAGAAGGATTGACAATGTTTTTGTACAGCTTGGTATCATCTGCATAGGAAAGGAGTGAGGAGGTTTGGATAACGCTGGACAAGTCATTTGTAGCGGTGATGAATAGAAGGGGGCCGATATGGCTGCCCTGGGGGACGCCAGAGGTAGCCGTTATGGATTTGGAGTGGGATGACCGGAAGCGAACACGGTATGTTCTGTGATCCAGGTAGGAATCAATCCACCTGAGGAAGGATTGAGGGCAGCCAACCAGCTTAAGCTTTAATAAAATAAGGTTGTGGGGGATACTGTCGAAGGCCTTACTCATGTCGGTGAATATAGCCTCGACGACTTCACACCGTTCTAGGGAATTTAGGATGAAGGAGACGAACTGCACAAGGTTAGTTGTGGTGGATCTACCTTTGAGGAAGCCGTGCTGATTAGGAGAGATGGAGGCGGTAAGGAAGGGGTACAGCTTGGTAACTAGAATTTTCTCAAAGATTTTAGGGATGGTGGAAAGTTTGGCGATAGGCCTGTAATTAGTAGCATCAATCTTAGAACCTTTCTTGTGGACCGGGACTAGAAATCCCGTTTTCCAACAGTCAGGAAAAACACCGGACTGGAGAGAAAGGTTGAAGAGATGAGATAGAGGTCCAGCAATAAGAGACGCACATCTTTTCAGAACAATGGGTGGAACTCCATCAGGGCCGGGGGAAAAGTCATTCTTGAGACGTAATAGCTCTGAGAGGACTTCCACCTCTGAAATATGGAGATCAGGAAAGTTAAGAGGGGGCGAGGTAAGGGAGGGCTTCAGTGAAGTGAAGTATTCCACGTCAGGCTCAAAATGACCATCCGTAAAGGTGGAGGAGAAGAAGTCAGCGAAGAGATTCGCAATGGTTAGGGGATCATCACTCCCCGAGCCGAGGTAAGAGATCGTTGGGGGGTAGTTATCACCTTTGCGTTTCCGTTTGGAGTTCACAAAGGAGAAGAAGAGTCGTGGATTCGCCGAGATATTGCTTTTAACAGTTGTTAAGTAGGCCTTGTAACTGGAGGTAACGAGGGAAGAGAAATCACTGTGGGCAGCGCAGAAGTTTTTATGATCTACTGGGGACCCAGAGCGAAGAAATTTCTGCCAAAGGGAGTTGCGACGGTTCCTCAGGGACTTCACATAACGGGTGTACCATTTAGGGGAAGAATCAGGAGGAATAGGTGAGGAGAAAGGAGTAGAAGAACGGATGGAAGAATGTAAGGCCTCGTAGAGTATAGAGGTTTCAACTAGCAAAGAAAGATTGGTGGAAGGCATACTAAGGTAGAACCCACTGAAGGTGTGAAGAAGGAGATCAAAATTAGTTTTGTGAAAGTTGAAACTAGCTGGCAGGGGGGATGAAGCGAGGTGCGAGCTGTGGAAGTGTGATATAGAGATTGAGAGGGGGGGGGTGATGAGGATCGATTGCGCAGAGGGAGAGTGTGCTGGGAGAAACAACTACGTTGGTGGGATTATTCGATAGCACTAGGTCGAGCAAGCGCTGGTTCAGATTGAGGATAGAGTTGAGTTGGAACAGGGAAAAGTAGTTCAAAGAGTCGATAAGTGTAGTGTCGGGGTACACGGTTGGAATAGATGGGGTAAGGTAATTAGACTCAGAAGAAGGCGACCAAGTGATATGAGGTAAATTGAAGTCGCCGATAAGTAGTACATGATCTCTATCAGCTACGAGATTGTAGAGGTAATCAAGTGCACGAAAGAGGAGCATGAACACGGTTATATCTGATCGGGGAGGTATGTAACATGTCGAAAGGAAAAGGTTGTAAGAGGGGAAGTGTATCTTGACGGAGAGGAGTTCAAGCGTCTCAATGGAGGGGATCGATATAGGGGTAACATTAAAGGAGGAACGAACCGCAATTAAGACACCGCCACCACGTCGATTAGGATCGCCGTCGCACCGGTCTTTACGGTAAAGATTAAACTCCTTGTCGAAGATCTCAAGGTCATTGATATTGGAGCAGAGCCAGGTTTCCGTAAGGCTAACAACGTCGTGGGGTAAGGTGAGAGAAGAAAGAAAGGTAGCGTGCGTCTTTGTCCTAAGACCCCTCACGTTTTGGTAGAAGATGGAGAGGGGACGTAGTTTTTTCCTGGCGTGGAAGAGGAGGCGGTGAAGGCAGTAGGGGCGGCAACTGAGTTAGTGCCAAGGCTAGCAGGAGAGCGTCTCCGAGGGACGAACTCCTTAATGAAAACGTCTTTAGGCCAATTGACTTTACACAAGATAAAGTCAAAGAGGGAGGGGGGGACTATGATTCTGAATGATGAGCATCTACCCGCCGAAAGCTTCATAACCTTTATGTTGTTAGAGATAACATCAACCCCAATGACGTTAACAATGTGGCGAAGGATGTCGTCCGTAGAAGTTGACGGAACAAGCTCTGTTACAAATATAGACCTAGTTTTAGGGACGGTCTGCAAAGCGTGGGCTGGAATAGGTACTGAAGAGCTGGAGGTGGAGAAAGGGGGAGCAGTTGATTTGATCAGCAGGGAATCCGACAGGTCAGAGGACACGACGGGGATAGGTATAGGGTTGGCAGTGAGATAGGTATTTGAGGGAGCGGTAAGCGTAGGAGCTGGAAGGGATACAGGGGGGGCGGGGGGAGGAAGAGAATTATTCGTTGAGTTAGGAGGCACTCCACAGTCAACGCTGACAGGGATAACCGCGATACCAGGTTGCGGTGAAGAGGAAGAAAGTGAAGGAGCGGAAGGGACAGTTCGGTCAGACCGTGATGGTGGGGATATCCCAGACGTAGTAGGACAAAGGGGTGATAAGGCGATTAGTGGGACGGTTTCCGGGCGCGGTAAAGCTGCGGCTGCAAGGGACAAGGCGGCTTTATTTGCCCTTGTTAGTCTAGAGGATTTGGATGGGGGAGGTTTTTGCCGTGAAGCAACGGGATGTTCCTTAGAACTGCATTTGTGGGAAGGAGCAGCTCCAGAGGGATGAGGATCCCTCAGGCAATCGAAGAGGTTTTGAAGCTCGGCATGCAAGGCGGCAGAAGCCGATAGGGAAGACCCAAGCTTGCGCAGAACCGAGCTGATTTGATGAAGACGAGAGGAAAGTACACTAGGAGAGAGTTTGCGACACTTTGAACAATACCAGTGCACTCCAGAATCTTTCGACTGGACTTTATCGGCAATTGGACCGGATAACCCAACACATTTAGGGTGGAAATAACCACCACAAAGACCATTGCAGGATAAATACCTGTCAGAGTCTACATCTTTACAGGATTCGGCGGCGCAAAACAAGGACATCTTGTACGGACTAGTAAACCTAACCCGAGCTGGACTACAAAAATAAGAATTAAATTAATATTTAAAAAGTTAGAAGTAAATAAAGAATAAAAAATTGTGATATTAAAGTAACGTATGAACTAAACATAAATTTAATAATTAAGATGTAAAAAGATCTCAGATGTAAAGAGAAGTTCAAGCCTGGCAAGTCCTAGTTGTGCAGCTGTTGTCGTCAGTTCCGTGACGATTAAGCAAACCGAAACCCCTCACTTTGTCTGGCAATGCTCAGCACAGCGATGGGGCGAAACTTAACTGGTACTGTGGTAAATAATCCCAGGTCAGTAGAAGAAACGAGAAACGGTTAACGTTCCCTTTGTGATGAATTGAAATTTCTTTGAACGAATTTCTGGTTGGAATTTTTATTTTAACACCGCAATTTAAACACGGTATGTGATTTTTAAGATACAATTTTGCACGTTTATGATAAATTCTCTTCCGCTTATAATCACTACACAAATCGTTATTTGAAATTTGCAGCGGAATAACTTTGATTTAGTAGGAGTTTATTTGTAAATCCAATTAAAATCCACTATGGACACACGTTTCTCCCGATGAGATCCAATTCAAATTGAGTTTTGAGTTAGCGCTTGGGCATATTTGGGGAATTGTCCCACTCTTCCAAGATACGTATTATGTATATCACTCAAGGGTGAAATCATGTATATGTATATGCTAAATAAATAAATATATTCAATCAATGATAATATGTGAAATAAATAATCATTTGCTTTCTTTTAAAATTTTCTGTATGTTTTTGGCTACCATCAGTAACAATACCATAAAGTAATATTTTTAATATTAAAAAATAAAAAAATATTGAATATGTTTATATTCAAACAAAATAATTTGAGCAAAAAAGTAATAATATATATAAAATATATTTCGATCAAGTTAAGAGTAAAATGAGCTTGCCGGTTCTGGTTCGATCACCGAAGTCAAGCAGTCGTGATCGTGGTTAGTACTTAGGTGGAGGACGGCTTGAGAACACCGTTCTTTTGATCGAACTATAGCTCTTTTTTGGACGCATTCCAGTTGAAAAATATATGAGATATGGAAGTTCTCACCACTGGAGTGGTCAAAAGAACACTGTAATATAGACATGCAGACATACGGACACATGCCTAAGAAGTTCATACGGCTTCTGTAATTTCCTGCGTTCCATTTACACTGGCAAAGTACTGGTCTGGTGCAAATCTACCCTTGTGACCCTCTTATGCGTCAGTCTTCCGCTAGCTGGACTTTGTTTTACAAAAATCCCCTATATGCTTAACTGCATTTACGGGCTATTGGAAACGTCTCATTTTGGTATGTTCAATGGAAATTGAATTGAATGTTCCCAAAATAGGAAGCAAGTAGCAACAATTACAGTTTATGAAAATTTTTCTTTAAGCTCAATCAAACTTTGAAACTTTCATATATCGGCAATTTAAAATACAGAAAAATAAGAGAAAAAACATTGAAACAGAGAAAATTCAGGTTAAGTTTTGCCATTTTATAGAAAAGTGCTTTCGATTTTCCGAAAACGAAATTTTTGACTAAATGGAGCACAGCAATTGAACAAATTTGTGTATCCAAGGACGAGTAACGTACATATTATTTTGGAAAATCGAAATTACAGTCAATCTTCATGGAAATGAACCAGGATGCCATCTCAATACTTCTAGCGCAATTTTTTATCAAGCAGAATGTTTCAAATCGAGTGAAAATTTGCGCTATAATGATCATATCTGAGCTCAATGTAATTGGACTGGTGGCGTAAAAGCGTTTGCTGAAGTACTCTGGATCGCATCACAAAAGTTACATAAGCCGTGGGTACATTTTCGAAAGTTTGTTTATGAAGTGTTGGTCAAACTTAATCTCAGAATAAATTTGAACGATGGTTAGATTAGGCTTTGGGAAACCAGGAAGGAGTTTATTTAACCAATGACAAGTTTAGTCTTTGTAGAACCGGGGATTGGGGCAGACCATTGTGGGCCAAAAAGATATATTTTCTTCCATGGTCTCAGTAATCTGGATTCAGTTCGTGTCAAGTTTGTCAAATAATACAAAAACCGGAAGGCGAAGTTGAAATCCGCGCCGTAGACTTTCCGTGAAAACGTCGGGATAAAATTAGAATAAGTGTTTCATATAAGTATGTAGATAATATATCTCTTTAAGTATATCTTAATGGTTATCTCGAATAGTACTGTTTACATCAGTGTTTATTTTTTTGTGCCATTCTTCCATTTCTTCTTCTCTGACATTTTCTCGGTACTTCACATTTTAAGTTTGCTAAACTCATTCCGATGTGAGCTTTCTCTGATTTGCGTTTTAAACGATATCCTTCATTTTTAAATTTTCAAATCAAAACCGATTTTCATTTATATTTCAGCGGATACTTTAAGTGTTTTACCTTATGCCCTGGTAGTTCTTTTTAATAAAAGCCGAATCAAAGTTGTAACTAAACGCGTCCTCACGCTACACTAATTTATAGTTTTACCCAACGCTAATTAACAACAATCACGCGTAGGTGGCTACATTCCCCCGATGACATAATGGGCAAAACAGACGCCGCACAATATATCCATACGTGCAAATATGCTGTATACACTGTAACCTCAATTGTTATCGAATTATCAGTATCGTAGTTATAATCGATTGAAGTGTGACGGTATTTTGTAACACAGGAATATGTGACATTCTATGAACGTACATACTTAGAGAGAGGACGAACGTTTTCACGTCAAAATAGTCCACGTATGATTAAATTAAATACCCCATTGCCTTGAGAGAGTGCTTCTGTTAACGATATGAACAATGGCCGCGAGCGAGAGTTTCTGTACACGAACGTTCCTGGCTGCGTATTTTGCTATGCTTTTTGACTTGAGTTGATTTGAAATTAACGCGAGTTAACTTTAATTTGTTTTCGACACACTGATCGTGTACCCGCTTCATCAACAACGAAAAAACCCTTGAGCTTTGAATTTCTGGTCGCGTTGAGGCTATGGTTGAGGCCATTAGGACATACATTTTTGCGAATATCATTTGATCGATTGATTTCATTTATTTTTTGCCCAAATTATGTTATTTTAATGGTGGTGTAGTCATTTTAGTAGCGCAGCACTTTTAACAGTGTATATATGTGATTAGTTAGTAAAAGCATATGTATATGCACACTGTTAACATGTTTGTTTGTACTTTTCTCTTGGTAATTTTTCGGTGACTCCGCTGATCATGTGATCGAAAGCGTCGCTTCGGTTTAATTTCAGTGTCCACCAGATATTCGTAGGAGGAAGATACATAGTTGCAACTTTATCTAATGAAAACGAAATAAAAGCCGCGTTCTTTTGGTCATCTCTATCGAGTACAAAACTAGAGTAGCAAAAGGACGCATCGGACTTGTTCTCGATAGATTACAAACTTTTACCAACTTCACTTACCATTTATATGAACTTCCTTCGATTTTTTTCCATTTTGTGAGCCCTTGGTTGCATAAATTCCTCACATATTAGATGAATTAAAATTTTCAGATGAAATTAACTGAAAGTTTTGAAGAAATTATAATTTTGTTGAATTTAAGGAAAAATTTAGATTCGCGTCAAGGAAAATGATCCATGTCGCCATCTGGACATTTCTAGCTCAACTATTCTGTTCAGAACAACAAAATAGTTCCAGGTATTATCGAGAACTAACCTTGTTCTGTTAAATGTATGGGATTTGACAGTTCTGTTCTGTTAGAGTGACCAAAAGAACACGGCTAAAGTGTTAATTAATTTAAAAACAAACACGACTGCAAATTCAGAAGTGGGATCACTTAACGTGACCGTACCGTTGCAATTTTGTATTTCTGAGTTGTCCTGATGATCTAAAAATTAGAAGGTGCTGCTGCCATTTTGTATTCCTTAGGTTTCCTGCTTGTTCCTGCTGATCTAAAAACCAAAACGTGCTGCTGCCATTTTGTATTCCAGAGGTTTCCAGCTTATCTAAAAATTACAACGTGCTGCTTGCTTGAATTCAAAGTATTAATTACGACGTGCTGCTGGTTTGAATACTAAGTATTAATTCAAATATAAAACGTGCTGTTGCTTTTGTGTAAAAAGACATGGGCCGAGCAACAAAAGACGATATACTCGTGGCTCTGCAAGCGTACAAAATAAGTGTTCGTGATGATGTTACGTTAGCACAAATTAAGGAACTGTATGAGATCTAAGTGCAACCTGAACCTAGTGAGAGTGATGCTGCATCTGCGAAAACTAATGATCAACCTGGAGCATCCGCTGCCACAGTGACGCATGGAGCTGCTGCTGCTAGTATTGGAGCTGACACTACTGATGTCGATATGGATGCCCAACCAGACAGACTTCGTAAACAAAAAGAAATCCAGATGCTCAAGAAATTGCTGATCTTAAACAACGTAATCATTTAGCTGCTGCCCCTGTACATCTCGACATTAGTACCATCGAGGCTATGGTATCGCCGTTTACCGGCAACAACACTAATGACATGAGGAAATGGATCTGCGATCTGGAAGACGCTTTCAGTATCCTGCGTGTTGATGAAAGGGATGGGTTTGTGGGCAAGAGGAGACTGTTGAAGGGAACAGCTCAGATGTATGCGCGTACTCTAATAGGAACACACTTATGACGATCTGAGGGGAAAACTTATAAGCGAATTCGGTCATCAACACACCACCGATGAGGTATATTGCCAGCTGAGGAGACGACACCTGCAGCCTGGAACACACTTCACAGATACGAACATCCCTGAAAATTAACTGATTGATATCATAATTGATGGGATTGGAGATAAGTCGACTGAAGCTACCATTTTATACAACGCAACAAACATAATAGAACTGAAAGGCTTGATGAAAAGATATGAGAGACCTGAGGCAAGACTCATTGGCCTTGAAGTAGAGCGCCTTATGTAACTAGATTAAGTACGTATGTATTTAGATTGTAAAATTTTGTAAACATTGTGGACAAGGTGCGTCAGGATGGACGAACAGCAATCATTTTAGTAGCGCAACTCTGTTAACAGTGTAATAATGTGAACAGTGAATAAAAGCATATATATAGGCACACTGTTAACAGGGTTGTTTATACTTTTCTGTTGGTACTCCGCAGATCATGTGATCGAAAGCGTCGTTTCGGTTTCAGTATCCACCAGATATTCGTAGGAGAAAGAAATGTAGTGGTAACTTAATCTGATGAAAACGAAATAAAGTATTAATTAATTCAAAAACAAAGACTACATGAGCATATTTTTTTTTTGTTAAATAATTAAAATTTTTACCATTAGTACTATAATCATTGTTTATAAAATCACGCGATGTTCTCGAGCTGTGCCCCAACAAAGAATCAATAGCGATAGGTACTGCTAGTCTTCGGTGATGAAACGAGAACCGCAAGCACAGGTTCATTTTAGTTTTAATTGTGAATCGGAATTATTCTATGTGAAGTATGATTTTTTGGAGTGAAATTTCTTTTCCAGCGGGCTGTTCCCCGCGAGAGCCTGCCCGTGCAGCTCGACGGTGTGTATAGTGCAATTATAGTGATGGAAAAGAAAACAGTGCTAACCCACCCGAAGTTTCACTTCAACGGACTGTCCCGGACAGGAACTGTTTTATTTTTATTTATTTTATTGTTTCACTTCTAGGCTGAATAGTTCTATTTATGCTCTTTGCAAAGATACCCGATTGGACGTCCTAGCTTAACGCGGTTTCACCTACACTAGTTTATATTCTTTCACAATGCTAATTAAAAACAAAAACGCGTAAGTAAGTACACTAGGACGATAACGCCACGTCAAAACAAACGCTGCACGATAAACACGTATATTCCTGGTTTATCTCTTGTTACATCAACCGTTTCTATCGCATTAGAAACCTCGTAGTTATTAGCGATTGAAATTTAACGCAAGAAAGTTTGACCAGCTGTCAGTACACATAACCAGCGAAAAGACGTTTTCACGTCAAAATTATAACAAGTGTTTCATACTAATATGTACGTTAATTATCAATTTCCTTAATGCAAAGGTTATATAGAGCAGTACGGTGACAAAATAGATAAATCACAACTAGATTGTCTTACGCCTTTTTTCATTTCATTTTCGATGCTGCCGTAGCTGTGACATTTGCTCGGCACAGGACATTAAAGGATTACTAAATTCCTTTTGATCCGAGCTTTCTCTGATATGTATTTCTTACAATGCCGTGCATATTAACGACACGTTTGAGACGGTATCTTTGTTTTTTATTTAAATTTTAAACAAAATACCGATTTGTACTTATATTTCAGCGGATATTTTATTGTTTCACTTTAGGTCCTGGTAGTTCTTTTAAAGCTTTTTACAGCGATACCCAAATTTACGTCTTAGCAAGACGTGTTCTCACGCCGCACTCATAAATAACCTTACACAACGCTCATTAACAGCAATCACGCGTAGGCGCTAACACTGGTCCGATGACGTCACGGGTAAAACTAACGCTACACAATAAAAACGTAGAAAAATGTTCATGTTTTGACCCAGAAATCCTTCAGCAACGTTTGAAGTACCACCAAAGGCCACCCAAAGGGCCTCCACACAGAGGAATCACCAAAGGGACCAAGGAAGACCTGAAAAACACATAAAAAGACTCCGAAGCAGCGCCAAAAACACTACTAGATGATGTCACGAGGAACTTACGTCACCAGAGGAGGATGACACGCCGGAAAACCTCCGCAAATGTCCTCAAAACACCGCCAAATCTACTTTCATCGAAAACTGGAACCCCCCATTGACGTCACGACGACAACAACTGGTCACGGGAACCGTTTGTCAACTAATCTGACCTTGGATAAAGGTTTAGTTTGAATTGACACCCGATCCGACCATCGCACTCCACAACGGAATTAGCGCCGAGGCAGCAGAATCTGTTGATCCAGCAGAATCGCGGTGATAACGACCGCCGGTCGTTGCCGCATGGGATGATACCTGACACCGCCGAACCTATTAAGTCTTCATTCACGCCGAGTGAACGAAAACTGCTGATACAGCAAAAACGCGGAAATAAGCGACAGCCGGTCGCTTAGACCGAGGATGAAACCCGAAACCTAGAAAAGACAACAACAAAAATACGGGGACATTCATTAATGAAGTAAAAAATGCGAACAACAACAAGCACACAGGGAAAGCAATTAATTGAAAGGTGAATGTTCGATGAAACGAATCAAAACAACAATTCCCGATGAGAGAATGACCTGTAGGGAAATAAATTCATTGACCTGACACGTACATCCGCAAACGATGGGAATTGGGAGTATTCGATCAGGAAAATTGATGCATCAGCGACCACGATGGGAACTTTTGATCGTGCGAAAGCGACATATCAGCACTATTGGTGCTATAAATATGTACCAAGAAGATGTACCTGCTATAAATATGAACCGTCCAAGTAGACGACAGGCAATTATAAACATATAACGAAGGAGTAAGACGAACCTAACTTGGAAGATCCTCCGAAGAATCAAGCAGCTGGACCCGGACCCACTACCATCAGGCAACGAGGACATCCGATTGACAGAGTGCCAGAGTAAGGCAAAGGAAAAGCAGAACCATCAGCCGATCATAGTTTTGAAGACATCGAGCGGAGAAGATAGTAGAAGTTGCAATCACCGTTTTAATAACTCATAAAAGGGAAGCAGAGAAGATGGAGCCAAAGGAAGCCCTGTAGGCCTCAGCAGCTGGACCCAGACCCAACAAGATAGAGTAAAAGTTAAGATCCCATCATCCCAATAATAAGACAAATTGTATTATGACTAAGAATTGACGAACAATAGGCCGAATTGTAAAAGGAATCAAGAAGAAACTCTAACAAAGAAATATTAGTAAATATAAAAGTAATAAATAAATTTTAAAGCAATAGAAATTCTACATTTCAATGAGTTAAATTGGAAGGAAAGGTAGATGTTCTTAACATTCTATCGACTGTTACCTCAACCGTTGTTATAG
This sequence comes from Chrysops caecutiens, assembly GCA_963971475.1. Lineage (NCBI taxonomy): Eukaryota > Metazoa > Arthropoda > Insecta > Diptera > Tabanidae > Chrysops > Chrysops caecutiens. Next base: position 55,498,878 of record OZ020567.1, on the reverse strand, counting down.
GATTATAAGTCTCGTAGTTATTAGTGATTGAAATATGACGGTGTTTTGTAACACAAGAAAGCTAGACTGGGTTCCAGTATACATACTTAATGAGCAGAAAGGCGTTTTCACGTAAAAAATGTGTGAGATTTAGAACTTGGAAAAAGGTGAGGTTTCGGAAATTCATCCAGTTGGAAATATGTACAAGGTAAGAAAGGAGATTGCGCTATCCATATCATACTTTTGCAAAATTCAACTTTGTCCTCGCTTTTGTTTGGGCTGTCATTTTCAGATAATAGGAATATAAAATTCAATATAACTACGAATGGCACATCAAGTTCGTAGAAAGCAGATAAAAGACGCTAAAAATTTTTTTGTTTAAATTTTAAAACAATTCAATAGGTTATTTTTCAAAAAGTTACTTTATAAAAGAACACTATGGTAGTGAAAACACTGTTTTCGGAAGGGTGGGGAGGATCTGTGAAATTTGAAATGGTGAATAGTTTTCTTTGTAGTGTTTTACCGGCCAATTTGGTTTTTGATGTGAAAAATCTTTCTTTTCGTTTTCCTGCAATCTGTGGGAGTGTTTTCAAGAAATAGGACGGAAGAAGTTGGGTAAACGCGCTAGATGTCAGTTAGAATTGTTTGAGCGAAAAACTACGGGAACATTAAAATCAAGGTGTGAAATTGATGTGTAACTTCTTTTCTCTCGCTTTCCTACAATCTCTGGGACTGATAGCGTGGAATGGAGGCGAATTGCGTAAGAGGAAATCAGTTAGTTGTCTCAACGTGAAGAAGCTGTCAGTTAGTTGTCTTAGCGTGAAAAACTACCGGAACGGCTACAGACTCCGTTACTTGACCAGGTATTTTAAAACGCAGGTGTAAACTAATAAGAATAAAACAACTTTTGTTCTACGAAAATTCTCATATTTTTTTTGTATATGAAATATTCGAAGAATAGATTTTTAAAATTTTCTAACCTAGACCTCACGCCCATTCGGGAATAAGTGGAAATAACATTTGAACAGCGAACATATGATCAAATGTAAACAAAAAGACACTTTTAGGATAGAAAATTTATTATTCTATTATTACGTGATTGAACAAAATTTAGGACTTTTGTTGAACAAGAGTGTTTCTATTCATATAAATTCACACATCTTTGTTGTCAAAATCCGCCTAGTAACGGAGTCAATGAAGACAGATTGAAATTTCTGACAACAAACTGTGGTACTCTTAATGACATAGTTTTTCAACTTTTTTTTTTAAGTATTTTGAACTCACAAATTTATTTCCCAAATTTAAGTTATCATAAGTCTATTGAGTCCGCTCTCCACCAAATTGAAGAAAAGCAAGTGTCTTCGAATAGAATATTAATGTTGCTTATGACTTAGGTGAGATGTAAGATGTTACACATCATATGCGACAACTATAAGGTTCATTCACGGTCAGGTAAGGTTCGTTCGTCTAAGGTTATAATCAATCACGTTAATCAATCTGTTCAATACAATGGTCATATAACCTTATACAACGCTAATAAGCAACAATTATGCATTGGCGCTTACACAAGCCCGATTACGTCAGGCGCAAAATCAACGCTGCACGATAAACACGTACAGGTATGCTCAATCCATTGTGTTCTCAACCGCTGTTATCGCGTTATAAGTCTCGTAGTTATGAGCGATTTAAATCTGTCGGTATTTTATAAAGCAAGAAGTTTGACTGGCTACCATTGTTCTCGACGAGCGAAAAGAAAAAGTCTTTCGTCCTCATATGTACATTTATCAAAATAAAAATACGCTGGCAGGTACATTCCTCTCGTCGATCCGTCATTTGGATGAAGCGATAACAAGTTACATTGTTAGATGTATACAACCTTGAGTTTCTTATCGCGTCGAGCGGCCATTTTCTCGACGCCAACAAAACATTAAATCGTTGCAAATATTATTTGATGGTTTGAATATTATGAATTATTTATTTTTGTTTCTTTTTTGCCCAAACTTGGAGACTTAGTGGTTCTTCTCCAGTTCTTTGCAACGACACCAGAAAAACGTCTTAGCCGAAAACGTTCTCATGCTACACTTATTTATAATTTTACACAACGCTTATTAACAACAATCATGAGTACCTAGTACCTACGACTAGTGACTTCACGCGGAAAACAAATGCTGCACGACAAACACTTTCAAGCGTGCTCTATTCATGGTGGCTCCAACCGTTGTTATCCCATTATTAGCTTCGAAATTATTAGCAATTAAAATATGAAAGTTTGACTGGCTATTAGTGCACTTAACGAGCGTTTTTGCGTCAAAAAAATTAAAACAAGATTTTCGTACTAATTTGTACTTTAATTACCAAATTATTTATTACAAGGATTATGGAGAGTAGTAACGTAACAGAATAGATAAATCCAAATTTATTTACATTGTTTTGCGCCGTTTTTTCTTCTTCTTCGATGCCGCCGTAGCTCTCACACTTGCTCGGCAGTAGACATTTTTTGTTTTTAATATTCGTTTTGATGCGGCTTTTCTCCGATATGAGTATTTTACAATTCGGTGCATATTGACGACTCCTATGAGATCAAAATCTTAAATTTTTTTCCGTTTTCAAATTCATACTCATTTCTGCTTATATTTCGGAGAATATTTTCATTGTTTAACTTAAGGTCCTGGAAGCTCTTTTCACGCCTTTTACAATGATTCCAGAATCAACGTCCTAGCTAAACGCATTCTCACGCTCATAAATAACTTTACGCAACGCTAAAAACAAAAACTATGCGTTCGCGCTTACACTAGCCCGATGACGTCACTGGCAAAACAAACGCCGCACAGTAAATACGTACAAATATGCTTCATCCACTGTGATTTCAACCATTGTTATCGCATTATTGATCTTGTTGTTATTTGCGGTTCAAAAACGACGGTGTTTGTAACACAAGAAAGATAGACTGGCTATCAATGTACATACTAAACGAGAAAATAAACGATTTCACGTCAAAATAAAACAACGTTCATCCTTCTCACATTAAACGGAAATTATAATGTTAGAGGCCAATTGGATAATCGCAACGTTGTTAGCAGTGATGTTGGTAGGTATCAGCCAAACACATCTGTTTGTAAATAAGATTGTAACAAATTACGGATACATCGAAATTAATCCCAGGAAAGTCGAAATCGTTAAACGTTATGACACCATAATAAATAAAATTAATATTAGAGCAATAGAATTAATTATAAACCAATTAGAAACAAATGTTATCTCTCAAAAATTCAATTATGATAGAAAGTCCATATTTGAATTAGAAATAATTAGGCTTAAGATTATACATCATACGGGAGTTCTACATAGACAAAAACGAGGACTTATAAATTTTGTAGGGAAAATACATAAATAGTTATACGGAACCATGCACAACGAAGATCGCGAAAACATTGAAAAATAATTAGATTTCATAGAGACCAATAATCATAATATTATCAAAAACGTAAGCCAGATAGTTAAAATAAATTATAATTTCAACAAATCCTTCTTAAGACTAAAAGAAACTTGTAAATGATCAAACAAAAATAATTGACAGTTACAATAGCTCTAACTCCCGATACAAAAATCTTATCTCTCGGTCGGCTAGCTCAGTCGGTAGAACATGAGACTCTTCATCTCAGGGTCGTGGGTTCGAGCCCCATGTTGGGCGCCAAAATGTCACGTGTTGTTTCTATGAGATCGCTACACGCCTCCGAGCCCCTCGGAGGTTGGTGACTCACCCGGCCTAGTGCCCGCGAAGAAAGGTCACGACCGTTTTGGGCGTCACTCGTTTTGGATATGTCAGCTTTGCGCTACGCGGTCGGAAACGAGAAATCCCGCGGTCGCGTTCAACAAGGGATCGAATGTGTTGTGATGTACCAATTGAAAAAGGCGTTGCTAAAATTTTTTTGTTTAAATCTTTACGCTATAATTTCCGGTTGGTGCCAGTTTACAATATTCGTACAAATTATTCAAAGTTTATATCACCTTTACTGTCTTATCCTACGCTTTCTTACCTACGGCCTAATCAGACCGGTTAGTGTCCATAAAATTCTGATATTCTAATTATAAATCATTATATTGATACATAATCATCTTAATTCTATTACTTATTTCTATGTGGTTGTGTGTCGATTGTCTTTTCCTTCCTCTCATCTCCAACTCTTGCATCGAAGCTCTCTCTTGGTAATTGATTTCAGCTTTTTACCGCACGTCTCTTCGTTTTGCACTGTCATGGCGTCTCGTGCTACTGCGTATACTGTTGCTGCATACGCCTTCTCAGATGAATCAGAAAAGCCGTGTAATTTGAGTTTTGATCTTGGCTTGGTCCCCAGCCAACGTGGAATGGATAGTTTCTGTGACGTTGGCAACTTCTGTGACCTCGTTTAGTTGTTGTCCCTGATATGGTAAGTTGTTGAACCTTGTACCCGAACGCATCGCTTTTAGGCATCCAGCGTAGGCCTAATATAGAGACATTGTCCTGTATGTCGATGTGATGTTCTTGGTTAAGCATGATGTGGTCCTTCTGAAAACGACGGTCCATTTGTATCGATCTGCGCACCGCTACTTGCCTAGATCCTGTCAAGGTTTCCTTAAACGGCAGTCGCGCTACATGACGCCCGGTAGTATCTCTGCAATGTGTATTACAGTAATATTCCTTGCATGCCTTATCATCGTCTGTGAGTATTGTTTTGGTAGGAGTTACATCTTTTATCTCCCAAAAGCGTCGCAATTGTTCAGACACATCCGTCTCTCTTGACACTGTCATCGTAAACGAGTTGATTGGAGTTATTCCTATTGGCGTTGTAGCCGCACTTGTAAATATCCATCCCAGTGTAGTTTGTTGGGGAACGGGTGAACCAAGAATACCAGCTCTTAAACCAGGTTATATGATTAGCGGATATAGGTCTGCTCCCAGAATGCAATCTATTGAAGATGGCTCTGCACAGTTTGGATCAGCGAGTTTTAGTCCTTTCAAATGTTGTCTCGTCGAGTCGTTGCTGTGGTCAAAGCTTTGTTAGTTTGGGTAATACTGCGGCTGAAAGGCTAAGTGTGACATTAGGATATATGCATGATTTTAACATTGAGCAGTGGCTAATCCTCCTACTCCAGAAACAGTCAGACGTGGAGGAGACCTTGCTCAGCGCAATGATTGAGCAGCTTTCTCATTAATGAACGATCCTTCCGAGCAAGGATCAATGAGTGCACGTATTTGGATGCTATCATCTGCTTTTCCGATCAACTTGATGACTGCAGTACCGAGTAGTGTTTTGTAACTGAAAGCATTCGAAAAAGATTGTGCTCCCGCTAACTCCGTGTAAACACTCGTATTTGTTGCATGAGCCGCAGCAAGTGAATGAGGATCTTGACCTCTATGCAAGAGCGTATGATGCGCTGATCCGCATGTTGTGCACAGATACTTGGAGGTGCAGTCGTTGTTTAGATGCTGATTACTCAAGCAGTTGTGGCACAGATGTAGCTCGTTAACTAATTGAAGTCTCGATGCAATACTGCGGTTAACAAGTTTGTGACAGTGATGATGTAATGAGCTTCCTTGCACAGGACGCACTGAGTACGAGCCTTTGATTTGGCAATAATCGCAGAGTGCTTTGTGTTGGGCGTGCTGGACGAGTGGTGGGCTGTAATTGTCTTTCCTAGTGCAGGTGATAGCTTTCATTTAGCCAAATTGATTGAAGAGTCGTTCGAGGGCGCGGTTTTGATGTACTTAATTCGATTCTCCAAAAAGCGAATAAGCTGGTCGTATGTTGGAAAGTCGTCTGTCCCTTCTAGATATTTCTCTTTATCTTCACTCGTGGAGGCATCTAACCTGATTACTGTCAGCTGTATAAACCAATCGTCCCAACGTTCCACTGGTCTGTTAAGCAATTTAAGAGCTCGTATGCTGTAAGCCATTGAATCTATTAAGCAGGAGAATTCCATAACTGACCTTTTTTTGATGGGTGGACACTTCAGTATTGAGTTGAGGTGCGTGGAGAGCCGAAGGCGACGGTTATTATATCGTCGACAAAGAGCTTGCCAAGCAACATCAAAGTTAGCACCCGTTGCTTGAAAAATGGATAGATGGCGTGCGGCATCCCCTTCGAGACAGGATATTAGATGTTGCAGTTTAAGAGTAGGCATCATCGAAGTATCATTTTTTATCATTGAGGTGAAGGTTACCTTAACTGTTTCCCAATCTTCCTGCCTACCGCTGAATGAAGGTCGCTTGAGGAAAGGTACTGCCGTGCCACTGGAACGTAATTCCTGCTGTTGACTCGTAATTGACTCGTAAGTTGCTCGAGCGTCGTCTCTGATTTTTCGTTTTTTGACATATTGACTTGATGTAGCACTGTAGAGTACTTCGAACCACTTTCAGGTGATGCGCGTACCCCTTGACCAATTTATTGACACACCACACTTGAAATTGCGCACTGCATAGGTTAAAGTTGAGCCCGTGTTCCCATAATCGCTGGATTATGACCTGATTTTATGTTCCTCCTTGGGATATCCCTGGTTTCGGCACCAAAATGTGTTCGCGTTTCCGACATTCTGGTCGATCTCAATGAAATACGCTTATGATGATCTTAATGTTTATTGAGTTACTCTTACAAAATTGCGGATTGAAATTATAAAATTATAAGGATGGTTGTGTCACGATCGGATCCACTGCACTCAATGATTTGATTCCGTCGAACACCCATAAGCTTAGGCTTCCGTAGAATGCCGCACAAAGTATTGAGTTAAAGAAATCTTTGTTGGTAACTTAAAACTTCGAATTTCTAATTAACGGAATATCTTAACGGTATATTGTATTGCTAACATAAGTACTGATGTACACAGGTATTCAACTGGTCGCTATTTGTAGTAAACAGACAAAGAATAACTAATTGAAAATCGGAGACTACCTACACAGACCAACCAAACAATATGATAGCCTCCGACTGTTAATTAGTTATTCTTTGTTTGTTTATTACAAATAGTGACCAGTTAAATACCTATGTACATCAGTACTTATGTTAGCAATACAATATACCTTTAGGTGCACTCACTATCAGCATCCAACTAGAATGACACAAGTACAATTTTAATAGTACTGATTTATAGATTTAATGATGAATGTGTCTTGTTTACATCTTTTTAGTTCTTTTTTAGTCAGTCGGGTTTCTTGGTAATTTAAAAAAAAAAATTTTATTTTTGGCTTTTTTGTTTAGTATGAAGTCGGAGAGTAAGTAGGTAGCAAATAGGCAAGTTTATAATATTGTAAGGAGTTTTGTGCCGACGTCATATGAATTATGCAAACTCTAGAGATGAATGTTTACGTCCGCAATATTGTGTTTTGGCTCTCGTCAAATAGCCTGTGGCACTGGGGGGACTCTTAAAAATCGGACAATGGGTTTTAGCTACAGGAGGTAAATATTAGCAAGTAATGTCCGACTACTAATTTTTTTAGATTTAAAAATTGAACTAGTTTTTTCTTGTGAACTTTTTAAATAAAAATTATCAAATTCGCATGTACAAACTGGTCAAAAGTTAATACGGTTTGAAACAATCATCAAGATGTTGGAATGACAAACTTACAACATTTTTTCGTATGTTCGATTTTGAACAGAGTGGTTCAGACTGGTGTGGTTTTTTTTTCGTCGAAACAATGAAACAACAACAATCATCGCAATCTATGTTAATGTTGACTATGTTGATTAATGGTGACAAACAACGTAAGTGAAATGGGGTCAATAATTTCAAAATTACAAGAGAATTTCGAGGTAAAAGTGATCGAAGCAAAGTTTTTTTTGGTTCAATTCGTATTCATCAACAGGCATATGCAAGAAGAATATTAAATCGTTTTGACCAATGATGAAAAGCACATGTGTGTCAACACCAATGGACAAAAATCAAAATTTTGGTGATTTTGTTAATAATGAACATGATGCAACATATCCACCTCGTGAGGCAGTCAGTAGTTTGATGTATCCGGCAATTGGAACACGACCAGATATAAGTTATGCAGTTGGTGTTGTAAGTCGATATTTGGAGCAACCAAGCTCAGCGCATTTTAATGCAGTGAAACGTATATTTAAGTACGTTAAGGGCACAGTCGGAATGGGTATAACCTATGAAAGTCATTGCATATTGGACTTGGTAGGCTACAGGCTACGATTATGCGGGAAACACTGAAACGAGACGATCAACAAGTGGCTACGTGTTTCACATTGGTTCTGGTGTCATAAGTTGGGCATCAATCAGGCAACAATCTATATCAACATCATCAACAGAATCTGAATATGTGGCGGTGTAAATAAATTTATTTTATTCCCGAAACCTGCACTCTTTGACAATAGCAAATAAAAAACATTTTCTTTATCCTCACAGCGCAATCTAATTGTCCGTTCAGTGCACGGAGATGTCGTTTGAGAATTCCGGTTCTCGAGGGTATAGAATAAAATGAAAAAATTTCCTGGTTTTCATTTGTAACTAACCTACTATCTCTTTATATTCTTTTTTTTTTGACCAATTTTAAATATTGGCGTCCTCAGGGGTCTTCAAGTAAAGGAGTTATTTTAATGTCAGAGCAATAGATAACACAAAAATTACGTTTAATAAGGTGTTTATATGAATAACCTTCATTATTTGAAAAAACAAGATCTAAGATGTTATATAACCACTTTTGAGTTAATTCTTAAACGATAATTTTGCTCTATGTGTGATAGTTGTCTTTCTTCAATTGTGAACACTGGAACGAGCCAGTTTTATGAAGGGATACAAAGGAATGGAACGACGGAAATATACGAACGAATGAGCAACAACCAACGCGAATAACAAAATTTAGGATACGACCACAAGGTAGCGAAATAGAAGAAACGAACTTGATGAATAACTCAGGTCGACGAAAGGAAACGTGGAGAGATAGACAAATTTCCTGTGAGTGGATGGTTATGATTCTTTATGATTCTTTTAATTTTATGACTCTTTATGATTATTTTATTGTTATGCAGATATAAGGGTTCTCGAATGTCGACGTGACAATTCCCTTGCCTAATTGACTGTCAAGGACTCTTACCTTGGGTGGGCGAAATTTTGGATTCCCATAAAGCGCTCGGGTTAATTTATTTTATTCAATTTTACAAAATACTAAATAGGGCTACCAAGTGGTTTACAATAATCCGATAATCCGGCACCCGAAGGTTTTCCTCTATACCGTATTACTGGAACTGCCAGTTTACTGGATTTATATGGGTAATATATTCTATCGAACTTTCACAAGAAAAGAATTTAAAAACTGGCCTTTTACGTAGTTTTGCTTATAAGAATGTACATACAAAAAAAATACGAAGTAAAATTGATTCGATGCGACACTTGAGAAAAATGTGCATGCTCGAAGATGAGTATTTTATGTTCTGTCACGAACAATGCGCATGTGCTCTATAACCGCCGGAATACTGGATGTGCCAAATTACCGAGCGCCAGATTACCGGGCGCCTACTGTATAAGGAATAAATAACAAATTCTTCATTTTTATTAATTTACTAAAACTTTTTTGGAGATCAAAGTTTTAAAATCTGTTTTAAACAAAATCATATATTATACATAAATTCAAATTTAATCAAGACAATATCGTTAAACTGGCATTCAGTAGTTTCTTATTTGTACTTTTGTAAATCATATGTGAGTTATATTGTTTCAATATTGCAATTAAGCTTTGAGAAATTGAGCTTTGAGAAATCGAATAAAAATGTATCAATAACTAATCAATTAGTATATATATTTATTAAGATATATGACCGAATGTTTTTCGATATGAAATCTGTAGTTTTATTTTGTTTCATATTTATTTTGAGAATGATAAATAATCCAGAACAGTACCCCCCTTACCCTCCAGCACTGCATCCCGGGGTGGGCCTTGGCTTCCCGCACGACTCTTCTCCATTCGTCTCGGGTGTTGGCTACTCTTCTCCAGTTCCTAATGCCCAGAATCCTTAGGTCTTCCTCTACATCTTCCTGGCATTTGTTTCGCGGTCTCCCTCTTCTCTTTTTGCCGTCGATGGTACCACCTTATATGATTTAAGGCATTCTACTTCCTTCCATACGTGCTGTGTGGCCTAACCATCTAATTCTTGCCGCTTTTGTGTGTCTAACTTTGTCTTCCGCATCCATTATTTCCTATATTTCCTTGTTGGTGCGGGTCCTGTACACATTTCCTTCCCTGACTGGTCCAGCTATTCTTCTCAGTATTCTTCTTTCGAAAACTCGCAGGGAATTAATATCTTTGTTACCCAGGGTCCATGTTTCCGATCCGTATACAACAACCGGCCTTATCAGTGTTTTATAGAGCTTCAGCTTTGTTCTTCGGGTCAGGAGTTTAGATTTCATCAACGCTTGATTCGCATAGTATGCTTTATTGCCAGCCACGATACTATTCATTATTTCGCTGCTCACTTTGTTTTCCCTGTTCAATGTGACTCCTAGGTATTTGAATTTAGAGGCACTCTGGAATGTGAACTGGCTTATCTTCAAATCTTGTAGCTCTTTCCTCACCTCAGTAGAGGCTACATGAAGTATTTTGTTTTGTCCTGGTTTACCTCTAGCCCGATGTTTCTTACTTCGCTTTCCATTGCTGTGAAAGTGTCGATCAGGGTGTTCCTGTTTCTGGCCACTAACACGATATCATCAGCATATGCTCCAACTTGCCTCATCCGATAAAAAATATTTCCTTCACGATTCAGTTTTTCAATCAAGTATTGCAGAGCGAGATTAAAGAGTGTAGCAGACAATGCGTCACCTTGCTTCAATCCCGAGCTTATCAGGAAGTTTCTGCTCTTACTTCTTCCCACCTTCACTTTTCCTTTGAAGTCTTTGAGACTGATCCGTACCAGTCTTACAATCTTTTGTGGTATTCCCATATCTATCATCACAGCTAGGAACTTTGTTCTGTTAATGCTGTCAAAAGCTTTGGTCTATTGTGCTTCGGTCTGTTCGGAAGCCACTTTGATGTTCGCTTAAGATTTCTTCTACATATACGTTAAGTTTATCCAGGAGGATCATAGAAAATATCTTGTATATACAGCTTAGCAGGGTTATACCTCTGTAATTATTGCATACTGTTTTGTCCTCCTTCTTATGGATGGGATATATAATTCCAACTTTCTAATCATTTGGCATCCTTTCTTCCTCCCACACTCTGCATATTATATTGTGTAAGTAATCCAGAACAGTAAACAACAAAATACTGTACTACAATTGATCCTGTTCTTCGAGATCCTTTGACAAAATTGAATCTCAAACACATGTATCGTTTTTTAGTTATCATAAACCAATGAGTACTATGATATCATATGGTGATAAGTTTTGAATATAATTCATAATTTTTAACTATTTGGCATATAATTGTCAATAGTCAATAAATTAATAAATTTACTTAGATGCTATATAACCACTTTTGAGTTAATTCGCTCCTTTACATAACTTGTCTTGAAAAAAATAATATAAAGTAAAAAATACTAGGTGGCGTTCGCGAAGTCTCACACAAAATTGAGCTGAGCGGTCGATATGTAGACACTCTGCTTCATAGTCATCTGTGGTAATGTAATAATTGGTAGCAATTGGTTCAAGTCGATACCATGTGTGGTGACTTGGTTTTAATGTAAAAAATATGTGTATTACAATTCTAGCCCTAAACACAGATTTATTGGCCATTTCTGGTTTGTTATTTTCATTACCTTCAGTGAGAGAAACTCAAGAGATAAAAGGTGGGCCATATACGATTTGGAATTTGAATCGGATATAAAAAAAAACTAATGAATATTTGTCCAAAATTATAACTTTGTTAGAAAGACTGAACATTTCCATTTACGAGTGAAACACAACATCATTCAAATGGCTGCCAATTTTTCAGTACATTTTGATTGCTTGGGCTTCAATCTCATGAATGGCAACTTCAATTTCGTGTTTCAAGGACCCAATCGTCTCTGAATGATAAGCGTAACATATATCCTTAATAGAATCAGAATTCAGAATTTCGCTTTATTATTCGATGTTCAAAAGCGGTGCGCAACAGATCGGTTGTATCGTTGGCTGTGTCGCAGCCCCGTCCGGTTGGAACCAAATTCCGTCCATGTAAGACTCTTCAATGTGTGGAAACTAAAATCCATTTAACATGGCTCTGTAACGCTCGCCATTGAGCCTGAGGGCGGCAATTTTGCTTATTGAAATAGCCTCCACGGTGGAAATGAGCTTCATCCGAAAAGATAATTTTACGGTAAAAATGTTCATCTTCGACCAAACGATCTTCAGCCCATCCGATGCGACAGGCGAACATAAAACGCATCCGATGGTCATGAGGCTTCATTTCTCACACTCTTGTTTGTAGCCAAAATTCTCATCAGACAAGTGCGAGAAATTTTCAGTTCCTGAGAACAATGACGAATTGATGTTGATGGATGTTCATGCACACTGTGCGAAACCGCAGCAATGTTTTCGGGTGTGCGCACTGGACGAAAACGGGAACGGGTTGTTTTGTCCAATAACGAACCGGTTTCACAAACTCGCTTCACTGATTAATCAACTGATTGGAAGGCAAATTTTTTCCGTGAATTTCTTATGGTTTCCGTATAAAACTCATCAGTGTTGAAGTAAGTTTTCAATAGTTTCCAACTTTGTTCAAGCGTAAAGCGTCCCATTTTGTAAACTTCAAACATAAGACTACTTTTCTGTTAGCTCATGAAAGTCATTATGCCTAAAAAAATATCTAAACTCGGAATCTGCCGAGTCAATTTCAATAAAACTTGGCATGATGATTACTGTCCAGTAGGTGAGTGTTTATGTAAAGTTTAAAAAAAATTGGTTTTAAACTTTTGGAAATATTTAAGATTTAAATTTTTCACGTTCTACTTTTCACGAGAAAGTCGACTTTAGCGCTTAAGCTTAAGATGCATAAATGAAGAGAGATCGTGCAATTATCGCATCGTTAGCGGTTACTCCCTCTCTCTTAAATATGAGACGTATTCGAGAGAGCATTTCGGCATATTGTTGGTGCAATCAACTCTCTTCATTAATTTTTCTTAAGAAGCAAAGTACACTTTCTCTTGATATGAAATCCATCCATGGAGATGGATGCGACTTCATGTCATGTGGTTTTCGATTAGGAAATGGGGATTGATTTATTTTTGGATCTTCTTATGCCCATCTCGAATACGAAAACGTCAACCTATACTTGCGTATTAGGGAACCGTTACTTTTCGCTTTTGCAAATCGGAACAAAAGCTCTCTCTCAAGAATTCTCTATGATTTGACACTCTTTATTTCCGTAGAGGCTGTTTTAATTGTTTTCTACAAATTTTACTCGGGTTATTCAATACAATTTTGGTTCATTAAACCCGTAGCAGATAGATTTGTTCAAATTGGTGGACAATGGTAAATATTATTTTTGAATTCCAGATCGTAGGACATCATAGTTTCCGGGAATCCCAAGTTGACTAATTTTCTTCCGGTTTGAAGGGTTCTTTTCCGGTAAAAATTTGAATTTTTAACGGTTTTTTGCCCGTAGCGGCTAACCGAAGCGTTCTACGGGATGTATATGTATGACCAACCTCCACTGTTTTGACATTTCCTACCTTCCTTTCATACATCATTTTTCTCTAAATTGAGGTTTTAAAGGTGTGCATTCAAAAGATCGGAAGATTGATAAAATTCAAATTTTGAATTTTTAACGATTTTTTGTTCCTAGCGGCTAAACGAAGCGTCCTACGGAGTTCATACGTATGACCGACCTCCATTTGTTTTAAATTTCCTAACTTCGAATCCCACGTTGACCAATTTTCTTCCGGTTTGAAGGGTTCTTTTCCGGCAAAAATTTGAATTTTATACGGTTTTTTGCCCGTAGCGGCTAAACGAAGCGTCCTACGGGATGCATATGCATGACCAACCCCCACTACTTTGACATTTCCTACCTTCCTTTCATACATCATTTTTCTCTACATTAAGGTTTTAAAGGTATGCATTCAAAAGATCGGAAAATTGATAAAATAATTAGAAAAGATGTAATTTGCGCTATTTATTGTTCTGAAAAATGCTTAACTTGAAATTACTTGATTCCTATTACTCTAATTATCATTTTTAGGGTTCCGTAGAAAAAGCGGAATCCTTATAGTTTCGTCATGTCCGTTTGTCCGTATGTCACAGCCATTTTATTCGGAAACTATTGAAACTATATAAATGAAATTTAGAAGTAAGGTGTCTCCTGTGAACCACTAGAAAATGCAGTAGTGAAAGTAAAGAAATACATGTGCCTGAGGGACAAGATTTTTTTTTTCATTGCACATACCCGTGTGAGGTATTTTTGGATAGGTCTTTAAAAATGACAATGATGTTGTTAGAAACTTTTTTCCTTTAAGCTAATATACGCTTCTAAAAACGTCACAAGTGTGTCCCTCCCTCATTAATTAAGGGTAGTAGAACTATATAAAAACAGTCAACGATATTTGGTTTGAACAATAAGAGTCTTACCGTTAATTATGTAGATATTCGATGTTTTAAGCTACCAACAAAGATTTCTTTAACTCAATACTTTATGCGGCATTCTACGGAACCCTTAGCTTATGTGTGTCCGACACGCACTTGGTTTCTTTTTATCTTATTAATCATGACTTTTTGTTATAATGGGAGTTCTAGTATTTTGTGTTTTATATTATTTATGAATCTATTTGTATATTTATTATGATTACGAGTGTATATATTGAAGGTATGAAACAATTTTCAGTAATCCATTCAATCATCTTCAATATCAGATTTCTTCAATAATTCATTCATCCTTACTATCAGATTTCAATGATTTAAAAAATTATTAGCTAGAATCGTAATTTTGGATATGGACATTGGACACATTTATAAAAACTCACAGTAGAGGAAAATAATGTTTAACAAAAATGCAGGAAATGTTAAAATAAGGGGGGTTGGTCATACATATAAACACAGTGGGACACTTCGTTTGGCCGCTACGGGCAAAAATCTGTTGAAAATTCAAAATTTGAATTTTATCACTTTCGCATCTTTTGTATGCACATTGTGAAACTTAATTTAGAGCAAAATGATGTATGAAAAAGAAGTAGAAAATGTCAAAATAAGGGGGGTTGTTCAAACATATGAAGCCCTTTAAGTGCATAATTTAGCCGCTACGGGCAAAAACCTGTGAAAAAGTCAAAATCTGAGTTTTATCAGTTTTCCGATCTTTTGTATGTACATATATCTTTGAAAACTGAATTTAGAGAAAAATCATGTATGACAAAAAGGTAGCAAATGACAAAATAATCGGTCATACATACGAACACCCTAGGACGCTGCGTTTAGCCGCTGCGGTGAAAAAACCGTTGAAAATTCAAAATTTTACCTTGCTTGGCAGCTACGGGCAAAAAACTGTTGAAAATTCAAAATTTGAATTTTATCACTTTCCCATCTTTTGTATGCACATCTTTAAACTTGATTTAAAGAAAAATTATGTATGAAAAAGAAGTAGAAAATGTCAACATAAGGGGGGTCGGTTCTACATATGAGCTCACTAGGATGCTTCGTTTAGCCGCTACGAGCAAAAAACCATTAAATGTCCAAAATCTTAATTTTATCAATTTTCCCATCTTTTGTATGTACACGTTTAAAAACTCAATTTAGAGAAAAATCATGTATGACAGAAAGGTAGAAAATGTCACAATAAAGGGGATCGTTCATAGATATGAAACCCCTAAGGTGCATAATTTAGCCGCTGCGGGCAAAAAACTATTAAAAATTCAAAATCTGAGTTTTATCAGTTTTCCGATCTTTTGTATGTACATATATCTTTAAAAACTGAATTTAGAGAAAAATTATGTATGACAAAAAGGTATCAAATGACAAAATAATGGGGGTTAGCCACTACGGGCAAAAACCGTTGAAAATTCAAAACTGTACTTTGTTTGGCCGCTACGGGCAAAATACTGTTGAAAATTCAAAATTTGAATTTTATAAATTTCCCCATCTTTTGTATGCAAATCTTTAAACTCAATTTAGAGAAAAATGATATATGAAAAAGCGGTAGAAAATATCAAAATAAGGGGGGTCGGTTACACATATAAGCTCACTATGATGCTTCGTTTAGCCGCTACGAGCAAAAAACCATTATATGTCTAAAATCTGCATTTTATCAATTTTCCCATCTGTTGTATGTACACGTTTAAAATCTCAATTTAGAGAAAAATCATGTATGACAGAAAGGTAGAAAATGTCACAATAAAGGGGATCGTTCATAGATATGAAACCCCTAAGGTGCATAATTTAGCCGCTGCGGGCAAAAAACTATTAAAAATTCAAAATCTGAGTTTTATCAGTTTTCCGATCTTTTGTATGTACATCTTTAAAAACTGAATTTAAAGAAAAATCGTGTATGACAAAAAGGTAGGAAATGACAAAATAATGGGGGTCGGTCATACATATGAACACCCTAGGACGTTGCGTTTAGCCGCTACGGGCAAAAAACCGTTGAAAATTCAAAATTTTACCGGAAAAGTACCCTAAAAACCTGAAGAAAATTGTCCAATTTCTGATTCCCGGAATCATTCTTGTCCCATGATTCAAAATTCATAAACTAAAATACTATTTTTCAAGAACCTGCAAAAATCCACATGCTACGGTTTGAGTAAACCAAAATAAATTTTCTCTTCAAAGTTTCCGATTCCCCACAGCGAATTGGCGAAAGCCCCGGAAACAATCAGGTGCCTGTGCTAAGATCTTTATGTAAAAGCTAATTTCGAGCACGCGAAAACTTATTACCTAAGATCAATACCATAGCTTCATTTATACAATAAAACTAACGTTTATTGTTACAAAGACAGCGATTTTTTGTCAAAATTGTATTTTGTTTGTCGTATATTTTGAAATTCTTGGAAAAAAACGCAGTGATCGTTCTTAATACATAATATATAAATTTAGATTTCCATGACACAAACCTTCGTACTCATTTTGGTTCGTTCATCAGAAAAATTGTTAACTAAGAAGCCTACCCCTAGTGATTTTTTTTCGTGAATTGAGTAACAAAAAATATATGTTAGCACTCACCGTCGAAAATACTATTAGTATGTAAAATTCCAGATCGATTGATCAAACGGTCTAGGAGGAGTTTGGTTACAAAGGTTTCATATTTCGTCGACGCATAAGAGCTTCACTCGCTTCGCTCGCTCAGTTCAAAAATATCAAGATTTCATTTCGAAACACACTCGGTGACCAAGAAAAAGCGTAAGGAACTTCGTTCCTGACGAGGGTCCACCGACCACAGTTGCTCTGCTTTTTTTTCATATCTCATATATGTAATATATGTATATATCTTTACATCAGCCTTACATTTTTTTCTGCCGCTTTTGGGCTTACAGTACTATACATATATATGTTAGTTTTTTGAATTTTTGAGCGATTATATTTTACTTGAATTGATTTATTTAACTGAAGACTGCAGAATATTTCCTTTAGCAACAAGAAGGGTTATATCTCCGTACCACAAAAAAAAAAAAAAAACAGATATCCATTTTTTCTTTCGTCGTTCAATCCCATAGCATGAACTCAAAGAATTTCTTTTATTCGGCTAGGAAATCCACAAGCTTGGTTAGCGGAATAAAATAAATAAAAAAAGTACGACGGAAGCTTAGGAAATGTGATGCCTGTTAGGAGAGAACGATGAAGATGCAGAGGGTTGAACGGTGCGAGACAATGCGAGACATTGTAATTAGAACGGCCAAATAATCGTGCCGAACTGAAAGGCTTATTAGAAAGACTAATGGGTCGGAAATTGTAAGAGAATATCTATTCAAGCAAAAGCGAAGGAACTCAAAGAAGTACAAAATACCGGCAAAAAGGTGACTTCTAACTGGCAAACTGGTAATTGCACCAAGTTTCTACTTCAGGAAGAAAAGGAAAGAAAAAAAGTGTATGGAGAAGGATGAGAGCGGCATAGAAGGAAAGAGGAAAAGAAAGGAATTTGTTAGGGCAGTTTAACGTCATAACTAGGACGATGAAAAACATTGAACTCTGTGAAGTTCGACAGAGGTCCAATTGGGGCTAAGAGAAACGAGAAATTGAAAGTGCAGTTTAACGACGTGCCAAGGACGAACGAAGGGCGATGAACTATATTCAATTAGATGGTAAACAAACGAGAAAAAGAGAAAAAGGAAAATTTAGATCATGTAGTTTAACGTCGTGTCTAGGACGACTTTAAATTTCATATAAATGATTGGTAACGTTAATGTTTATGCAACTATAATGATTCATTCGTTGATCACCTGAAGCCAAGCCGATCAAAATTGGGAATCCACAAGCCGCAAAATAAGTTTTGTATATATTTGAATAGGTATAAAAAAGTTTTGATAATATATAACATTATGCCTTCAACGGCTTAACGGACGTCAACGAAGAGAAAAAAAAATTAATAGGTATAAAAAGGGAAGAGATCATAATAAGGAATAATCATGATAAGGATAAGGATAAGGATAATGTAAAAATAAGGTATGCCCGATGGTATTCAGAGTTTGGTCGATCGGGGCTAAAGGGAAAAGGAGAACGGAATAAAGAATAATAAAAAATTTTAGAAAGGACTTGAAGATAGTGCAGTTTAACTTCATGCCTAAGACGAACGGAGTAGTTAGAATGTTTACATATGAAGATCAGGTTCTTTGAGTTTGTAGGTGTTGCAGTGAAACGTCGTGTCTAGGACGGGGTGAATTATGTGCAGTAGTATAGGTAGCCAAGCGAAAATGGTTACCGAAATTACAGGAGAAGAAAAAAACGGGGGAATAAAAGGAAATAATATTTTTTTGGAGCAGTATATCGTAATGCCTGGGATGGTTCATCTGATGCTCGATGCAAATCGAGGGCTAAACGAGTAGAGAGAGCGGAGGATAGAGGAATACAACAGGGCATTTAAGAGTCGTGCGTAGGACAAAGTTAACTACGTGCAATTTGACAGAAAACAAAAATAATTAAATTTTGATAGTGCAGTTTAACGTAATGCCAAGGAAAAAAGAATGGAAGAAGGGAAAGGAACACTCGAGTGCCTTCTTCCGAATGTGCTCCAAAATAAATTTAGAAAAAAAGGAAAAAGGAAAAAGGAGGGGGAAGGAAGAAGAGAGAGACGAAAAGAAAAAAAAATTTTTGGTCAGTTTAACGTCGTGCCTAGTACAAGGAATCGTTTGGTGGATCTTCTTGGGGTGAGTGTGGTATGTGGAACAATGAGGGTCTGGGGTTAGGGATGTGCAGAATGTGGCTTAAGTATTCTGCCGCGTCTTGAAGTTTAGGTAGGGTTCGTTGGCGTCCCATTTAACATTAAACCGTGACCCTTATTATGAGGATAAGGAAGAAAACTACGTATAATATTGTGTAGTGGTTTTTTAAATTCAGGAGGGTTACCAGGTCGTCCTCCTTCTGTTGTGAAATTTTAGTTGCAAGTTCGTGCAGTTCGTGTTCGAGTTTTTGTGGGGACTCTTCGATATTAGGGGTTTCAGTGGTAGATGGAGTACTGGTTTCAAAGTCAAGTTTGATCGCCAAGAGTGCTGTTATGTTTATGTGGCGCATGATATCAGATGACAAGTGGGTTCAATATGATGTAACGCTGTTTGTTTCAGTTCCACTGACTGAACTGAGATGTTATACAACGTCTGCGATTTGGGGTGTTTCACTGACGTAGATCCAAGTGTTAGTGCGAGAGAGAGAAATCCAGTTAAAAGTACGCTCGGTACAAATAAGTTGGAACTGAGATATATCTACACCACTTCTGATCAGGGAAGATGGTTGAATATCGCGGAGAAAGTTATTGTAGGTTGCCGGTAATAGAAGAATCCTGAAAGTTTGATATACATCCCTGAACGGTAAGGGCAATTTTAATTTGATGATTAACTTGGAAACGATTATTGCGGCGGACATAGATTATAAATTTGCCAAATCACGTTGGAAAGAGGGTTGAGAGGAAGAGTCTTTTGAGGGTCCATTTCCGAATGGTAGAGAGACGACCTTCAATCTGCGGAGTTATGAGTGTAAGGCGACATGTGCCGTGTTTCAAGTCTGCTAAGAGTTCTATCAAGTTCGACTGAGTGCCTTCGTATTGGTTAATAATAATACAACTAACGAGAAATCATGGTTTATAAATCAGTAGCCCTTTCATTTACACGTAGTTGATTCTCTACTTTGGAGATTTTGGATTCGAGGTTATTTAATTTGCAGAACGATCATTCCATATCCCTTCCTAAGTTTTACATATAAGGCTAAGGTTCGCGACCAATAAAGGGGTCAGATTTTTCAATAGGGAGTGCAAATCGAGATTGTTTTGTTGAAGGGTTCGTATTTCATTCGCTGGTGAACAATCTCGCACTTCCTTATTTTTGCGAAGCATATGGCGCCCGTTGAGGTGAGAGGAGTCATTTGTATCCCCAGGTCCTCGCGAGAGAAAGCTGAGGCGGTAACGATCAGGACCGCTATCAGGTCAACCCTTGCCTTGGGAACGAAAGGAACAGATTTAGTTTGGGGAGATAATTTGGTTGAGAAAATTTTAATGGATAAATTTCTTAAGATCGTTGTTATGTACGCGCTATTCGCTGATATTTGATAAATTTGTCGAGTTCTCGGGATCATTCACCTGAGTTGAAACGTAGGGGCCTTGCCATTAGGCCGGGAATTTGCTATCCTTTGTCCTTGTTTAGCTTCTCCCTATGGCTCCGTTAGACTGTGGTTGATAAGGATTTGTTTTCAGCCTTTTGATCTTAAGAAATTTAGAGACTTCTTGAAACATTCCCGCCATTAGGTTACCACCTTGATCAGTCGAGGTACTTTCGGGTATCCCGTGCCTATGTACGTATGATCGTAGTAGTAAACGCTTCGACGAGGGTGCTTGTTTCGGCATTGGGAATAGGAATTTCCTCAGAAAATTTCGTCAAATCGTCCTTTTTATTACCCAAGTATGAAACGGGTAGGGGCGCCACTACATCTAAATAAACTCTCTCGAAAGGCTTGGAACTTATTGAAGTTATCTTCATAGGGATCTCAGGATTTCGCGATACTTTGCTCATCTGGCACAGTTTATAATAATAATAATAAATCCTTTCATTTCCACGCACTTTACATTGAATTTAAACTTACATAATACTACAATAATATAAAAAAGGGGTGCTTACGGCTTCTCTGCTGATATATGCTTCCTCCAACTGTTTCCATAATTTTCGATATGCCACCTTGATCATCCAGTCTTCACCGGCTATGTTTTAAATTTCATCGTCCCATCGATCCTTAGGTCTTTCTCTGTTCCTTTGACCACTAGGTCCCTTCCATTTAGTGACTTGTTTAGTACTACGGGCTCCTGTCTGTACTACGGGCGATGGGGCCAGCCCATCTCCATTTTAGCAGTTGTGCGTGACGTTCTGCGTCTATTAATTTTGTGTTCTTGCGAATATCTGCGCTCCTGATTTTATCGATAAGCTTAATTCTCTCTTAAAAAATCCAAGTTTGTGCTCCATATGAAAGACATGACAACAGACAGGAATCTACAACCTTCTTTTTAAGTTTTAATGGAAGTTTTGTTTTTAGAATTTCCTAAAGACCCCAGTATTTCCTCCAAGTTATGTTGATGCGACGCTCTATTTCATATTCATGATGCAATTTCTTGAATGGGATTTGTTTCCTAAGCTACACATAGCTGTCCACATATTCTATCGGTGTTCTATTTACTATTATAGCGTTTTGTGTACTATTCGTATGTTTTTAAATGTAAACCTATTTTTTTACTGGTATTGTTTAGTTCACAAATCATTTAGTTGTTTGTGTGCGTGCTTCTAGCTTCCAGTAGTAGGTTGGTTCTTTTCAATTATTTTCATCCTGTATTTTACATAGCCTTTTCTTAACATTTTGTTTGTGCTCATATTGAGACCTGTAAGTTCCTTTTTTCCTCTTTGTTTTTGCATGGTTTCGATTGCAGTTCAGAGCGTGTTTTGGGTTGTTGTTTGGTTTCTTCTGAAAGAGGACTTTCTTGGCTTTCTTTGAGGTGGCAGTGCTTCGGCTCTGTTTTATGGCTGATTTTATTTTGAGATAAAATGCCTCTATGTTGTCGCTGTTTTCCCACTGGATTTTATATATTAATCAGATATGCTTGTTGATTTTTCTTGCAAGTTAGATCCACATGAGCTTTTATTAATTCTGCTTCTTCTCGGCCTTTCCAATAGAACTGTGCCTCACAGTAGTCTTTTATCAGTAGGGAAGATATCATTTTTTAAAATCTCCATGTTCGAGAACAAATTAGGGCAGTTGCTCATGATGTAACGATTTACTTACATTATTTGTTTACTTTATTTACTTAGTTTATTTGTAACGAGTTGCTCACGATTTGGTTTTTATATTGCTTGTCTGGTGTGGTCCAAGTCCATAGGTTTTTATTGTTTTTCTTGTATTTATTATGGTTAATTTATTAGATAATGCGTATTTTAGTAGTTCATCTCCTCTAGTGTTTCTTATTCCGTAGCAGTATGGCTTCAAAGTTGCATTTTCAAACGGTTCTCTTTGTCCTATTCTTTAATAATCCCATTAGTATTATTTTACTTCTTGCAAGTGTTTGAGCTGCTTCTATTTGGTCGTAGAAAATATCTCTTTCGTCTTCAGATAAAAAAACCTACACCATGTTGTTCATGAGTCTCCCCTGTATAGCAGAAAAATGGTTTTCGTCCTCTTTAATTTCATTTCCTTTTCGTCTAACTTATGAGAATCCTAAAATGTCTTTTTTTAATCTGGTAGTGAATGTTCCAATAGTATCATTCTGTGCAGATGTAGAGTTGCTCGTTAGTTGGAGGGTTGCAGTCGTATTCTCCCGCGGTGACTGGCCGTGTCGGGAGATGAAGGGGCGCCTGTATTTATAGCTATTATGGAATTCTTAGATCTTGAGATTTTGCAGTGGTTTGTTCATATTTATATCGCAAAATTGGTTCTTTTAATAACTTATTATCCATGTTGTTGTGCATGTTTATGTTTGCAGCTCGCTTTTCCTTTTTATTTGTGGAATTCGATCACGTCGTTTCTGGTGACTCTGATAGAGCTCTTTGCTTTTTGTCTGAAGTTTGTTTTTCGGCTTGTTTGTTTCTATTCTTGACTGTTACAATTTTATCATATTTTATAATCGCCAGTCTGCCCTGTTCTCTTACTTTGTTATTAGGGTTCCGTACGTAGAATACGGAACCCTATTAATATGACTTCTTTGTCCGTCCGTCTGTCACAGAGCTGTATCGCCTGAACTATAATAGCTAGACACTTCAAATTTTCACAAAGTGTGTATTACTGTGGCCGCTATAACAACAAATCATAAAAAAAAATTGAAAATAAAACAAAAACAAGTCTAAAAAAAATCAAAAAAATAAATTAAAAAAAAAAATTACAAAAAAAAATTAAAAAATAAATAAAAAAAAAGAAGAAAACCCGCATCAAAACAAATATTAAAACCAAAAATGTTCTGTGCCGAGCAAGTGTGAAAGCTACGGTGGCATCGAAGAAAAAAGAAAAAGCGGCGGAAAAAAATTAACTTGTGATTTATCTATTCTGTAACCGTACTACTCTCCATAACCATTGTAATTAATGGTTTGATAATGAAAGAACATATTATTACGAAAATTTTGTTGGAATTTTTTTGACGTTAAAACGTCTTTTCGCTAGTTAAGTACACTGATAGCCAGTCAAACTTTCTTGCGGTACAATTTACCGTCAGGTTTCAATCATCAATAGCTACGAGGCTAATAATGCGATAACAACTGTTGAGGTCACAATGGATACAAAATTTCTGTACGTGATTATCGTGTGGCATAAGTTTTGCGCGTGACGTCAACGGGCTAGTTCACTTACGCATGATTATTGTTAATAAGCGGTGCGTAAAATTATAAATAAGTGTAGCGTGAGAACGCGATCATGTAGGACGTTCGTTCGGGTGTCATTGTAAGGCATTTGAAAAGAGCTACCAGGACCTGAAGTAAAACTATAAAAATAGTTGCTTTTTATCTCGCCCATTTTTATTTAATTGGTCTACAGTATTTGCAGAAAGTTGTGGCGGTAATGTCTTTCCGCAAATGTAAACCACATGTATTTTGATACAAAAACTAATTTTATTTCTTAACTAATTTATGAACAGAATGTGGCTGATGCGCACACGTTGTCGTCATCATCGTCGTAATTCTACACTCGCGTGACTACTACTTCTCGTGGTGCCATGTAGCAAGCATGGTTGTTTTGTTCAGCAGCGTTGCAATGCGGCAGGTTTGTGTGTTTCGTTCAGCAGCGTTGTCATGCGGCAGGTTTGTGGGTTTCTCTCAGCCACCGTAGCCCTCCTAGAGTGGCGGTTAATATTTCCAACTGTCACGAAATGAACCTTCTTATTTCTTGCGTAAGTTCGTAAGGCTGATGGATGTTGAATCGCTGCTGTCGACGTGGAAAGCGTTGGAGAAGGTGTTGTATGTGCTTGACTCGGTGACAGAGGGTCTGCGACGGCTGGTGAGGACCGTGGTGACGAAGTTGGTGTTGTAAAGGTAAATGAATCTCCGTTTTCAATAAATGATGGTTTCAATCTTTCTGTCGAAATTGTTGTAGGAACACCGTCGATGTTGATTTCAAACACATAGTCTGATATCCTTGTACGGAGGTTCGAGCGGTTGTTTGACTTTATCGACTTTCCCAAACACGTCTTTGCACGTGTGTAGCGTTTTTTATGTAAAAGCTCGATTCTTGGTATGATGCGCGGTGGGTGTTAAGCGTACGTTCCTGATAAATTACTTGAACTTCTCCAGAAAAATCTGAGGTTCTTGACTTACTTCTTCGCCAATGAAATACTCTCCTGGAAATCGAAGTGTTGTTCCATACAACATCTCTGCTGTGCTTGCTTTAATATCTTCATTAAAACTTGTTCGGCGTCCTTAGAGTATGAGTGGGAGACTGGCAATCCAATCATTTGTAGCATGACACATTATAGCTGATTTTAAAGATCGATGCCATCGCTCAATCATACCATTTGAAGCAGAGTGATGAGCGGTATTTCGAGTGCTATAACATCCAAGCTGTTTGGTTAGGGCGTTGAATAGTAGTGATTCGAGTTGTGTGCCTCTATTACTAGTTACAGTTTCTGGTGCACCGAAATGGTTAATCCATCCCGAAAAAGGCGTTAACGACAGTGTCAGCTGCGACGTCTTTTAATGGTATTGCCTCTGGCCAGCGTGTGAACCTGTCGATCAACGTGAGGCAGTATGTAAAACCTTGGCATAATGTCATGGTGATTATATCGATGTGTACGTCTTTGAATGCCTTATGTCTTTAAATACGTCTTAATGTGTCGCGGAATATTTTTGACGTGTCGATAAATTTTACTCCGTTGGCAAGCTAGACACGAACGAGACCACTTAATATGTCGCGATTCATGTGAGGCCAAACAAAACGCTGGTTTACATGTTTTTGTGTTGTTCGTCCACTCGGCTGGGATAGATTATGGAGGTTGTTAAAAATTCGTCTCCTCAGGGAGGCAGGTATGTACGGTCTTATACGTCGCCCGATAAGTCGCAGTACATATGTTTCTTTGAATTATCAACTTGTAGGTGACGTTTTTTCGGAATTCAATAAGTGCCGGAGTTCTTCATCCTGCTCTTGTTCGGACGCGATGTCTTCTGTTGAAAGTAGAAGGCATGTCGATAGAATTGATTTTCGATAACGCGTCAGCAAGTACATTATCATTGCCCGGAATATGAACAATTTTTGCCTCAGTGAAGCTTTGTCCGAATGTTGATTAAACGCGAATGCCAGTGGCTTATGATCTGTAATCACTGTAATGTCATGCCCTTCGATAAGATGTTTAAAGAATTTGATGCACTTAAAAACTGCGAGGGGTTCGCGATCGTACGTGCTACAATTCCACTTCGTTTTGGTGAGTTTGCAGGTATAGAATCCTAGAGGTTGATTTCTGCCGCCGTTTTTTTTGTCTAGAGCTGCGCCAGTTGATTTGTCGGATGTGTCACAGCCAAGTGTTAAACTTGTGTTGGCCGCTAAGAAACCAACACTGCGTTTGTCAGAAGGTTTTGGCCAGAAGGTTTGCCAGAAGGTTCATTAAAATTTGTATGAATCTCTGATGCCCTTGGCATATTTGACGATAAAAGTTCCAGGACCCTAAAAATCTCCGAAGCTCAGCAATAGTTTCAGGTTTGGGATACCTCTGGATTGCTTCGACTCGTTCATTAGGTTGATTCCATGCTTTGATATGGCGTAGCCCATGTAGGTAATTTCGGGTTGAGCGAAAACGTATTTGTCAAGATTAATTGATAAACCATGTTGCTGCAGTTTGTCGAGAATAACGCGAAGATGTTTTGCGTGCTCTTCTTGTGATTTTGACGCGATTTGGATGTCATCAATGTAAACGTGGCAAAATTATAGTCCTCGCAGAATTGTGTCCATGAGCCGCGAAAAGTGCTGTATTACATAGTCCGAATGTCATGACTTTAAACTCATAGCGACCAAATGATAAAATAACAGCCGTTTTGGGTCGGTCTTTTGGCGCGACAGGTACTTGATAGTATGCCCTCTCTAAATCCAGAGTAGTAAAAATTTCGCAGCCTCGTAGCTGATGAGTAAAATCACGTAGATGAAGAATTGGGTAACGATCCGGTGTAGTGATTTTGTTCAATCGTTGATAATCTCCGCAGACGCACCACGTCCCATTTTTCTTTTTCACCAGGTGTAGAGGACTTGCCCATTCCCTTTTTGACTCATAGCACCAGCCCTGTCGTAGAATATATTCGAATTCAATCTTGGCGGCTTTGAGTTTTTCGCTTGCCAAGTGTCGAGCACGTGCTGCAATCGGATTGCCTAGAGTGGTGATGTCATGATTAACTTCATGGGATGGTGTTTTAGAGCCTGTTGGTTTACTGACGTCAGGATATTCTTTCAAAATATTGTAGAATGGATGATTTCTAGTGATTGTGCAGACTGTTGGTTGTATTGATTTTTCGACTCAAGCGGGCAAGTGTAATTTGTTCTGTTCATAAAGTAACATTTTGTTGCGTAGATCGACTAACAAACCATGGTGCTTCAAAAAGTCGGCGCCAATAATTGGATGTGTAACATCTGCTACAGGGAATGTCCATAGGTATCGTAGTCGTAAACCCAGATCCAGTGTCATTTTAGTGGTACCATATGTATTTATGACGGAACAGTTATCTGCGAAAAGTTTGGTTTTAGACTGTGTGCTAATCGACGGCATAACCTTTCGAACGACATTTTGAATTGAAGTTCGAACTTTTTTGGCATTTGATACCTTCGCTTGTTACTAAAACTGAAAAAAAACTATTATCTTATATTACTTCAAGAATATATTAAAATACTTACTTTTTTTCCTGCATTCATGTGACGTTTCCGTTTTTTTTTTGAAACTATCCCTGAACGGAAGAATAAAGTGCCAATATAAAGTTGGCATTTTCGGAGACAAGAACCTTTCGAAAATGTGACTTTGATATAATGCCAATCAAAATGTCAGTTGTATGAAAGTGCCGTCGATTAGCACACAGTTTTAGTATCTTGTTTGAAAATTTTATTCACAATATTGAATTTATTTTTTGGCATGACTGAGATGTCGGTTTCTGTGTCGACAAGAAACTTGAGACTAGTCTGTTTCTCTTGTATTTGTCGACGGGATGTCGAACTACCTTCATAGGTACCCGCTACACTCCTAGAAGGCTGAGTTAGTTTAAAGGCTGAGTACTGCTTTTGGAATGACATGGTTGACGACAATTGAAGGGCTTAGTGCATGAATGATGTAAGTGACATTTTGGCCAAATCTTAATAGTATACGTGCATGAACATGGTTTGTGCACATTTCACTTTTAAAGATACTCTGAATCATGGTACTACGCTGTTTTCGGGACTTACAAGTTGTTAGAATGAGTCAAGTGCCTTATTCTTACACCAAATTTTTGCATTAAGTGATCAAAAAAAATATATCTTAGCAATTTTAAATCAAACCAAATCAAAAATCATCCAATGCGGCTCAGATATTCAAGTAGAAACTAGAAAAAATAAAAAAGGTATCAAGAATAAGATAAGCTGAGTGTTATCACCTGATAAATAAATAAAACTTCAAACGCAATTTACTCTAATGTCGCAGATTGTCACTTGCATTGTTCATGCTCTAAACCCTTCAATTATGTGCTCCGTCACCAAATCTCTTATGGTAAAAACAGAGTCCTTGGTTGTTGTTATGTCGTGGGTTTCGCAACCTGCTTCGAGATCTGGCTCGATCACGTCTTAGGTAGCGAATTAAGTCTTCGAAATTTTTTGTAAGAACGGCTAATTGCGTTGTAAGGTCTTCAAAATTTGTTGGGAGAAGTTTTTGATTTTGTGGTTGTTGTTGCACACACATTTTTGTTGTTGTCCACAGCTAGAATACTCGGTTGTTAGACTTACATTATCTTGTCAGCTTGCAGAGCGAGTTTTGATAGGTCTATAACCTCACTGATAGATAGAATGCCCCGGACATGTTCTCGGAGTTGTTTCATGAAGTCAGTTCTGAAGATGTTGTCACCAATTTTAGCTCCTGCTAGGTTTCTCATATGTTGCAACATATTGGATGGTTTGTCATCGACAAATTCCGTCCCTTGTAGAATACGACGTAATTCAAATTCATTAGTTTCGTCAAACTGAATAATAAGACGTTCTTTAATGGCATCATACTTTCCCTCAGTTGGTAGCCTTTGCATGATGTCAAAAATGAAAGGCAGCGTCTCAGGATCGAGGTTCGTGATTACATATTGATATTTGTTCATGTCTGCAGTGGTCCGAGCGAGACTAAATGCGGCTTCCACTTGGCCAAACCAGAGTTTTGGGTTGTTTTTCCAGAATTGTGCGATTTCCGACATTCGCATTTTGAGTGTTTCGAGTTCCGGATTGAAAACAGCGTTTCCTGGCCCGTCTGCTATACTTCTTTCGTGTTCGTAAGAGACTGATGCACTTCCGTTTTGTGTTTGCATGTTATGGCACTGTTGGTCCCACGTGGGCGAATTGTCTTTACCCATATCGATTTGTTTTTATAAATTTCGGGGTCACCAATTATGTGGCGGTTATGTCTTTCCGCGAAAAAAAAACCACATTTATTTTGATTCAAAAACTAATTTATGAACAGAATATTGCTGGTGCGCACACGCTGTCGTTGTCGTCGTGGTAATTCCACATTCCCGTGACTACTACTTTTCGTGTTGCCATGTAGCAAGCATGTGTGTTTCGTTCAGCAGCGTTGTCATGCGGCCAGTTTGTGGGTTTGTTGGTTTCTCTCAGCCACAAAGTTGTAGTACCTAGCACCTTCTTGCGGTGAGTAGAGAAACTTGTTGGATATTGAGCAGGATGCGTAGTTTTTCTACTGGCCAATAGATGTAGCTAGCAGTCCTGTGATGTGCACTTGTTCTTTCAAGCCGCGCACTCATATATCAAAATGTCTTTTTACTACTAGTTCACTTTTCTTCCTTTTTTCCGTTTTTGATAACCATCGCGATGTTTATATACTTTTCGTCCGTAGCGATGTTACACATTATTTTTCGTATTCAACACTAGGCCTTTCACTTGTGAGTCGTAGACTTCACTTTGTCCTCATGATTTATGGTACTAATTCACGTTTTCATATGTTATAACTACTCTTCACTACTAATGTTAATTATTTTTCGACAAGATGTACGTAGCTGATGTTAACAGTGGCACAGTGGCGTCCCTCGTGTCCTCCCGAAAGGGTTAGAATTTATTGAAGTTATTTTCATAGGGATCTTAGGATTTCGTGATACTTTGTTCATCTGGCACTGTTTACAGTTCCTAATATATGTTATTGTAAAACACTAAAACTGTTTTTAATCTTCTTTTCAAAATCCTACATACAACTTGATTACCCCCCATGGTTAGCAAGTAAAAATCCTTTATTATTTGCTCCCGTTCCTTGGGGTCGGCTAAGTACCTCATCGTTTCGATATGGTTTACTGTCCTGATTTTAATCGCGTTACGGATTCTGGTCTTCAAAGTCATTAAGGTCCGTAACAGTTTGGATCTTGTTGTCTACCTGGACGCACCCTAGATCTTGGTGTCTACCTGGACTCGAAACTTTCATTTACAGACCACATCAACTATGTTGTTCGCAGAGCCAGTGGTATGACAGGATTCATACTCAGGTGGTCTAAGGGGTTTTCAGACCCTCATGTTAGTAAGTATCTCTTCACCTCACTAGCCCGACCGATCCTTGAATATACCTCTCAGGTATGGTCACCCTACCACAAAGTACAATCTGGAAGGATCGAATCTGTTCAAAAGCGCTTCCTACGGGCCGCTCTTAGACTCCTACCCTGGTCCGATCCCCACCACCTTCCCCCGTATGAGGATCGCCTGGGACTTGTCGGACTTCAGACACTTGCTTCTCGCCGAGAGACTGCCGACATCACCTTCGTGCACGGTGTCCTCCAGGGGAACATACTTGCACCGTTTATCTTGAACCAGGTCGCCTTGCGGGATGGCAATTGGAATCTCAGATTCTCTAATATGTTTGATATAAGCTTCCACCACACAGACTATAGCCGGATGGAACCTGTGACTCGCATCCTCCGGGCATACAATCGCGTGACCCCTCACATTCAATCAGCACAGGGGCTGGTGGTCTTCGGACCATCTTATGTTATATTATTTTTCTCTTGTGGGATATTTGGGTAACAAAGGGGAGAAAATCTCATAGGACTCTCTCTGTTTACTTCAATACATTTATTCAACTCTTAACTTCTATACATAATTTACTGTTTTTGTTTCTGGCCTGTCGATCCCTTCTGCATCGCTTTCTGCTGTCGGTAGATCTTTCTTTCTTTCTTTAGCCAGTCTATCCTTATGCTGGCTGCGACTCGCGCTTCCTTGTCCTGTGATAGGACACAGAATCGAATAGCCTCCCTTAGTTCGCGTCTGAACCGAGCTTCTACCCCAGTCTTCTCTTTCTTCACGGCTAACTGAAGACTCCTATTGGGTTGTTGTGGCGTCGAGTTCCTCTGCCGGTATTCTCCTATGGAAATGGGGCGAGGTTCAGCTCGGAGGTCCTCTAATGCCTCTTTCAGTCCAACTTTACTCATTAAATCCTGGGTTGATAGTCCCGTCCTTTTATGGATATTAGTTTTACTATTTATATTCGGATTGTTAGTTATTATTTGAGTTTGTTAACTGTTCTTATTTATTTATCGATATCTTAGTGGTGGTTACTTTTACTGGATTGTATTCATTAGTTTTTATTAATTATTTTTATTAAACTTTGTTACTGTTTTATTTTTTTATTTTTTATACACTACAAGCACTAAATACTGAAAGTTGCATTTAATGTACGAATTGATTATTTTTTTGAGAAAAAATATGTACCGGGCTCTCAATTATGTCCAGCTTAAAAACGCCGTACCGGCACATTTGTTTCAAAATATCAATAAATCTAAAGAAAATCAAAACAAATTTACTCATTATATCTTATTATGCATTTCATTCTAATAAAAAATACCAATACTTCAGCAAAAAAATTAATAAAAAATCATTTTACACTTCTTTAAATATTTTTTTTTCATGAAGGGCTCTCAATTTTGTCCATGACTGTATATATTGGTCTTTATTATTTAGCTTTTTATTTTCGAATTGGTATTAGGTGTTTGTATCTTTTAATTTCTATTATTTATATTACTTGTTAGATTTATCATTCTTTATTAATTATTTCTCCGGTTGTCATGGTTTGAAGTTACTGGATAGTTGCTCTGCAACTTTAGTTTTATGACGTACTTTGTATAAAGTCGCCCAGCCAAAGAGCCAGTTTGGACTTCGGGTGCTAAACCCTGTCGATGTCTTTGTCCCCGAGCCAAAAAAAGCCGGTTTGGACTTGCAATACACAGTCAGACACAGGTCAGACCTGTCTTCGCTCACGTTGTCTTCTGGTGGTAGCTTCTCAGTCTCGTGGGCAGCTGATGGTAGCTTCTGGCTTGGTCGTCTTCTAGTTCTGGTAGTGGCTCGATTTTGGAGTTTCTGGACTTTGAAGATTTCTCAGGCAGCGTCTTCTCAGGCAGTTGGACTTGGTTGTAGCGGCTTCTGGATTCGGGGATCGTCAGGCAGCGTCTTCCTTCTACAGAGGTTCGTCTTCGTCAGACCGGCATCATCAACTGACTTCGGTCCTATCTTGGGTCGGTTTTCATGTTAGTTTTGTGCTGAATGAGCAGCCGATGACTCACCAATATTGCTTAGGTCAACGTCTGGTTGGCCATCCATCTATTGTCAGGTCCCATTCCTTTGTTTCATGAGTTGTCATTCACCTGTAAATTGATCTAAAAATTGCATAGTTCAACGTCTGTAAATTGATCTAAATATTGCATAGTACAACGTCTGGTTGACCATCCACCTTTTGTCAGGTCACATTCTTGAGTTCATTGATCTGTCATTCACCTGTAAGTTCACGTTCTTGATTTCATTAATTTGTCATTCACCTGTTATTGCGATTCCACTGCATATTTCGTGTACCATACATTCCATACATGTACCATATATTCCTAGGCACGTGTCTTCGATTCACCGGTTCATATGTTCCCGGGTCCGATTGCAGTTGTTGCCCGACCGTTCAAACTGCGGAGTCAGCCATTTATGCTGACTGGGCACAAGTGTTGGTATGCTTTCCATTTTGTGGTCATTCTGCCGAGTCAGCATAATTTGCTGACTTGGTGCGAGTGATGGTGTATTTTTTGATCACGATCGGATCGGGTCGGGTTTCAGTTGTTGTGGTAGGTCAGTTTTATTATTGTTTTCGAAGTTGGTTTACGTCGACTTGGATGACTTTGTTTGTTAAGGATGGTCAAGGTCATTTACAATTGGTTTGAGACATTTTGGGCCATACTGGCGTATTTCTGGGGTGCTTCGGGTGTTTTGGGCCTAGTCAGGGCTATTGGGGTGTATGTCAACCCATTCAAGGATGGTCAGGGACATTTAGGAACGCTCAGTGTGTTGGACTTGTTTGGAGACATTTGCGAGTGTTCGCAGACAAGGGGTATTTCTTGTATCACAACACTTATGCAATTGTGTGGAGACCGTTCCTCCTTCGTAGTTAGCTGGGCGTACCCTAATTCGGCGAACGTTCTTCCTCTCGCCTGAAATATCTGTTCAGTATCCTTAGCCTCATAATGTAACTAGTCTTAAGCTCTTGAAATGTTTCCATTTCACATTTTAGCCCTAATATTTTTTTAGTACTTAGTTATTTTACTTATTCTGAATTAATTCTTTTCTCTCTTGGTCGCATAATACTCTCGTTATATATAGACTTAGCATATTAGTATTTAAACTTTCATTTTTCTTTTTGACGTGAAAACGTCTTTCTTCTCGTTGAGTATGTACATTGGTAGCCAGTCTAACATTCTTGTGCTACAAAACACCGTAATTTTTCAATTGCTTATAACTACGTGGCTAATATCGCGATAACAACGGTTGATATCACAGTGAATAGCACCTGCTTATACATATGTATTGTGTGTCACTTGTTTTTCCGGTGACGTCATAGTGTAAGCACCCACGCGAGTTACATCCGGTCACGAGGCTGAAAATTCGATACAGCCCCAGCGAAATTCTCTGGATATGGGAAACATTAAAGTAAGTATCAAATAACCATAATGTTCCCAGAGAATTTCGCTGGATTCTGAAATTTAAGTTTTGATAAGAAAATTGTCACGGTCCCACGACCGCTTATCAATCTTAAAAAATTCTTTCCCATAGTTATACTTTCCCATAGTTTTATCTTTTAACGGATTCCACAGTTAAGATTATCAAGTAAGGAAAATATAGATTTCAGTCTTAAGGCCGAATTTAAGTTGTCCAGACGTTACTCCCAAGAGTCGTCCAATTTGTTAAATTCATAAAATTTTATCAAATAAAGTATATTTTATCGGAAAATAAAGCTTTTGAGTTTATTTTAAATTTTCCAAAAATAATAAAAATCTAATTCGCGTGATTGTTGTTATTTAGCATCGTGTGAGGCTAGGACATTGATAATGGTATCAACATTAAGAGCATGAAAAGAGCTACCTGGACCTAAAGTGAAACAATAAAAATATCCTGCGAAATATAAGCAAAAATCGTTACGAATTTGAAAATCGAAAAAATATGGAAGATATCGTCTCAAATGTGGCGTAAATATGCACCGAATTATAAAAAACTCAAATCGGAGAAAACCCGGATCAAAACAAATATTAAATCCAAAAATGTTCTGTGTCGAGCAAGTGTGAGAGCTACGGCGGCATCGAGGAAGAAATAAAAAAACAGCGGCAGAAAATAAACTTGTGATTTATCTATTCTGTAATCGCACTACTCTCCATAACCATTGTAATTATTAGTTTGACAATTAAAGTACATATTAGCACAAAAATTTTGTTGTAATTTATTTGACGTTAAAACGTCTTTACGCTCGTTAAGTACACTGAAAACCAGTCAAAGTTTCTTTCGGTACAATATACCGTCAGAGTTCAATCACCAGTAGCTACGAGGGTAAAAAAGCGATAACAACGGTTGAGGTCACAATGGATAATGTATTCCTGTAAGTATTTATCGTGCTAGTTCACTTGATCATGATTGTTGTTAATAAGCGAGTCGTTGTAAGGAGTTTGAGAAGAACTACTAGAACCTTTGGTTAAACAATAAAAATAATCGCCAAAATATATGTGAAAATCGATATGAGATTGAAAATTGAAATAAAAAATTAGAGATATCGTCTCATACGAGTCGTAAATATGGGCCGAATTGAATAAAACGCAAATCAAAGAGAGCTTGCATCAAAATTAATAAAGAAAAGCTAAAGTGTCCAGTGCCGAGTAAATGTAAGAGCTACGGCAGCATTAAAGAAAAAATGAAAAAAGGCACGAAAAAATAAACTTCCGATGTATCTTTTCTATCATCGTTTTACTCTATGTGACCATTGTATAAGAGACATTGATTTAAGAACATACTTATTATTATTTTATCCCGAAGCTTTTACGGAAAATCTACGGCGCGGAACTTGACTGGGCCTTTCGGTTTTTTCTTGTTTGTTTTTGTAATTACCCTCATTTTGTACGCTTGCATTAAGTGTAATAAAATAAAATAAAGGAGTGTGGAATAAATTTAAAATTTCGAATAAAATAAATTTCAAATCTATATAAACTTATGTGTCTGGTCTTCAGATTTCTTTCTACGGCAAGGGCTACGAATTTAGAATGGGTTGCTTTAAGATCTTTCTCGTCCTGACGAGTACGAAGAGGAAGATTAGTCTTTTGACAGCAATATCAGATTGTTTGAAAGGAAATGATTTGGGTTCGTGGGAGAAACCGATTCCGCCCATATCGATAATTAATATGGCGGCTAAATGACTTTCAGGATTAATGTCTCTTGAAAGCAATATAAGGAATTTGGTGCAGACAGGTTTGGGCAGCAATAGAGGGTCGTCAGATTCGATAAAGGGAGAGGATAAGACTTATGATCTGATTATTTTGGGCTTCATTTTGTACATTAGGGTTTAGGTTATCGGTGGCTTTCGCCTGATTTCTCTTTATCGCGTATAGGGAGGTAATGTCTCAGTAGTCATTCTATTTCTCGGGTTGACCGTTCTCAGGAGTATTTTATCTTGTGGTTTCGCAGTAACTCTACTTAAGGCATCGGTGTTTGCAATAAGTATCACTGCTTTGTGGGATATTGTGTAGTCATACACTTCTAAACGGATTCTCCATCTGATCATTCTTGACGAGTGGTCCTTTAGCATCAAAAGCCAAACAAGGAACTTCTGATCAATGGTAAATGAAAACTTTCTTCCATATACGTATGGTCGAAATTGCTCCACGGCGCACACGATAGCGAGCAACTCTTTCTCTATTGTAGAGTACCGTGTATCGGCACCTTTTAGAACGCAACTCAGGTATGCCCTGGGGTGATTTTCATCTTCGTCCTGTTGCGAGAACACAGCTCCTAGAGCTATATCATTGGCATCAGCGGTGACGGAAAATTGTCGTGAAAAGTCGAGATATGCCAAAATGGGGGAGGTTATTAGTCCTTTTTTCACGTTTGTGAAGGCTTCGCATAGGTCATAAAATTTGTAGGGTACGTCCGTTTTTAAGAGATCGGTCAAGGGCTTAACGATCTAAGAGGAATGTGGAATAAATCGGCGATAATACTCGATTGATTCGAGAGGCCCTCTGATATCCTTTACCTTTTTAGGACTCGGACATGTTTTGATTGCTGTTATCTTCCCTGCATCTGGCTTGACACCGTTTTTCGTGATAAAGTGTCCCTGACACATAATCTTTTTCCGAAGAAAACGTTTATTTTCTACCTGCAACCTTAGCTTGAAGTCGCGCAATCGTTGGGACAAAAAAAAATGAGCCTGTTATTATGTTGAGATATATCCATGGATAACTATGTCATTCATATAAGCGAAGCAGTGAAGTCGTTGTAATTCAAACAAGATATTATTCATGGTTCTTTGGCATGTAGCGGGAGCTCCTTACAGACCGAATGGTATTTGATTGTATTTGATATGGCCATGTTATTCATTCTTCCACTGGCCAAGTCGAGCGTTTTGAAATACTTTGATTTCCTGAATTGGTCCAGTATGTCGGTTATAGTAGGTAAAGGGAACGCGTCTCCTATCGTGATCTCGTTAAGATGCCGGAAATCTACTTCTACGCGCCATTTCTTTTTCCCGTTTTCGTCAGGTTTTTTACGGACGAGCAGTAGAGGAGAGTTCCAGGGGCTATGAGAAGGTCTGATGTCATCTCCTGGACCTGGTTGTTCACCTATATGGTTTGCAATCGGTACGGTTAAGTATATATAGGGAGATGATTAGGTTCAACCTCAATTTCATGGGTAGTCGTATCCGTGCAGGACAAGATGTCTCCTTCTAGATAGAATATATTATTCAAAGCTCTACAGAATTCTCAAATTGATTTGTCCTCCTCTCTATTACAATGATCCAATATAACTAGGTTCTGCATTTTTTGTATTCTGCCCTCAATTCGGTCTTGTTCGAAGTGTGGAGCTATCAATTTTAAATTCTAAGCAATCTAGATACTCTAGGTTCAAATCATGGAAGGGTAAACATACGTCTTCTTCTGTAGCCTTGAGGATTAATGAACATGAAGATTGAGGATTGAGGATTAATGAATGAACCGGACATTTAATGAAGCTTTGCGGTTCGCGGAATCTCTTGGTTTTGTTTTATTGCCCACATGATTAAAAAGTTTGATTGGGACTCGTCACCGGAAGTCTGCTAACTAGTCCGCAACAGTTGGATTAATTCTCAAGATGCTTCTCCTCGGGCTCCTAGGTTGTAAGGTGTTCGTCCAGTTTACTCTTGTTTCCTCAGAGAGGGCTTCGTTCTTCGGAGTAGTCTTCCTTCTTGAGTATTCCTTCTTGAGAGCAGTAGTCTTCCTTCTTGAGAGTAGGAGCCTTCCCTCTTCCTTCTTGAAAGTGATAGCCTTCCTTCTTGGGCTGCTGGTCATCAAGTAACTTCTAGTGGCTTTATTCCCGGTTCTTATACCCGTTTTTTACCTAATCAGGACGCGTAACAGACGAATTACTAAAAGAGAGAAACTAGAAGTGCTTGATTGCTTGATTGCTTTTTTTTATTAAAAAGGAAGAAATATAATTTTTTTTTGCGCGTAGCCAGTCCAAAAAGTTACTGAGCACGTGATGAAAACCACGTGGTAGTTATGCAAAAATGAAATTATGGATGAGAAAAAAAGAGTATAGAAATATACGAAACAAAAAAAAAACGGCAACACGTGAATGAAAGGGTTTGAAGTGATCAATTGACTTAGACGAACAACTATGAAAATGGGAAGACCAATGTAAAGCAAAACGAAAATAGGGGATCAAATAAGGGGGAAACTAATCCAAAGAAAAGTTTTATTATCCCAATGGTGCATGTATCGAAAAATTTTATAGTTAGGACATAAATTAGCCCTCAACAACCATAAAACGTTAAAGGTCTATACGGATGCAATTATAGCATTTATAAGTTTTTAAGCATTTTTTTTAAAGAATTAAAGTAACTAAAACCAACAGAAACTGTAGGAACAAAATACCCATTATTGATTTGATTTCATTCGATTTGATTTATTTGATACTTAATACAAGTACAATGATAGAGAAAATTTCTTAGATCTAGCTACATCCATTTCTATATACATATTTTATATTAGGCGTTATATATTTCAACTTCGATACAAGTTGTGTTAGACGAGAAGTTAAATTTTTGTACATATTATGTGTAAAAAGCTTAACTAAACATATTGAAACATGAGTAATACTATAGATCAAGACAAAAAGCAAAAAAAGTAAACATGATAAGGCATTAACATTATTTTCATTTCAACTATCCTTAAGAGCATAAAAGTAAACAGGGTTAATAACTTGAAGAGAATTTTGGTCGATTTAGGGCGCAGCCAGCCAACTACACAGGGGGAACTGTCTCCACCCAGTTACGTAAAAGAGTACGTAAGCTAGTAACTCCCTGTGCAGATTGCAACTATGGAACAACACGATTATAAGCACGCAGCATACGCGTAACCGGCTCCATGCTGCCATAGTCGATGTGGTGGAAGCTAATTTCGAGTTTGTTGACGTGTCTGAGGTTGAAATTGCCATGACACGTTGCGACCTGGTTCATAATAAAAGGCGCGCAGATGGTCCCCTGGACGACGGAATGTACAAAGGATATGTCAGCAATCGCCCGGCGACAGGAGAGCGTTTGCAGCCCAATAACTCTCAAGCGGTCTACGTACGAGGGAAGGTGGGAGGGATAAGACCATGGAAGGTGCCTAGGGGCGCCCCGCAGGAAACGTTTCTGTACCGCTTCAATCCTTCCCGAGTGCACTTTATAGTGGGGAGACCAAACTTGAGAAGCGAATTCAAGGATTGGTCGTGCAAGGGAGGAAAACAGAGACTTGCTTATGTACGGATCCGCAAACTCCCTGGACCATCTAAGTATAAACCCGACCATACCATTGGCTTTGCGAACCACAAGATCGATGTGGTCGGTGAAGGAGAGCTTAGAGTCTAGGAGGACCCCAAGGTCCTTGACTTGTCCCACAGAGCATATGAGTGATTCATTGATGCTGAAGGTGTGCGGCACAAGGTGGCGCTTCCTAGAGAAGCATACATGCTCGCACTTGGAGGTGTTAAGCGGAAGGAAGCGGAATCATTTCGTAACAGAAGGGCATCGGCAGGGTAGCGTATATCTTTAAACATTTTTGTATCGTCAGCATAGCTCAGAATAGTAGAGTCGTGTGCTACATTGGAGGCACCATTAGTTGTGAGGATGAAAAGAAGAGGACCGATGTGACTGCCCTGAGGAACACCAGAATGTGCAGTAAAGGCATCAGAGAGTTGGAAACGGAACTGGACACGGTAGGAGCGGTTTCGGAAATAGGAGTCAATCCAGCAGACGAGGGGTGTTGGACAACCTGCCAGCTTCAGTTTAAGGATAATGAGGCTGTGTGGGATGCTATCGAATGCCTTGCTCATATCGGTAAAGATAGCATCAACAACCACGCCGCGTTCAAGGGCATTAATAGTTAAGGACGTGAATTGGAGAAGGTTGGTAACCGTTGACTTACCCTTGAGGAAGCCATGTTGGTGAGGAGAAATCAGGGAAGAGAAGGAAGGATAGGTTTT
Organism: Chrysops caecutiens; assembly: GCA_963971475.1. NCBI lineage: Eukaryota > Metazoa > Arthropoda > Insecta > Diptera > Tabanidae > Chrysops > Chrysops caecutiens. Next base: position 55,459,164 of record OZ020567.1, on the reverse strand, counting down.
CTCAACAATGATCCTTTCAAGGAGCTTGGGGATTGCTGAGTGTTTCGCTATTGGTCTATAATTGGAAATTAAGGATTTGGAGCCCTTTTTATAGACCGGGATAAGGAATCCAACCTTCCACGCATCGGGGAATGTACTTGAATTGAGGGAGGCGTTAAAGAGTTGGCATAATGGACCGGCTAAGTTGTTCGCGCAACGTTTAAGTAGAATAAGAGGTATGCCGTCCAGGCCAGAGGAGAAGTCATCCTTGAGATTAAGAAGATGCGCGAGAGCTTCATCTTCACTCAGGCCGAGATCAGAAAAGTTCAGTTCAGAAAGAGGTGTGGATGGGTTAAGTGAAGAGAAATACTCTTCATCGGGACAAAAGGTGTCGTCTTGGAGAGTGGAAGAGAAGAAATTGGCAAACGAGTTAGCAATAGAAACAGGGTGGTCAAACTCCTCTCCAAGGTGCAAAAGAGATGGCGGATATATATCCTTGTTACCCTTGCTTTTCGAATGTACAAAGGTAAAAAATTGACGAGGGTTAGATCTAAGTTTGGATTTGACCGACGAAAGGTACTCACTATAAAGTAAGTGAACCTTAGACGAAAACTCACTATAAGAGACACAGAAGTTATTGTAGTCGTCCGGTCGGCCAGACAGTAGGAATTTGTTCCAATTGGAATTACGTTTATTCCTCAGAGTCTTGAGTTCCTTCGTGTAGCAGTAAGGGGAGGAATCAGTTGGGGGAGGTGTATGTAAAGGTGTAGAGGTGGAGATGCAGTTAAAAGGAATGTTGTAGAATTTATAAATGAGGCTGTTAATATTATCCGCTTCTGTGTCAACGTCAAGGAGACGACAAGCATCCATCAGGCGGGAGTTAAGGATGAGATAGTTTGTACGTCGAAAGTTAAACCGCGGAGAGGGGGATCGGATCGGGAGAGAGAGGCAGCAAACACGAAATCAAGATTACTACGATTATCACAATTTTAAATACGAAATCAAGATTATTATAAAGATAGGAGAACGAGGTTTTTTGACGTGAAAACGTCTTTCTTCTCGTTGAGTATGTAGTACATTGGTAGTCAGCCTAACATTCTTGTGTTACAAAAAACCGTCATTTTTCAATCGCTAATAACTACGATGCTGATAACGCGATCACAACGGTTGCGGTCACAGTGGATGGAACATACAGTACTGTTCGAATTAATGTGAACAAATGATTTTACTACATTTTCAACAGTTTTCTATATTTTCCCGCCGTAATTTCCGTTTTTTTTCTACTTTGTATATTCTTATCTTTATCCTGTGTTTATGATAAGCAGTTGTGCAAAAAAAATCTGGTTTGTTCAATGCAATTTTCATTTCCGACGCAGCTTATCAGAAATTGTGAAATTTTGTTGCAGTTTACAATAGATTGTCGCCATGGATATTACGCCGAGGAAGAGAGAGAGGATTGTGACTCTTAGTGAGTACACTCCCATGACGCAAAGGGACATTGCTCGCGAGTGTGGTGAAAGTTTGGGAGCTGTCAACAAAATCATAAGGCAGAAAAGAGAAACTGGATCTGTCGAAGTAGACTGAAAGGGAAAATGTGGACGTAAGCGTAAGACAACATCAAGGGATGAGGCATTTCTTCTTCGGATGAGCAAGCTTGACCCAAGAAAAACAAGTCAGGAGCTTAAGCAAGAATTGCAACAAGCCGGTGTTACAATCCATGCCTCTACTGTACGAAAAAGGCTTCTAGAAAAGGGAAGAAAAGCTGTGAGGCCTCAAAAAAAACAACTCTTGACTGCTGCGATGATGTGAAAACGGCTTGCTTGGGCCAAAAATCACGTAACCTGGACTGCAGAAAGCTGGAGAAGGGTCTTGTTCAGCGATGAAACCCATTTTATTGTTCAAGGCCGAAGCTCTCAATTCATTAGAAAGAGTCCTAAAGAAACGTTGAGACCGGAACACATTGCTCACACCGTAAAGCATCCTGTGAAACAGATGTTTTGGGGCTGCTTTTCGTATGCAGGACATGGAAGTATTGTACCTATCCAAGGGATGATGAACAGTGAGAAATATAGAGCACTGTTGGACCGGCATTTACGAAAAGAAATGGAAAAAGTGCAATCGAACGGTCAAGGAATATTCCAACAAGGTTTGGCACCTTGCCATGTATCGAAGGTAATGACGTCATATTTCCGAGAGAACAAGATTACCGTGTTGGACTGGCCCGGAAATTCACCGGATCTAAATCCTATAGAGAATCTTTGGGCAATATGCAAGGTACGGCTTCGAAAAATGGACTGCACAACAAAAAAAAAGATGATCGAAAGCGTTATTCAGGTATGGTTCCGAGAAGACAAAATTAAAGGTAACTGCATGAAATTAATAGAGTCCATGCCAAAGAGAGTAAAAGCTGTCATTAAAGCGAAAGGTGGTCATATTTCATATTGACTTCTAAAAAAAAATAATGTTATTATGTAAACTTAATGCGTTGTGTATAAAATAAAAATTTTAACAAAAATTCTGCTGTGTTCACATTAAGTCGAACAGTACTGTATTTGCAAGTATTTATTGTGTGGCACTTGATTTTACCATGACGTCATCGGGCTTGTGCAAGCGCCCACGCGTGCTTGTTGTTTTTTAGCTTTTGTGAGGATATTTATGAGTGTAGCGTGAGAACGGATTATGGTAGGACATGAATTGGGGTATAAATGTTAAGAACAGGAAAAGAGCTACCAGGACGTAAGGTGAAAGAATAGAAATATCCTGCGAAATATATGCAAAAATCGGTATGAATGTGAAAATATAAAAAATGTGGAAGATATCGTAAAAAACACAAATCGGAGAAAACCCGCATCAAGCCGAATATTAAAAACCAAAAATGTTCTGTGCCGAGCTAGTGTGATAGCAACTTGTGATTTACTTGCGGAAAAAAACTAACTTGTGATTTATCTATTCTGACACCGTACTTCTCTCCATAATCCGTAATTAAAGGTTTGATAATGAAAGTACATGTTATTACGAAAATTTTGTTGTAATTTTTTTTGACGTTAAAGCGTCTTTTCGCTCGTTAAGTATACTGATAGCCAGTCAAACTTTGTTGCGGAACATTTTACTGTCAGGTTTCAATCGTCTATAGCTACGAGGCTAAGTATGCGATAACAACTGTTGAGCTCATTTTTTTTTGTTATTTTTTTATTTTATTGGATCTTTCTCTATAAGAGAAAATAACAGTAAGGATTCAATTCTTAAAACTAAATAACTTTTTTATGTACTGCGGGGGCAGGTACACACACGGTTTGCAAATTTTAGACCAACTTTATAATGTCAATGTTTTCCTCACTAGTCGGGACGTTGATCTTACGTTTTTCAGGTCTCTCGCGACTGGATTAGGATGCTGTTCAATCCTCCTTCTGTAGCGATTTCTTATAAGTTCCAGTTCCTCTTTAACTCTGTTAACATTCACATCTCTGTGGATGTTATCGTTCCGTATGTACCAGGGAGCGCCTACGATCCTCCTAAGTATCATTTTGTCGCTGAATTTTGTCGATATTGCTGTTGCTTGCGGATTGCCAAAGTCGGCAGCCGTAACTCCAAATGGGTTTAATTAGTGATTTGTACAACTGGATTTTATACTCAAGTTTTAATTTGGAGTGTTTGCCGATTAGCCAGTACATGGTTCTACTCATAATTTTCATTTGGTCTCTCTTTGACTGGATATGCTTAGTCCACGTTAATCGTCGGTCGAGGTGGAATCCTAGGTATTTTACATCGTCCTTCTGTGGAATTGTGACGCCGTTTAAATGAACTTGAGGGCATGTTTTCTTATTCAGGGTGAATGTTACGTGGACGCTTTTCGGTTCGTTAATTTTGATGCGCCACATTTTAAACCAATCCCCTAAGGTGTGTAGGTGTGCTTGAAGATCAGCTGTTGCTACACGTGGATTTTTATGTGTGCAGATCACTGCCGTATCGTCAGCAAATGTTGACGTTAGGACATTTGTGGATGTTCGAATGTCGGCTGTAAATATCAGGTAAGAGTTCACAATGCATACAGAATTTCTGTACGTGATTATCGTGTGGCATTAGTTTTGCGCGTGACGTCATCGGGCTGGTTCACTTACGCATGATTGATGTTAATAAGCAATGCGTAAAATTATTAATAAGTGTAGCGTGAGAGCGCGATCATGTAGGACCTTACTCCGGGTGGCATTGTCAGTCGTTTGAGAAAAACTTCCAAGACCTGAAGTAAAACAATAAAAATATTCGCTGAAGTATTAGTAAAAATCGGTGCTAAATTGAAAATTGGAAAAACAATTGAAAATATCGGCCCATGTCAGTCGTAGATATGGGCCGAATTGACTAAAAGGCAAATCAAAGAGTGCTTCCATCAAATCGTATTCAAAAAATCCTAAAGTGTCCAGTGGCAAGTAAATGTCAGAGCTACGGCAGCATTAAAGGAGAAATGGAAAAGGCACGAAAAAATAAGCATGTGACCGTATTACTCTATATAGCCATTGTATAAAAGACATTGATTTACGTACATACTAATAAGAAACACTTATTATAATTTTATCCCACAGTTTTTACAGAAAACCTACGGCTCGGACTGGGCCTTTAAGTTTTTTTTGTTTATTTTTATTGTAGTTCTTTCCTTGTTCTTTTTTATATGAACGCAACATTCGATGGAAATGTGAATCTACAAAAGTTAAAGTTCAAAAACAAAAAGAAGAAAAATAAATTCACACAAAAAGAAAAACGGGAGAAAGGAATGCGAAATGAAATGAGATTTCAACAACTAATTTTGCCTTTTACCTCTTCTCTGGGGAGTTCCCACTTTACTCTGCACAATATCAGCGAGCGGTCGTATATCGGTTGTATATAAAAATTTTGAAAGATACAGAGGATCTTGAACGTGGAAATCTTGTTCTACCCCTTTTACCCAATACGGAAATTTTGAGTGGAAGATTGGATGTTTCTGCTTATGCACAGAGAATGAATATATTTCGCTAAATGGAAAAAGCTATTTGGTAGCAAATTGTGCAATAATCCGGAATTTTTGTAGCTGCATACCTTAGCATGTGTAGGTCTATTTTGTAGAAATGTATTTTGTAGAATATCTATCTATTTTGTAGAAATTTTGTAAAATGCTGTTAGTGGCCTTGAACTTTCGTCTAATTCTATTTGATGAAATGAACTAGTCATATCCAGGGTTGAAAAATATTTCGCCCTTCCTATTTTATCTAGAACATCCTCCAATCGTGATAAAGGAAACTTGTCATTAACAATTTTGGTGTTCAATCTTCTACAATCTACTACTAAACGGCACTTTTTATTGCCATCGCCGCTCTTTTTTGGTACTATTAAGAGTGGAGAATTCTAAGGACTACGAGAGGGTTCCATGATGTTGTCCTTCAATAATTTTTGGACTTGCTTTCGTATTTCTTCGTTTTGTGAATGCGGAAGCCTGTAATTCTTAATATACACAGGTGTTTTGTCTGTGAGTTCCAAATTCTGTCGATAGAAATTGTTCGCAGACAATTTATCTGTTTCTTTGTGGAAAATGTCTTGAAACTCTTCTATAATGTTTAAAAGACTAGTACGAGCCGTACACTAATGATCAAGAAAATATTAGGATTTATATTACTGGTTAAGTTTGAAAAGGCGATAATAATAAAAAATTATTACGAACACGAATCAACGAAAGAACAAAATTGTCGTATGTTTGTTGTGGATGACTATTTGTGTTAAACTAAAAAGTCTGGTTGTTTAATGTCATTTTCAAAAAATTACTTTACTGGGAGTGCTGATGACCTCTAGTTACAATGATAACAAGACTTGATTTTTTGTGTTAGCTGTAAGATGGACAGTGTAGACAGGTTAGTTTGAAGGAAAATATGGCTACGGAGGGATGAGGTTAAAAAGTAGAAATGAGCAAGGCTTATACATGGTGAGTACTAAAAATAGTAACTACAGTAAAATTAATAACTATTCCGTTTAATCAAGTTAGAGTAAATGTAGGATAATCCCTTAGTGTCAGTTCACAAGTTAACAGTATTGTTTTTGAGGATTTGAATCATTTCCATAATATTTCTTTTAACTTTATTGCTTTCAATATTAAGAATAGATGTATTATCAAAATCAAAGGAATGTTGATAGGTTTTTGCATGTTCTACTAAGGCTGTGTAATTATCTGGTTTATTGTTAACGCTGTACTTATGTTGGTAGATTCTGTCTTTAATCCATTGACTCGTTTGGCCAATATACACTTTGTCACAATTTAAACAATTAATTTTGTAAATACAATTAGAGAGTAAAATTTTGGATGTCATGTCTTTGCCATAATTATATAACTTGGGTAGCGAGTTAGTGTTTCTGAAAATTACAGGTATCTTATGCTTGTTAAAAATCTTTTTAATTGTTCTATTCATTTCATTGCGATAAGGGAATGAAACAGCGCTTTTATAATCTAACTTATTGTCATTGGTATTAGTAGCCTTATGAGTTGAATGATTATGTTTCATGTATAGTAACTTTTGCCATCTGAGTTTTATGTACTTAGAAATTAACTCTCTAGGGTGATTGTTTTCAAGGAGAATATTGTAGACTTTATAAATATTGTTTTTATTGAACTGTTTATCACTTATGTGGAAAATTTTATCAATTAAGTGAGAAATAATACCAATTTTTTGTTTGATGTGGTGATTTGAAGTGAAATTGATATATCTACCTGAGAATGTGGGTTTGGTGTACCAATCGATTTCTAGTAAATCGTTATTGTTAATTAATTTGGTATCAAGAAACATGACTTCATTACTGTTATTTTCCGTTTCGATGGTGAATCTAATGTTGATGTCGTATTCATTAAAAATGTCCAAAGTATTGTTGACCTGGTCTAGAGGAACACAGGTAATGATGTCATCTACATATCTTTTAAAAAACCGAATATAAAATCTGCATTTTTTTAACTTATTAGCAAGTAAATGGTCCATTAAGTAATCTGCAAGAATGGGGGAGATAGGTGATCCCATGGGGGCACCAAATTTATTTATTTATTTACTTTTGTTTTTTGTTTTTGTAAGAATTTGCACCTGAGGATGGTAATAATTGTTACCGAAACGTTGTGCTAAAAGAAAATATTGTTTTTCTCAACCTAAGCATACAAAGGACTGGGAAAGGGCCACAAAACTCAAGAATCATACATAACAATAATAACAATAACTGGAACAATAACCGTAGAAACAATAATTCAGGGAATAATATGAACAGAAACAGTAATAGTTGTTATAATACAAAAAATAATAATAGAAATAGTAATAACAATAATAGGAACAATACACGTAATAACGGAAGAAACCAAAATAATAACAAGCGATATAATGTTAATCTTGTTCAGGATCAGGAAAACTCGGAAATATCGGGCTCGGAGTAACTGATCCGACCGGATCAAAAATTTATAAAATTTCGGATAACTGTGTAAATTATATCACATTATATTGCAAAAATACGAGACAGCATCTTAGATTTTTAGTTGATACAGGGGCAGATGTCTCACTATGTAAAAGGGGTATTATCGAAGAAGACGAGCTTTTTTCCATGGAAGATAGTGGCAGGTTAACAGGCATTACGAACGAAGTAATAAATTCACGTGGTTCTGTAAATTTAAATCTCTATATTGGAACCGAGATTACTTTCAATCGCAAATTTTTCATAGTAAATGATGATTTTCCAATCTACACAGCCGGAATAATTGGACAAGATGTTTTCCATCGATTTATGTGCAGAATCGGTTATGAGACCTACACGGTTTCTTTCCTCGTCAAACAATCCGAAATTATTTTACCAATGGAATTCAGACAAGATGAAGTGAAACTAGTAAAAATACCATCAAGATCAGAAGCTATAGTACCAATAAATATCAAAATCAACACTGATCATGTCATACTAGATAAACAAATACGGAAAGGTGTATTCATTGCCAACACCATTATACCAGCGCGGGGTGTACGGCATGTTAAGACTTTGAATTCAACCGACTCTGATATCACGCTCGATGACATTGATGATAATTTAATCATTGAACCCTTGGCAGATTATAAAGTCGTTAGTTTGGGGGGAAAAGTTAAAAGCGATAAAACGACAAAGAGATTCGAAGAAATTCTCCACCTTATTGATATTTCATCATCAGATCCTTCGGCTCGTACTAGTCTTTTAAACATTATAGAAGAGTTTCAAGACATTTTCCACATAGAAACAGATAAATTGTCTGCGAACAATTTCTATCGACAGAGTTTGGAACTCACAGACAAAACACCTGTGTATATTAAGAATTACAGGCTTCCACAGACAAAACACCTGTGTATATTAACAATTACAGGCTTCCGCATTCACAAAACGAAGAAATACAAAAGCAAGTCCAAAAATTATTGAAGGACAACATCATAGAACCCTCTCGTAGTCCTTAGAATTCTCCACTCTTAATAGTACCAAAAATGAGCGACGATGGCAATAAAAAGTGGCGTTTAGTAGTAGATTTTAGCAGATTGAACAACAAAATTGTTAATGACAAGTTTCCTTTATCACGATTGGAGGATGTTCTGGATAAAATAGGAAGGGCGAAATATTTTGGATATGACTAGTTCATTTCATCAAATAGAATTTGACGAAAGTACAAGGCCACTAACAGCATTTTCTGATAATAACGGTCATTACCAATTTACTAGATTACCTTTCGGTCTTAAAATCTCTTCAAATAGTTTTCATCGTATGTTGACTATTGCGTTATGCGGACTCGATTTTAAGGCATTTCTCTATGTAGATGACATTATTATTTTTGGATGTAGTATAAGCCACCACAATCAAAACATGCGGAAAGTATTCGAACGGCTAAGGCAGTACAACCTGAAACTCAACCCAGCTAAATGCCAATTTCTGAAAACAGAGGTCATATATCTAGGCCATTTAATTACTAAAGATGGCGTGAAAACTGACCCAGAAAAATCCAAGGTTATACAGGAGTATCCAATTCTGTTAGAAGTAACCCATTATTGGAAGATAAATGAGCTAGCATTGGCCATTAATGATGAATTATTTTATTGTGTTCACAACGAAGATCTCAAGAAATTATATAATAAATTAAAAAACAAGAAATGCGCAAATCTTAACATATTAATATACATGCCACCAAAGCCAGTAAGAGATATAAGCAAACAAAGAGATTTGATAATTGAATATCATGAATCACCACATGTAGGTCATCTAGGTATCCGAAAAACGATTCTAAAATTGAAACAGAGATACTGTTGGAAGGGAATGAGTACCATGACTAAGAAAATAATTAATGCATGCAAAACCTGCCAGTTATCAAAACAAATCAGACATACTAAAGAAAGAATGATATGTACCGATACACCTACTACCACATTTGAGGTTATACAAATAGATACAGTAGGACCTTTGCGAATTTCAAATCATTTTCGATATATTTTGACTATGCAATGTGAATTATCGAAATTTTTAATAGCTGCACCCATAGAATCTAAAGATGCGAAAACAGTAGCTGAAACTTTAGTAAAAGAACTTATAATGAAATTTGGCCAATTTAAAATACTAAAATCGGATAGAGGAACTGAATTCACAAATGATTTAATGCGAAATATATGCAGTACTTTAAAAATAAACAAATATTTTCAGCTCCTTATCACCATGAAACCCTCGGTATGGTGGAAAGGAATCATAGAGTTTTTAATGAATATATGTTATCATTTACTAATGAAGATGAGTGTGACATATGGTTACCCTATTATACATTTGCTTGCAATACTTCGCCGAATTTCGATACCGGTTATACTCCTTATGAGTTAGTTTTTGGAAAACTCCCTTACTTACCAACACAAGAAATAAACCCAGCAGAAAGGGTATACAGCTTAGCTAATTACGTTAATGAATTTAAGTTAAGAATGAAAAGAGCCCTGGATAGAGCTAAAGGTATTATAGAAAAGGTAAAAGCAAGTAAAGTAATCAAGAATAAAAATATAAATCCATTATCATTAAAGGTAGGAGATAAGGTATTAATACGAATAGATAGTAGAAAGAAGGCACAAAGGCCGTACAAAGGACCATATGTTGTGGTCAAAAGTAACGGAGTCAATACAATTGTGGATATCGATGGCAAACATAACGAATTCCACAGTAACCAATTAAAACTATATGTCAAGTAATCTAAGCAACACATGTCTCAACTTAAATACATAAGTATAAGTTTCGACACAAAAGCCCCGAAGGTGTAGTGTGAACGCACGATGCGTATACACGTACTAACATAAAAATGAACGACGTTGACTCTGCAACGAGTTCAACGTACCAACTCACAATTCGATGAATTAAGTCATCAGCGAATTGTGAATTGGTAAGTGATGACACGACATTCTTTTATTTTTTCAGCGCTGAAATTAGAGAGTTTGTTTTTATTGAATTTATTAATTTGTAATTTGAGTAGTACTAGCTAATTTTACTCAATAATGTACTAACCTAATTATTTAAGTGTCACTAACCTAAGTTAAGAAATTTAAAGTTAAGCTTGGATAAGCACAATTGTCACTATAAATAAGGCAATATGTTTGTGAAAAGAGCAGTCAGTAAATAGATAACTAGAATGCAAGACCTCCTTGCAACTAGAAAACTTATTACCGATTTTTACCATTAGAAATTGCGGCTCATACTCCTTAGTAGAAGCCATCATTTCGAGCTGTCTTTTAGGCGCTCGGCCACAGGCATCTATCTATATTTGTCATTTAAAAACCTACATCATTACAATATGATTCATTTCTAAAATTCAAACCCTCGATTATTCGGTTTGCTGGAATTCGAATTGCACCTTAGGCGGTTATGGATTTACAATTTAATAAATGCTGATTACGATGAATTTGATTTACTCATTTGTATCGAATAGTATAACTTAAAGCAAAACAAAAAAGGGAGAAACATTTTTTATAGCGGTTATACTTCAATCGTCTAAATACCTAGATTTCCTGGAATTTGATGGTATGGAAGAAATTTGCCCATATAAGCCACTACGCTACGCGTATATTTCCATTTAGAGAAGGGGTTCGAGTAAGTTAACTGTACGTCCCACACAATTTTTTTTCTTCTTGTCCGCTATGACGATGGGTGAACGAGAAGAAAACATGGGCTTTTTGGAGGCTTTGTTCGACGTTTATATGGGGGAAAGCTGAATCCTACACCGGGATCTTGTTGGTTTTCCAGGGTTGGGTTGGCTACGGTGGATCCACAACACCAGGATCCACCCACGAGATGGAGGGGATCCGTCGATCTAGGGTGTCGTTTCCCGAACCTTCCTTTTGCACACCGTTTGCACGTCGGCACGAGCCTAGAGGACGTGTAAAATTTTCTTCTGTAGTCGATCCGGTGGTCAGCATCGAGCAACGAACCCACCCCAAATGATGCCAAACAAGCTAGCATTGGCCAGCCAGAACACGTCCGCTCCTCGATGCCTCACAGGAACTTTTCGCGGTAAGCACTCAGGCTTGCACGGCCCTCAGAGCTGTCACGATCAGCTCGTCCCTCTTCCTACGTCGTTTCAGGTGCCTAACGGATCACAAAACCGGATCCTATGAAGGAAAGGGTTTGCGTATTTCATCCCCTTGGCTTCCCTTTGCGCCCCCAATTGCCTCTGCGCGCAAAGTCCTTTAAAAAAAGTTGACTAAAAAGGATATTATTGGTTGCAATTTCCGTCATTCCCAGGACACGTACTTATTGAAGAAGAAGTTGTTAGTTACAGTTTACAGAAGGTCTGAATAACGGCGGTGGTGATGAAGACGGCGAAGAGGATACCATTGGTTGTTGTTTAACGTCTTGCCTAGGACGTTTAACCGAGGAAGAAAAAGTTGTTGGATGCAGTTTAACGTCTTGCCCAGGACGCGTACCCACTGAAGAAAAAGTTGTTTGTTGCAGTTTAACGTCTTGCCCAGGACGCTTAACGGCCGAGTAGGGAGGTATAGGGTGCAGTTTTAAGTCATTCCTAGAACGCGTGAAACGCGATAGGTTATTATACGGTGGCCGTCTCCCTCGGTTATTTGTTTCTCTCGTCCGAAATTCTTCAATAGTATAACCTCTCCTATGACGGTAGTTATAGATTTTCGGAATCTGACTTTGGATGGAGTTTTTGGGAGCTCTATTCTAGAAGAGAGGTGGTGTATTGCGGATGGTTGGAGCGCTGTACTGGACGGGGTGGCAAATGGTACTGAGGGGCTATGTGACCTGGTTGCCCACATCTCAAACTGGTGGTGTTCCTTATAGGATTCGGTGGTGTTTGGTCTACCCTGGGTTTTCGTTGATCCGGTCTCGGAATATTTTGTTGCTTTAGTCGCGTCGCGTGCTCTAATATATCATCAGACATTGAGGCGAGCTCCTGTTCCGAGAAGAACTTGGCAAGCATTCGTAGTTGGCCATTTATAAGCCCGTCTTCAAGGATTCTGACGGCCTGAGCCTAGTTGCATTGACGAAGGGATTTCAACAGTTTGTTGTTGTTTGTGTATTTCCACGTGGATTCAGTTAACAGGGTAAAAGTGGTAGTGAGTCGACAGAGGCACTTTCGATTTTAGGCAGCCCTAATTGGGTTTGAAGAGTGAATCAAGATAACCGGGTTTCGAACTTGGAGGATGGAACGGTTCGTAGAACAGTCCAGTCGTCAGTGGGGTAATACTTGCACAAGTCGTACGCTGGACCATCCAGTTTACTTTTGACAGTGTGATGACCCTCCTTTAGAACACCTAAAAAGGATCAAACATTGATAAAATATCATGCAAAGTACTTACGTCAAGCTGATCCATTCAGCCATTGACAGCGATCAAAGAAACAACGTGTCGAAATTATTATGGCCTCGATACTACAGAGTAAATTATGGCGTCGATACTGCCGTAACAATCTTGTGGATGTGAGTTACGCACAAGGCGGAAATGCAATATAGCAACGTGACGATCAATGCAACGATCAATGACCATCGATTCAACATTGATCGGAAAATTTTGTGTACTCGACACAAATTTCCCAATAAATATCGGGAAAATTTAGAGAACAAGTCACTCAGAGTTCCGGACGATACTTCACAGAAGGAAGATCAGAAGCAGCCGAGAAGTACCTAGAATGAAGACCAGAAACAGCCGAAAAGACTTAGAAGGAAGATCAGAATCAGCCAAGAAGTACCTCAAAGGAGGACCAGAAACAGCTGGAGAAGACTAAGAAGGAAGACCAGAATCAGCCAAGAAGTATCTAGAAGGAAGATCAGAAGTAGCTGAGGAGTGCCTAGAAGGAAGAGCAGAAACAGCCGGGAGAGACTTAGAAGTATGACTTGAATCAGCTGAGGAAGACCTAGCAGGAACACTTGAACGAAAAGTAAGTGAGAAGATAAACGTCGAAAACCCTCTTACCGAACACGGTTCCTAGCAACCTATTGGACTGGGTGAACGCGGTTCCACGAAAATCATCGACTCAAGTCTAGAAGTAAAAGCGGGGAAACTCAAGTCGTTTCGGCAGACGGTCGAGGAAGTCAGGCGCAAACTACTAACAGCAGTGGGTCAGGAAGAGCGACTATGGCTGAGAAGGGAGGTCCAACAATATGTATAGATTAAGGATAAGGTAGTCAGTAGATCCTGTAGTTAGATGCATTAATACAGTTGAAGTAAGAAACGAAAAGCATTTCAATCTCTTGGTTTATGCATTCAAGTTTTTACGTAAACAAATGATGTCAACCGGTAATGTACACCCATCAACCAAACAATTGCATGGTTTAGCACCACAAAGGAAAAGGAACTAAACGCGTACATAACAACAGGACCCATAAAACTTTGGGCGACACAGAGTCGACACAGTTGAAATGATATCATCTGAACAGGAAAGGAATCGGTGTAGGTCCGTGGTGTTTCCCGTCACTTGTGACAATGATCGTTGTGATTTTGCAAGAGAAAACTCGGAGGTTGGTGTTGTATGATGTAGAACTGAACCGAACGTAGTGTTTAACTGATCTTGAATAATGAGTTCTAGGAAAGGGTATCTATCCTGCAACCCGTCATGACTTAGATCGAAAATTAAATGAAATAAAATAAAATAAAATTAAATAATATAAAATAAAATTAAATTAAATCAAATATTTAATAGAATACGACTTTTAAGTGTTTAACGGTAATACTGATAACTATATTGGTGACCTCGCCAAGGAACACTTATCATATTAGCGAAAAAAAAAACAGAGTGAGTGAAAGGAATACCATTTTAATTACATCAATAATAGAATTTTGATTAAAAACAAAAATTTATTTCAAGAAACTAATCAAATCGAAATTTCTGTGGCATTTATTTTCCAACATTTTGTCATGTCCATAGTTAGTGACGTAGAAAATAAAAATTTTTCATTTTGTGAACATTGTGTTGTGTGCTAAGTGAAATTACACAAAACTAATTAGAATAAATAACTAAATATCGAAATCGAAATAATAATCAAAATTCATTGAATTTAAATAATGTTTTAATAATTGAAAATGTAAAATAAAAACATTGACAAAATGACAATTTTGACCGTAAAATTCACCTTGAATTATTGCAAAGTGAAGTGGAAATTTATTAAATTTAAACAGAGTTTATATTAACCAGAAAAATTTATTAATTAAAGTTAAAAATTTAAAAAAAATTCGAAGAATCAGGAATTCAGAACAACTTCAAGACATTTTGAAGACATCAGGAAAAATTTGAAGACATCCTGAAGACAATTCAAGAATTAAATTCAATGCAAATATTTAATTAAAAAAAGTCCCTACTTTTCTTCTTGGTAAAACAGAAATTCAAATATGGAATATACAGAGATATTTCATGGTTTCACACTGCACCATCCTTTTAAATTATCATCGAAAAATTTTTCAGAATTTCATTATGAATGAAAATTTAAATGTAAATGAAAATAATAATGCCTTTGGGAATGCAGATATTTTGCAACTCGTTATTTTGAATCGCAGGTTAGTAGTGCTACGATTCATAAACTCACAACTTTGTGGTCATCCATGCCTGAAGCTTGGTTTTTACAAGCGGAAAACATATTTCAAATAAATAGAATGAGTAACGACCAAAGCAAATTTCAACACGTGGTTGCACTGTTGCGACAAGATATCATTTGATGTGCTGTGGATCTAATAAGAAACCCTCCTGTTGATAAGAAATATCAAAAATTAAAAGATGCTTTAATCTCTAGACACACAATGAGTGAGGAAAAACGATTGGAGCAATTATTACTGTCATCAGAGATTGGGGATCGGTAGCCTTCTTCTTTTTACATAGATATAGAAACCTCAATGGGTTCATCTAATATTGTTAACTCTAATCTTCTTAAAAACACTTTGGCTAAGAAAATTGCCTGAAGCAATTAAAATTGCTGTTACTGCTTCAAGTAAAGAGGATATAAGGGAGTTAATGCAAATTGCAGATGATGTTTGGGAAGTTATTCAGCCGTGAGAAATTAATGCGGCGGTTATTTCTGTTTAACCCCGCCGTTTTTTCCCAGACAATAAAAGTCCATCAACAATTAATCTCACAGCAGCAAATGGAACTCATTAAAGTTTTTGGAAACAAGCTACTAACTGTTTTTGTTAATTAACGTAGAGATTTCCATTTCCTATTTACAATGACTGCAGTATATAAGCCTATTATTGGGGCAGATTTCCTTGCAAAATTTGGGATAC
This sequence comes from Chrysops caecutiens, assembly GCA_963971475.1. Classification (NCBI taxonomy): domain Eukaryota; kingdom Metazoa; phylum Arthropoda; class Insecta; order Diptera; family Tabanidae; genus Chrysops; species Chrysops caecutiens. The sequence continues at coordinate 55,443,445 of OZ020567.1, read as the reverse complement.
TTGTGGACCTAAGAAATAAACGACTTATCGATACGAAAACGAGATTAAACGTTTCTGGGATATGCTCTTCAGCTATTACTCCGTCAACAAAAATTTCGATGCTAACCAATAAATTTTCTCCACTTTTAAAAAATTTTCCAGAAATAACTTCAAATTCAAATTTTTCTGCTGAAATAAGGCATTCAATCCAATATCATATATTTACTTCTGGACCTCTTTCTTTTTCTTCTCCTCGGCGTTTAGATGTTACCAAAAACAAAATTGCAAAAGATGAATTCGCTACTTTATGTAAACTGAGTATTTGTAGACCATCGAAGTCTCCAACGTCGTCGTCTGTTCATTTGGTTTCCAAACCAAATAGAGATTAGAAACCTTGTGGTGATTTCCGTCGCCTTAATAATGTTACTATCGATACAGATAGACAGATACCCCTTACTTCATTTACATATTTCAATTTGAATTTAAATGGTTGCTGTATTTTTTTAAAAATACACCTTTGTCGAGCATACAATCAGATTCCTGTAGCTGAGGAGGATATCCACAAGACAGCTATAACAACACCCTTTGAAATGTATGAGTTTCTTCGAATGACTTTTGGATTACGAAACGCAGCTCAAACATTTCAAAGATTTATGAATGACGATTTGGGTGACTTTGATTTCGTTTTCGTTTACATCGATGACATCCTTGTAGGTAGTACAAATGAAGACGAACATTTCTCACATTTGGTACAAGTTTTCACCCGTTTAAAAGATTTTGGTTCAAACATCAAAATTGAGAAATGCGTATTTGGAGCTACTGAACAAAATTTCTTGGGACATAATATTTCAAAAAAAGGAATTCTACATTCCAAAGAAAGGATTGAGATTATTACTAATTTCCCAGAGCCAATCAAATGAAGGACAACAAAAATATTCGGCTTTAGACAGAGAACTCTTAGCTGTCCCGAAATCAATTAAACATTTTGGACATTGGTTGGAAGGTAGAAAATTAATTGTTTTTACTTACCACAAACTTTTAACGACAGCATTTTGGACAAAAGCTGATCGCTGTGCTCGACAAGCGAGACACTTAAGTTTTATATCACATTTCACAAACGATATTTTACATACAAAAGGTCAATCAAATGTAGTTGCTGATACATTATCTAGAGTGGATGATCTGAAACTCGAGTCTTTTTATACCTCTGAAACTTTTTCACTAAATATTCAAAATTTCGCTAAACATCAGAAAGAAGATCAACAAATTCAAAATTTAATTAAAAATGATAAAGACCAAAAATTCCAACTTATTACATTTCCTTTTTCAAAAATCAAAATCTTGTGCAACAATTATAATAATACCATGCGCCCCCTAGTTCCCGAAGCTTGCAGAAAATCTGTTTATGAGAAACTACATTCACTTTCTCATCTATGCGTTCGGGCAACCAGGAAATTAATAGCTGATAAATTTTTCTGGCCGCATATGAATAGGGATATTGGACAATGGACTTAAACTTGTCAGACCTGTCAGCGAAACAAAATAACAAGACATTCAAAATCAGAAATAGGTTCGTTCCCGCTTCCAGAAGCTATTCCAATTAAAGAGGCTTCAGCTGAAGCAACAGCAAAAACTTTTGTAGCACATCATGTTGTAAGATTTGGAATTCCACTCACCGTTACTACTGACAGGGGAATTCCTTTCGAGTCAAAATTTTTTAAAACATTAGTTTCATTATTGGGAACACATAGAATCTGTACAACTGCATATCTTCCTCAGAGCAATGGCATGGTGGTTTCCTGGGGATTATCTATAAAAAAGAAGTAGATGTCCCTCTGACAGTAACTTTGGACAATTTGAGGAATTCCATTTCTTTTGTTGAAACCTACTTCACTTTTACATAAATCATTAGACACTACTTTCGTTTGTAAGGATTTAAAACACTGCACTCATGTTTTCATAAGAGTGGATCGTAGAATCCAATACGTGCCTTGTAATTATTGATTGAAAGACGTTGTCTTGATGATCAAAATCAAACTGAATTTATTCCAAATTATCTTGATTATTTATACAAAATTAATTGTGAGTCTAATGACATCATGTGAACTATTTCCATGAGAACAACCATTGATTGCATAAATTTTAGTCAGAACTTGCAATTGATTCCGTTCTCATGAGCTTATTAAGGTTCATTAACTTTGCATTGAAAAACTACGGTAAGTAATTCTGATCATTAACTTTTCTTCTTTTCGCTAATGTCTAAACTTAATTAAGTGCCTTTACTAATGTTTCTTATGTTAAACTTTTCATTGATCAGTAGTTGTCTTCGCTAAACTTTAGTTAATGTCTTTGCTAAAACTTAGCTAATTAATTGTCTTTACTAATCTTAAGTTATGAGTGCTAATTGCCTGCATTATGTTACAGGGTGCACTTACTACGTTTGGGGTGATTTTTGAGAGAAATATGCCTCTTGAAACATTTCCCAAGATTCTTCCCAGATGCTGAGTTGCTTTTTGGCATATTCGGCGGTCCTTGAAGATTTGTTCGCCTCACTGAAATTGGTTTATAGCTTGCCGATCTCTGAATTGACCTGGCAGTGCAAGGCAAGGCAGATATGGGTAAACTTTGTAGAAGACATTTTGGATTGTTTGAATGCAGATGTAGAGAAATTGAGCAGTAGAATCCAGTGTGATTGAGTAGAGGCTAAGTATTGATTGTTGAATGGAAAACGAGCAATGATTCCCACCTAGAATTATGATAATTTCGGCCTACGCACGATAGTGTACGATAATGGTCACTCGAAAATTCATTATATTCCCGAAATCTGCACTCATTGACAATAGCAAATAAGAAAAAAATGTTCTTTATGCTCACAGCGCAATCTAGTTGTCCGTTCAGAGCACGGAAATGCCGTTTGAGTATTCCGGCTCTCGAGGGTATAGAATAAAATGAAACAAAAGTTCTGAATCACATTTGTCACTAACCCACTATCACTTCATTTTGTCACAGCCATTTTATTCGGAAACTATTGAAACTATATAAATGAAATTTAGAAGTAAGGTGTCTTCTGTAAGCCACTAGAAAATGCAGTAGTGAGAGTAAAGAAAAAAGATTTATTAAGGGTGGCACTCCATGCAGGGACATGATTTGTTTTTCATTGCACTTACCCGTGTGGGGTACTTTTGGATAGGTCTTCAAAAATGACAATGATATTGTCAGAAACTTTTTGCGTTTAAGCTAATCGTTCGCGAAATATACGCTTCTAAGGACGTCAAAAGTGTGCTCACTGCCCCCCCCCCTAACTTTAGAACGACCGGCCAGGAAAATCTGAAAAAAATTAAGGTAGTAGAACTATATAAAAACAGTAAACGATTTTTGGTTTAAACAATAACAGTCTTACCGTCAATTAGATATTCGAAGTTTGAAGCTACCAAAAACCTTATATATGCGGTTCCGAAAATTAATTTTAACTCAATGCCATAAAATTGCATAAGTCTATGAAAATTGTGTGGAGGTATAATTTATTCATATGAATCATACTTAGTAGGTTCTAAAAGGTGTACTAACTGTGAACGTAACTTTAAAAGAGAAACATGTGTGCACTTCACACGCGATATAAGTGAAACCTTCGGGGAAACTAAACTTCAAGAGAATGAGTGGGGTAATTATATAGTTTATTTATTGTAAAATTGGTTCATTGGTAATGTTTAAAAATTTGTTTACCACATTTCATGTTTTCATTTCTTTTTTTCGATGTGAGACAATACGAAAGATTTTTTAACTGATCAAATTTAGTATCTTGTAACTGAATAAATTATAAATTTATTTATTTGTTGAATTTTTGAGAATCCGCTACGAAGCACAGCACAAAGAGGAGACAAAGATTTTCAATTCAATCTCTATAGAACCTATCCTATTTCTATTTCTATTCATTTACTTTGAGAAATAACAGTGTTTTACTCCGTAATCGAATATTTTCCACAGATATTACCATACTTTGCACAAAAATAATCGAATAAATATAACGAATCATTCCGGAAATGTATCCACATCCATATTCGTTACTTCGTAATTGAATATTTTGCATTGTAAGTTCCATATAAAAACAATCGAATCATTTTCCAACCAAAAGAAGTCGAGTCAAGTCGAACTCATAAATAATAGAAGATCAAGTCTGGGCAACCAGGCTGCCAGAATAGCCAGCAACTCGAATATTTCGTCGGTACACGAGATTGGTCAACCACACGTCAACAATCGGTGTCACCCCACCGAGAGAGCATGAGTGGCACCCGCATTCCTTTGTTTGTCATCTAAGCAAACGCATGCGCGCGTCACAGAGGCTTCCTTTGTAGGGTATCACCTTATGACCGTTGGTTGCACAATCTCGTGTACATTAATTTTCGTGTTGCTGGTGATTCTGCAAGGCTGGTTGCTCATATTCGTTTTGGAAATTTGAATTTTAGTTTGTTCAATTAATTATATGTATATTCCTTCTCTTTCCATCGAGATTCAAATCACAAGGGTGCTAAAGAAGTTTTCACTTCAAAAAAAGTGAAAGGTGAATAATTCTGATGAATATTAAGGAAGTAATGGGAATAAAGACCATGGAAACACTTCGAAGGAAATTGGTAAGATATCTTACGCTTTTCATTTAGTAAGTTTGTAATAACAATTAGGAATGCACGCTAATATGGTCCCGTAATTTGACTTAGTGACAGCAGAATGAACATGGTTTTTCATTGTGTATTTGGGAAATATTATGAAATACAAATTTGTTTAACAATATATTAAGTGAACAGATATATGAAACTAGCCCGCCCACTTTGCTGGGCATTACGTAATACTGCATATTTTGTGTATAATGTATACTGTATATGTTAATACTATATAAACGCTTCAAAATCCTTTAGGGAAATTTCCAGAAATTTTCCAGAAATATATATAAAAAGAAACTATTTCCGAATTAATTTTTTTTTAATGAGAAAAAAGTAGCTGCTTTAGAAACTAATTATTGATTTCATTTTATGCTATTGTGAAATTCTGTTATAAAAACCAGTTGTCGGTTTCCATAACAAAGGATCGAGGAGTGCTTTGTACAGAAGATCACTCGTCCTCTTCGATTTGCAAATAAAAAAATTGGTCCACCCTTTTTGGGTAATTAAAAATTCACATAATTTCAATAATTTCGCGTAATGATATTTCTCTTATAAATTTCTTTAAGTATTTTTTAATTCGCATACTTTCAATCATTTCTCTTAACAATATTGCTCTTTACAAATTTCTTTTAGTATTTAATAATCCACATAGATTCAATAATTTCGCTTAAGAATATTTCTCTATAAAATTTTTTTAGGCCATTAATAATTCACAAAATTATTTTTTCAATAATTATTTCTCAATAATTTTTCTCTTTCAAATTTCTTTAAGAATATAATAATTCACATAGTTTCAATAATTTCACTTAATAATATTTCTCCTTCAAATTTCATAAAGTATTAAACAATTCACATAATTTCAATAATTTCGCTCAATAATTTCTCTCTTTCAAATTTCTTTAAGAATTTTATAGTTCACATAGTTTCAATAATTTCACTTAATAATATTTCTCTTTAAAATTTCTTTAAGTTCTTAAGTTAAGTTAAAGTTTCTGTAGTTCGCATAGTTTCAATCATTTCACTCAATAATATTTCTCTTTCAAATTTCATAAAGTATTTAACAATTCACATAAATTCAATAATTTTGCTCAATAATTTCTCTCATTCAAATTTCTTTAAGAATTTAATAATTCACATAGTTTCAATAATTTCACTTAATAATATTTCTCTTTTAAATTTCTTTAAGTTCTTAAGTTAAGTTAAAATTTCTGTTGTTCGCATAGTTTCAATAATTTCACTTTGTTCAATCACGGGCATAGTCACCCTGTGATCGAAGACCAGAAAACTAGGCACCCTGTTGTTGAGTTGAGTACATGTGCTCAGCTCAACAGCAGACAATATCATCCCGCTATCCTTACGGGACTTAGGGGCGTGGAGATGATTCGCATCAATCGAATCATCTCGATGAAGAACAAGTCTGTTGCATTTTTGGCTACAACGAGTTAAGTGACGAAGCTGAGTTGTGAATTTCTTTTGGATAACCACGTTTTTAATTTCTTTTGGACAACCACGTGTGAATTTTTCTATAATAGAGTCGCCTTTTGCCACGAGACGAGGAAGACATCTTTACCCACCATCTTTTCGTGAACCTGGAGGAGCATTTTATAGAAGATAAACAGTTTCTATAGAAGACGATATTAATTTGTCAAAACCAAAATAGTGTGTATAAAATAAATAAGAATTGTAAATAATGAGAAACTTATCTAAAATCATATCTATACAGAATCGTACATTTTAAAGAAATTACTTTTCAACTGAAACAAAATACGTAGTGAAAGTATTATATTTGATAAATCATATAATAAAGGTCAATTGGTAGACGTAAGAATTTCATGTGAGTTGGGTATTAAAGAAAACTATTGTGAAGTTAAGAAAATCATTTATCAAGTTATAAGAAAAACCAGTAAACTTTTTTGCATCCTTAAATTAAATCAGAAGTATCAAATTGAACTCATGTATGTGAATTAAGAAAATATTCATGAAATAAAGTTTTGTTCCCTTTCTTTGAAATAGTAACTTTCATTCAATAAACAAGAAAAAGGGGAATTAAGATACTCGAGACATTTTCTAACATAAGTACATTTTCTAAACATATGGTCCTTCGAGCCGGATATAGTGCGCGGATTAAAGTACAGGAACAGTTGTTCTACAGTGTGGGTGAACATTTTGAGCTCTATTGGTTATTTCGAGAACATTATTAAAAAAAAAAAAATATTATTAATAATCTGATGTGTAATCCGTAAACTTGTAACACGAACGAATTTGTAAGACTTTAAAATTATCCTTGAGTTGTGCAAATTAATTCTCGTGGCTAAATACAATGGCTAGACTAGAGCAGAAAATTGCTCTTCAGATGCAAAGGCTCAACTTCTTTGAGTATTTATCTAAGAAATTCAATACCGAGTATATTTCCTCCCTGAGTTTACCTACCGTGAGGAGCAATCTGGAGCTTATGGAAAAAAAGTGGGACCAGCTAGATCAACTGCACTCTTCCCTGTATGATGGGAAGAATGAGATTTTGACGACGAGTTATCATCTGGACGATGTACATCAGACAATTCATACGGTCTATGCGGAGCTGCGAGCACTTTTGCTAGAGAGAAAAGAGGAGATAATTTCGTCAAGACCTCCTTCAGGCCAATCATTATTTGACAATTCTGCAGTTGTGTCTAGTGGATCAGGGGTAAGTCATAAGCTCCCAGAAATTCAACTTCCGAGATTTTCAGGTGATCTGATGGATTGGCCGACATTTCGAGATCTTTTCGTCGCTGTAATAGGAAATGACCCTACATTGGATGCTGCGACAAAGATGTACTACCTCAAAACGCAACTAGATGGTGAAGCAAAAAACCTTCTGGAGAGCTAACCTCCCACGAATGAATCATTCCAACCAGCCTGGGACCTTCTAATTCGCAGGTACGACAACCCGAGATTGCTTGTTAAGAAACACGCAGAAAGACTACTTTATGGAACACGTATTACTGAGGGCTCAGCAAGCGAGTTGAGCAACAAACACTAAGGCACTTGATGCTCTGAGATCCTTAGGAGACCCTGTGCACTGCTCAGACGTATTATTAGTCACTACAACTGTCAACAAACTAGATCAACATACGCTCACCAAATGGGAGACCAAACTTGGATTATCTAAAGAGTTACCTTCGTACACAAAACTTCTAGAATTTCTTGAGGTTACAGCACGAGTCTGGGAGAGCTCCGAGAGTCTTCAAGCATTCACAAGGAGCAAACCATCAACGAGTCGAGTACCAAGAGGACCTTCATCTCCCAAAAAATTGACCGTCAGTTATACCACCGTGACAAAATCAGGTACAACCGCGGGAAACACTAACACCCCAAATTCATGCGCAATGTGTGGACAAAATCACTATGTGCTCTGGTGTCCCAAGTTTAAGGAATTATCAGTCGAAGAAAAGGTGAGCAAGGTAAAACAACTGAGACTTTGCTTTAATTGCTTAGGAAGACACAAGGTGGAAGATTGTACGAGCAAGAAGAGATGTCAAAAGTGCAATGCCCCTCATCACACAGAAATTCATTTTGAAGAAAGAGCAAAAGCCCGGGAGCAAAGGAAATCTTCACAACCTTCACAAACCCAACCATCCACGCCAGCACCAGAGCAATGACTTTTTGAGTCTTCCAACCAAATCCAGAGCCACCTGAAATCCTTATCTTCATCGAAACTTTCATCTCCTATCAAGGCAAAAAAATGTGAACCATCTTCTGAGTACTCTCAGTCTGAACTATCTACAGTCAAAAAAGAGTTGCACACAGCATCACCAACAGAGACCAATTCCTCTATTACATCTGAGAACCTGCTCCATACAGAAGATCTACTTGAGAAAACGAGCTACCATCGACCATCTGAGCAAAGAATTCAAATGATGGAGACGGAGAAACCTTCTGTTCTGCTTGCTACTGGGAAAGTATTAGTGATTCATCCTCAAGGGAATGCGGTAGAGGCTAGAGTACTCATCGATCCGGGTTCTGAGTTGTCCTTTATTTCAGAAAAGTTCTACAAAACATTGAAAATTCCTAGACAGTCATCGAGTATAGCACTAAAAGGAATTGGAAATTCTTCTGGGGGAATTACGAGAGGAGTTTGTCATCTTAAACTTAAATCAAAATACTCTGAGGCGTCAATTCTCACTCAGGTGTTTATCTTGAATAAGCTTACGGCTCACCTACCTTCGGAAAGTATCAAACAGACCAACTGGTCACATCTTAAAAATCTTAAACTAGCTGATCCTGAATATTATATATCAAACCCAGTTGACATTCTGCTAGGAGCGATTCCATCAAGTGAGATCATGCAATCTGCATTGATTAGAGGTGAGAGAGGAACCCCATTAGCCCAGTCAACAATATTTGGCTGGATTGTCTATGGCGCTGCTCAACAACATTACTCCTGTGAATCATCTCATTGTCACTACTCATCAGCTGATGAAGAATTACAAGCCTTAATAACCAAATTTTGGTCTCAAGAAGAAATAACTGAACTGAGCACACCAAATCTAAGTCCAGAAAATCAACAATGTGAAGAACACTTCAAGAGAACTCATTCTAGAGAGGAATCTGGTCGCTATATAGTGAGGTTGCCAGTTAAGCGGTCACCTTCTGAGCTTGGAGACTCATCAATCAGGGCCAAACGATGTTTGTCCAGTATACTAAAACGGCTAGAGAGCAATGTTGAGTATGGAAGACTTTATCACGAGTTCATGAGTGAGTACGAGAACTTGGACCACGTGAGAAAAGCAGTAACTGAAAATTCTGAGTCAACGATCTATTATCTACCCCATCATGGCGTCCTACGAGAGCAAAGCACTTCGACTAAGCTGAGAGTGGTTTTCAATGGTTCCAGCAATTCTACGTCTGGTGTTTCATTGAATGACATCCTACATATTGGTCCCAAAATCCAGCCTGACATCACTGATGTCTTGTTATGGGTGAGACGACATCGATTTATTTTCGCCACAGATATTACGAAGATGTTCCGGCAAATAAAGGTTCACCGTGATGACTGGGACCTACAGAGAATCTACTGGATGGACAATGAGAAGAACATAATACCGTACCAGCTCACTACAGTAACGTATGGTACGAGAAGTGCGCCATATCTTGCAGTAAGAGTTCTGCTACAGCTGGTAGAAGATGAGGGCAAGAAATATCCACTAGCAGTTGAACCTTTAATCAGGGGGAGATACGTAGATGACATATTTGGAGGTGGAGAATCAATTTCTGAGGCAATACGTTCTGCCGAACAAATGAAGCTGTTGTGTGCTGCAGGAGGTTTTCCGTTGGCAAAATGGGCGAGCAACTCATCTGAGATATTATCTAGAGTCTTTCCAGCAAGTACTACAACTGACATCGAAATTCAAGAGAAGGATAACTCTGTCAAAGTTCTTGGACTTTCTTGGAATCCAACAACAGATCAATTTCGCTTTAAATGTTCTGAGTCACCAGCCAACAAAACAACCAAGAGGTCAGTCCTCTCTGAAATAGCACGATTGTTTGATCCGTTGGGTTTTCTTGCTCCTATTGTTGTACGAGCGAAAATGTTGATGCAGGAGCTCTGGCTGGAGAAAGTTAGTTGGGATGCACAAATTTCTGAGACATTGAGTACAAAATGGAGTAAATTTAGAGAGGATCTAGCGCAAGTAGACACCATCAGTGTACCGAGATGGTTGCATCTAACCACATCATCGACACTTGAGATTCATGGATTTTCTGATGCCTCGCAACTTGCAATGGCTGCAGTAATTTTTCTTAGGGTCACTAATGAAGCAGGTGAGACCAGATCTACCATTGTATGTTCAAAATCACAAGTTGCTCCTTTGAAACCAACCACTATTCCTCGATTGGAGTTAAATGCTGCAGTTCTCCTCACAAAACTAGTCAACTATGTAAAACGAGCACTGGAAATTCCAAAAGCACCCACGTACTTATGGACTGATTCCTCAGTCACCTTAACATGGATTCGAAGTCACCCGTCAAGGTGGAGGGACTATGTGAGAAACCGAGTCTATCGATTCCAAGATCTCCAACCGAATGCCATTTGGCAATACGTGCCTGGGAAACAAAACCCAGCTGATTGCGCTTCGAGAGGACTAACTCCTAGGAAACTTCGAGATCATTCCTTATGGTGGCATGGGCCATCATGGCTAGTAAAATCTCCTGAGGAGTGGCCTATATTCAAACTACCATCTATTACGAGCATAAATCTTGAGGAAAAACCCGGTCAATCTTTTTCTGTACAGAAATCTGAGGAGAACCCATTTCTTGAATTCCTAAAGAGAAGATCGAAACTGCTTCCAATTTTAAAAATCACTGCCTTGTGTCTGCGAGCGGTTCAATGCTTAAAGGGTAAATCACAGTCACTATCCAACAAGCCTTTATCAACAAATGACCTGGAATCTGCTAAGCGAGTACTAATCAAGTCAACCCAAGGACTGTTCTTCTCTGAGGAGCTTAATGTATTAAGCAGAGCTAATTTTCTATCAAAATCGAGTCCATTGTGCAAACTTACACCTTATATTGACCATGAAGGCATTCTAAGAGTTGGAGGCCGATTAGAGCGAGCTGATATTCCTTCAGAAGAAAAGCATCAGGTTATCTTGCCTCGCAATTCATCTCTAACATCCTTGTTAATTGCTGACGCTCACGAAAAAATGCTACATGGAGGCACGCAACTTACTCTTTCATATCTCAGACAAACTTACTGGGTTATTGGAGGTCGAGTTCCAGTACGCTCATATATACTACGCTGCATCACTTGTGCAAGAAATAGAGGAGTGCGAGCTCAACAAATCATGGGACAGCTACCGTCTGCTCGCGTTAAGCCAGCTCGAGCCTTCTATCACTGTGGGCTTGACTATGCTGGACCATTTTCAACTAAAACGTGGAAGGGTAGAGGAGCCAGAACACACAAATGCTGGGTTGCTGTGTTTGTCTGTCTGGTAACTTCAGCAGTACACCTCGAGATCGTGACAGATTACACTACCGAGAGTTTCCTTGCTGCGTACAGGCGATTTATCAGTCGGAGAGGAGTCTGCCATACCATCTACAGTGACTGTGGTACTAACTTTCTGGGGGCAGACGAGATTCTAAAGGATCTCTTCCAAGCTGGGACATCTGAGAACGAGCATCTGAGAGAGGCAGCTCTAAAGGAGGGAACAAATTGGCAGTTTAACCCTCCTGGCGCTCCACACTTTGGTGGCAAGTGGGAAGCTGCAGTTAAGTCTTTGAAATTTCATCTAAAGAGAACTATAGGTGGCACATTACTGACATACGAAGAGTTGGCAACCCTTTTAACACAAATTGAGTCTGTGTTAAATTCAAGACCATTGAGTCCACTATCTGAGGATCCAAGTGACCTGACTGCATTGACACCAGGTCACTTTCTTATTGGAGAGCCACTTAAATCTTTACCGGAGCCTTCGCTACTTGAGTTTCCTTCATCACGACTTTCTAACTGGCAGCTACTTCAACAAAAATTCCAATACTTCTGGAAGCGATGGTCAGCTGAATGTTTGCAGAGACATCAAGCAATTTCTAAATGGCATCATCCTTCCAACGAGATGAAAGTAGGATCTCTAGTTTTACTTACAGATACAAGATTTCCACCGAGTAAATGGCCACTAGCACGCGTTCAAGAGCTTCATCCTGGAGCAGATGGGCACACTCGAGTCGTCACCATCAGAACATCTACCAATTGCCTTAAGAGACCAATTACGAAGCTGTGTATATTACCAGTAATTACCGAGAATAATTCTACCACGGGGTTGGCAAACTAAGTTGCCAACGGGGGGGAGTATGTTCAATCACGGGCATAGTCACCCTGTGATCGAAGACCAGAAAACTAGGCACCCTGTTGTTGAGTTGAGTACATGTGCAAGACAATATCATCCCGCTATCCTTACGGGACTTAGGGGCGTGGAGATGATTCGCATCAATCGAATCATCTCGATGAAGAACAAGTCTGTTGCATTTTTGGCTACAACGAGTTAAGTGACGAAGCTGAGTTGTGAATTTCTTTTGGATAACCACGTTTTTAATTTCTTTTGGACAACCACGTGTGAATTTTTCTATAATAGAGTCGCCTTTTGCCACGAGACGAGGAAGACATCTTTACCCACCATCTTTTCGTGAACCTGGAGGAGCATTTTATAGAAGATAAACAGTTTCTATAGAAGACGATATTAATTTGTCAAAACCAAAATAGTGTGTATAAAATAAATAAGAATTGTAAATAATGAGAAACTTATCTAAAATCATATCTATACAGAATCGTACATTTTAAAGAAATTACTTTTCAACTGAAACAAAATACGTAGTGAATGTATTATATTTGATAAATCATATAATAAAGGTCAATTGGTAGACGTAAGAATTTCATGTGAGTTGGGTATTAAAGAAAACTATTGTGAAGTTAAGAAAATCATTTATCAAGTTATAAGAAAAACCAGTAAACTTTTTTGCATCCTTAAATTAAATCAGAAGTATCAAATTGAACTCATGTATGTGAATTAAGAAAATATTCATGAAATAAAGTTTTGTTCCCTTTCTTTGAAATAGTAACTTTCATTCAATAAACAAGAAAAAGGGGAATTAAGATACTCGAGACATTTTCTAACATAAGTACATTTTCTAAACACACTTAATAATATTTCTCTTTCAAATTTCATAAAGTATTTAACAATTCACAAAATTTCAATAACGTCGCTCAATAATTTTTCTCTTTCAAATTTCTTTAAGAATATAATAATTCACATAGTTTCAATAATTTCACTTAATAATATTTCTCCTTCAAATTTCATAAAGTATTAAACAATTCACATAATTTCAATAATTTCGCTCAATAATTTCTCTCTTTCAAATTTCTTTAAGAATTTTATAGTTCACATAGTTTCAATAATTTCACTTAATAATATTTCTCTTTAAAATTTCTTTAAGTTCTAAAGTTAAGTTAAAATTTCTGTAGTTCACATAGTTTCAATAATTTCACTTAATAATATTTCTCTTTCAAATTTCATAAAGTATTTAACAATTCACATAAATTCAATAATTTCACTCAATAATTTCTCTCTTCCTAATTTGTTTAAGAATTTAATAATTCACATAGTTTCAATAATTTCACTTAATAATATTTCTCTTTAAAATTTCTTTAAGTTCTTAAGTTAAGTTAAAGTTTCTGTAGTTCGCATAGTTTCAATCATTTCACTCAATAATATTTCTCTTTCAAATTTCATAAAGTATTTAACAATTCACATAAATTCAATAATTTCGCTCAATAATTTCTCTCATTCAAATTTCTTTAAGAATTTAATAATTCACATAGTTTCAATAATTTCACTTAATAATATTTCTCTTTAAAATTTCTTTAAGTTCTTAAGTTAAGTTAAAATTTCTGTAGTTCGCATAGTTTCAATAATTTCACTTAATAATATTTCTCTTTCAAATTTCATAAAGTATTTAACAATTCACAAAATTTCAATAACGTCGCTCAATAATTTTTCTCTTTCAAATTTCTTTAAGAATTTAATAATTCACATAGTTTCAATCATTTCACTTATCAATATTTTCTTTACAAATTTCTTTATTTAACACCGGACAGCACGACCTCCTATCCCAAAACCCACTGCCCCTCATCGACTGCCTTTGTCGGCTGCCAACTCGGCAGCACGACGTTCTTCCAAAATTCGACTGTGTTTCGAACCAAAATCCCGCAGTTTATATCTGGTTGGGACAATGGTCCGAAACGGACTCAGATCCATCAAAGACCAATTTCTTTTCATTTTTATTGCTCTTTCCTGGACTGCGAGATGTCCATTGTCCAAACTCAACTGATTCCCACGGAATCAATTGAGCCCGGCTACAATGCACAAAAGATCAATTCGATTTTAAAGTTCAATAGTTGAATTGATCGTTTGTGCATTTTGGGGGCGGATATCCCTGGGAACAACAGATGGCTCGTTGGTTCCCAGGGAATCAATAGGGAAATGCAGAACGGGATATGCAATAGTAAAAATTCTTTTGCATGCATTTTTTCTTGATCCCGTTCTGCCACGCGCCGATGTTACAGGGTGGTTATGGTGCTTTGTAGTTTAGTTTTAATTTTTTTTTTTAAATTTTTGTAATTTAATTTTAGCTTCGTTTGTATTTTGGGTGCATGAAAATTTATTTTCATAATAATTCGTAACCTTTTTAGGAGAATAATTAATGAGCGTTTTTGTTATTTTTTATTTTTTAAATAAAAACTTAACTTAAATTTTGATTAAGCAGCATTTTGCCTGCTGACCTAATACTATACAATCATGCAGAGGAACCGTTTGACGATTAATGGCAATAGGGCTCCTTGAGGGAGGGGTACGTCAAGTGAATGTCGCCAGGCAGCTGAACGTCGCTCAGAGTGTCATTTAACGTCTTTGTACGCGTTTTCGTCAGCGTAATGATGCATCCGAGCAACCCGGAAGAGGCGGGCGCATAAGGACTACGATTCAAGATTGTTTTGTGAGACTGAATGCAAGAAGGCGACCCACCATCACAGCTCATGAGCTGCAAATCATGCTGCAGAATTTTCACCAAGTGCACATTTCGGACAAAACTGTGCCAAATAGATTGCATGAAGTCAACCAGCATTCCAGAAGACCTTTGAGGGTCCAGGCATTGACCCGAGGGAATTTCGGAGTCCGGTATCCTTGGGCTCAAGAGCGTGTGAATTTTAAAAGTGAAAACTGGGACAATGTTTTGTTCACAGATGAGTCTCGCTTTGTATTGTATCCGGATTCCAGAAGAATACGAACTTGGCGAAGACCTGACAAGGCGGAACGGCTCAGAAATGCTCAGACGGTACATTCCAACCAAGGCGGAACATCTATCATCTCAGGTGGCATTAGAAACGGGAATGTTATACCGCGATTTGATAGTTAAACCAGTTGTCGTGCCATATGCGAGAACTGTTGGATCAGCGTTTATCTGATGCAGGATAACGCCCGTCAAGATGGGGCAAGAGTATTGATGGATTGTATAGAGGAGAACAACATTAATGTTTTTCCGTGGCCTGCCCAATCTTCTGGCCTTAACCCGATCGAGCGTATCTGGGACATTCTTCAGCGCAGTATTTTGAAACCAGGGATGCCTATAGAAAAGCGAGAAAATTAGTTTGAAGTGCTCAGAGAAGCCTGGTTCGCGAGACAACAATCGGACACAGATAATTAAATACAGAGTATGCCACGACGATGCGTAGCTGTTCTCAATGCAAGAGGAGATCATATGAGTTATAAGAAATGAACGTTCATAAATTAAAAACAAAAAAAAAGCAAAAAAATGGCAAATCAGATTTTAAACTTTTACGTTTTTCATTTTTAGGGAAAAAAAGTGAATATATGATTTTTTTCTGTAAATTCTCTTATTATTCTCATCAATGTGTTTGAAATTAACAGAAAATAAGAAAACAAATTAAGGTGTAAAAATTAAAGGAAAACGTGAAATAAGAAAATATCCCTAAAGGATTTCGATGTGTGTATGTTCTATGTTTTTCTTTAGTTATAGATTTTTGATTCTCAGCAGTTATCCCTTGATTGTAACATAAGTTCGAAAACTTCCAAAAGATTTTTGGCTATTTCAAAAATGTTTTTATTAACGTTTGGCAAAAAATTTCGCCGTAAAATGGATAATAAATTGAAAGTATGCATAGTGCTCAATAAGAGAATGAGAAATAAACTTAACACAACTAACCAAGCACTCTTTCAAAAGGAGACAATTTTGAAAATATTACTCCACCTATTAACCTTTAAGTAACAAAATAATTGAAATATAGTAGTTATAAGAAATCGAAATTGATTCCTTTATTGGGTGACAACAATGAAACAAATAAGGATTTAGAGATTGCCGGTTGAAACTCAAACAAACCTGGTTGATTTTTACTTAAAACTTCGATCAGTACCGATTACTTATCTAAATTATCTTAGCTTATATACATTTTCTGAATGTAAACTTTTTATGACACAGTAATATTTGAGGGCCACGTCAAAGAAGCAATCACGTTACCCGTGTAAATTTATTTTCGGCGAATTTGTTGAAATATACTGCTTTCTTCTACTTACAAAAAAAGTTAAGATTTAATTGCAGGCAAAACAATTTACATAATATCTCGATCCCATGTGAATCTGTACCCAATTTTTTCCAACATCACACACGTAACAGCAGACAAAATATGCATGGGCCGTATGCGCCTTTGGCCGGCTTTAACGTTTGAAGAAAAGGCAGTGCGCGAATTTTGCTTCTAGTTGATGTTTGACTATAAAATAGGGAATGAATGATCACAATAATGGGAAAGGGGTCTGAAACAAAATGTACATGTACACACAAAGCACACACTTTTGATGTTCTGAAATTTTCACAAAACAAACACAAACAAAAATCGTTCCTATGAGTACCATTGGAGAGTAAACTTTAGTCCCATACACGTAAATAAACTCAAAAATTTATGTTTTCTGTGTGGAATAGTATTTTTTATTTATTTGAAGAAAATAATTCTCTCTTCATTTATTGATCTTAAGCTTAAGAACTAAAGTCGACTTGCTCTTGAGATGGAAACCGTGAAAACTTTAAAACTTAAATGTTTCCAAAAAATCAAAACGAATTTTTTTAAAACTTCACACGAACACTCTCCTACCGGACAGTAATCTTCGCGCTCAATTTTTTTAAAATCGACTCTGTAGATTCCGAGTTCAGCCGCGACAAGCATTTTCAAAAAACTGAAAGGCCCAGTCAAGGCTCGCGACGTAGATTTTCCGTGAAAACTTTAGGACAAAATTATAATAAGTGTTTCTTATTAGTATGTGCTTAAATCAATGTCTCTTATACAATGATTATAAAGAGTAATACGGTGATTGAAAAGAAGAATCACATGCTTATTTTTTCGTGCCATTTTCATTTCTCCTTTAATGCTGCCGCAGCTGTGACATTTACTCGGCACTGGACACTTTAGGATTTTTTGAATACGACTTGATGCAAGCTCTCTTTGATTTGCGTTTTATTCAATTCGGCTCATATTGACGACTGAAATGAGCCGATATTTTTAGTTGTTTTTCTAAGTTTCAAATTAATACCGATTTTTACTAATTCTTCAGCGATTATTTTTATTGTCTTACTTCAGGTCCTCGTAGCCCTTCTCAAACTCTTTACAATGGCACCCTAACGAACTTCCTACATGATCGCGTTCTCACGCTACACTAATTTATAGTTTTACGCGACGCTTATTAACAACAATCATGCGTAAGTGAACTAGCCCGATGACTCGACGCCCAAAATCAATGCCACGCGATAACCACGGACAGAAATTCTGTATCCATTGTGACCTCAACAGTTGTTTTCGCACTATAAGCCTCGTAGCTATTGATGATTGAAACCTGACGGTAAATTGTACCGCAAGAAAGTTTGACCTGACTTGAACTTAACGAGCGAAAAGACGTTTTGACGTAAAAAATATTACAACAAAATTTTCGTAATAATATGTTTCATTATCAAATAACATGTTTCATTATATTAATTATTAATTACAATGGTTATGGAGAGTAGTACGGATGCAGAATAGATAAATCACCAATTAATAACTCTCTGCCGTTTCTTTATTTCTTCTCCGATGCCACCGTAGCTCTCACACTTGTTCGGCACAGAACATTTTTGGTTTTTAATATTCGGCTTGATGCGGGTTTTCTCCGATTTGAGATTTTTACAAGTCGTTGCATATTTACGCCTCATATGAAACGATATCCTCCACATTTTTTATATTTTCAAATTCATACAGATTTTTGCATATATTTCGGAGAATATTTTTAATGTTTCACTTTAGGCTCTGGTAGCTCTTTTTATATTCATTACAATGATACCCTTATCAACTTCCTAGCTTAATGCGTTCTCACGCCACACTCATAAATATCCTCAAACAACGCGGAAAAATAACAGTCACGCGTGGGCGCTTGCACTAGCCCGATTACGTCATGGGAAAACCAGATGCATCGCAATAAATACGTGCAAATATGTTCCATCCACTGTGCCCTCAACCGTTATTATCGCGTTATCAGCCTCGTAGTTCTTAGCGATTGAAAAATTACGTTGTTTTGTAACACAAGAATGTTAGACTGGCTACCAATGAACATACTCAACGGGAAGAAAGACGTTTTCATGTCAAAACATATCTTTTTATATATATATAAGATAATATGTCCATATAACTCAATCTGACCAACGAAAGCGAGCAAACATACCCTAAGACCAGAAAGATAATTACATTTAGTGATTATTCTGTAGCCTAAATCAGGGCGGAGACACCGGCGATTTGACGTGCTGCGGGGTGTAGATACCACAAAACCCTGCAGACACGTGTGGGGGTAAGATCACCGAGTGAGCCGCCCCGAAAGGGCAGATGGCACTTATGTTGCGGTTGGACAAGTTTCTGTTCTTTATTTAAATGTAGATCGAGTAACTTTATTTGAATTAAGAATAATATGGCTACCTTTGTCTGTCTATACTCAGAATTTGGTAGTATGTTTATGATCGTTTATAATCGGTTTTCCTGATAATACACCGGTACACATGTACATATAAATTGAATAGAATAGAATACGATTATTAGCTGAATAACAAACAATTCTTTTGTGACTTGAAGTGAAAAAGAAATTTTTTGTGATTTTGTGAAAGTGATTTCCCAGTAAAAAAAAGTTTTAACGAAACTTTTAAAAAACAAAACTTCTAGTGAATTATATTTTTAAGAATTTAATTAAATTTCTTCAATTTTATTTTGTTGAAACAAGTGATTTCCTGTTAATCATTTACCGAAGATCTGGTGAAAAACTAGAATCAATTGAAAATAAAAACATTTGTGACATAACAATTATTCTTGTTAAATGACTAAAAACAATATAAAATTCAAGTGTTACAAGTGGTTCAATGAACCTGTAATAAGTGGAGTTACTCAAAGTTTTACGCGTTTATTTAAAATAGACGAGCTAAAATTTCTATTTTTTATTCAAATTAAACTGCAAAAACTTCAGTGTTGATCAAAATAAATAAAATTTTAACTTCGTTTTAATCCACACAAGTTTAGTGCATTTCAATTTGTTTTACTTCGATTCCATGCTGGATTACACACAATTGTTGCTCTTGCATTACCATAATTGTCCCCAGCATCAGCATCAGAGTGCATCTTTCAATTATTGAATATTCTTGGCGGATTTACATCGAGAGCTATATATATGATAAAGGAGTAAAACGTTATCGACATCAGCAATATTTTATAAATTCATATACCGCGTGCAACCAAACGGTTTCTACTAACAACCAGCTGTTTTGAAGAAAATACGGAACTGTCGATTGCTGCCTCAGCAACAAAGGATTCTTTGGGGCTTTCCAGAGTAACCGCTTTCCACGTCATTTTCTGCATCCACACCAATCGAGGACTTGCCAGGCCTGAGTTTTGTTTTTAACTACCTATGTTCTATTTTACTTTTATTTTTTCGCTAGTTATTAAGTTCTCTTTAAATATTTTTTCTAACTTTATACTTTTAATAGCTAATCGATCTTCGTAATACTGTATATTTCGTTGGATCAGTTTCCCACTTCGTCCAAAATGTCTTAAGTTTGTGCCGCCGCGTCCTGCAAGGAGAGGAATTCTGATAGGCTCTTTTCATGTCACGGTCCTTGTGGTAAATGCTTCCACCCAAAATGCGTGGGGCTCACGGGCGCTATTGCTGACAGGATTGATTCAAAGGAATTTGGGATATATTGGTATTGTTCGCGATGCCGTAAATTCTTGCCAAGTGCCGTCTCTTTTCGTCTCTCAGAAATTGAGTCGAACCTACTAAAACTTGGGTCAATCCTGCATCAATCGTCCACACTGCACGCCTCACTCCTGGCTGCAATCGCAACCCTGAAGGAACTTGATTGCCTCCCCCCCCCCACTCAGCGTGGCAGTATCAAGATCCCTCCCGAAACACTATCTATTCCAACCACCTCCACCTGGATAACTCGTTCCCATAAATCCTCCGCATGTCCGTCTCATGGTCCCCCCTCATGACCTTCTCACCCGCAACTCATAAACCCCATCTCATACCCCCTCCCTTGACCCCCTCTTTATCAAACAATTCCCCTACTGTCTTATCAAAAACATCTCTACCCGCCAAAATTGCTCGCTCTCCAGCAGATCACCACATCACCCCCAACATTAGCCTACTGGATATACCCTCGTGCAATGCTAATACGTTCCAAAAACAACCCTCCTCCTCCGGCCACCCCGATACCCTCCTGTTAAATGTGGCTTCTCCATCAACACGTATTCCTTCTGCTCCAATCCCAAACAATGGGGCCCCAGTGATCCCAGACTCCACGCCTCCCAATGATGTTCGACCCATGCCAGAGATCGCTCCCCTATCTACCTCACGGTTGTCCCAAACTTTGTTGAGGACAGTTCCTAAGACGAGATCAGTCTTCGTTACTGAATTCGTCCCGGCTACGTCAACGGAAGACATCCTCTCACATATTTCTGACGTTATCGAACTGGATGTTACGGTCAATAAAATAAAGTTATTTAAACTTTCCAAGGGAAGGTGCGCCTTCTTTAAAATCATTGTCCAACCCTGCCTCTTTGACCGAATCCTGAGTATAACTAACTGGCCCCCAGGAGTGTTTATCAAGGAGTTTGTTCCAAGGGCTCCCACCTCTAGATCCCCTGGCAGGGCAGTTCATGCTTCTCCCACCTCCCCCCTGCTACGTCCGTGCAACGAAAAAACTCCATAACATCTCAATCTATTGCCAAAACGTGAGAGGTCTTAGAACGAAGACACACTCAACGTTCCTTTCCTCCCACTCTCTACCCCATGATATTATCTGCCTCATAGAAACCTGGCTCTGCTCTAACATCTATGATCATGAAATACTTGACCACGATTATTCCTTGTTTCGGAAAGACCGTCTCCTCGGTGACTCTAATCAGCGTGGCGGCGGAGTATTAATTGCTGTTCGCTCGTCACTGAACGTAACTTTGCTACCCAATTCCTCCTGCGAACCCTTGGAGCTCATTGCCGTTAAAGTCCATTATCCAACGTTTAATATTATCATTATTTCCTGCTATATCCCTCCTCGATCCGCTGATT